>WEKY01018403.1:15586-47568 GCA_013390045.1 Picathartes gymnocephalus | reverse complement strand
AAACCAACCCAAAAGCCCCCCCAAAAAACCCCAAAAAACAACAACAACCAAAAAACCCCCCCAAAACAGGTAAAAACCCTGGATAAAGGCTTTTCTTTTTGTTTCCCTACAATCAGTGGTTTCTACACCAATCTTTTCCTGAATCAGTATGAAATTACACTCTAGATTCCAAAAACACTCTTACTTGAAATGTCCTGTCCCTCCTTCCACAATTTGTAATACTCAAATTGTTTGTAAAAACAATTGTTGTAAAAACAACCTACCGAATAAAAACTACTCCTCACCCCCTGACCTCCATGAAACAAAGTATCTTTATAACACTGAAACTTTTATTGCTGTTGCCACGGTCAAACACAGGTTTCTGCTAATTAGAAGCCGTTATGAATCCTGTCTCAGAAGGGCTTCTGGAAGACATGGCTTGATTGCTCTCTGGAATCAGCCATGGCTCCCAGTGTCTAGGGCCTGGCAGAGAGCCTGCCCTGTTACTCAGTGGTCACTAGGCATTTCTTCATGCCCTGGCCCCAGTGAAGAACACGCTGTTATTCCCTGATGCACAGGAGGTGCATATTACAGCACTGTTAAGGTGCTGTGGTTTATATTTTCACTGAGTATTTGGGTGGAGAATGCTTTGTTGTTATTCAGTCATCTTGAAATCACTCTTAATGGATGTCAAGTTAACCAAAGATGCAAATAAAAGCATTCATTCATCGAAACCAAGCAGACCATGCAGCCTAAAAGGCTTACAAAAGACAAAAGTGAAGAAAAGAGGAAGAAGGCACTTAATCTGTTTGAAGTATGGGACAGCAGAGGGAAAGCATTGCGTAGGCAGTGTGACCACACTTGGTGGGATCTGTTCTGGATTGCCACCAGTCTCATTACTAAGGTACAGACCAGGTATTGCTCATCTATATCCTAGCTGCCAAAGATCCAGAATGCTTCTGTGCTGGCTTTTTCTTCAGGATCTCCTCAGTCTGACACAGAGCAGAACACAGAAAACTGGGTCTCCCCATTTAGTGTCCAGGCACTTCTCTCGCTCTGTAACCCTTGTATCTCTTGGGTTGCAACAGCGGCAGCTGGTCAGGCACTACCTAGAGCCTTCCACCCATTTGCCAACAGAAGTGAAAGAGATGAACTCTGACATGAGGAAGACTATGCTTTGAGGCAGGGAGTTGCAGGAGAAAATACCTTTAATGTATTCCCATACAGCAGTTTCCATAAGGGAGGAAATATTGATTCAATCCATGGGCCATGTGGCTCAGTTTTCTCTCTCTCTCTAAACTTGAAGTAGATCCCTTTGAAAAATTAGTCAAAGCAAACTCCCTTTTCTCTCCTGCAGCAGTGCTCTCCTAGCCATCATTTGCATCTCAACTGATTTCTTGAGCTTTGAAATCCTTGAAATCAAGTGGTTTGCTTTGTGGCTTCTTTAGTAACGCCCAGGATCTCCCTTCCAGGTACTTGGTCTGTCTCTCCTGAACCTACATAAGCTTCATGCAACTACATGGAGTTCCTGTGTGGTACTGAAAGAGCCAGTGCCTCCAGCCCTTCAGATTCTACAACGGGCAGAATGTATATGGGGATGTTACATAGCTGCCTGTACATGGGGATGTTATATACCTGCCTGCACATGGGGATGTTACGTAGCTGCCTGCACATGGGGATGTTATATACCTGCCTGTACATGGGGATGTTACATGCCTGTACTTAGCAGCTGGCCCACAATGTCATTCTGACACCGATCCCTTTTCTGATGCGACTGCAGGATGCAGACATTGCTTACCAATACCTGTCAGTTATTACACCAGGAAGCAGCAGCAAGGAAGAACTGTGTGCTATGAACTTCACTTACCCTTGAGAGAGTATAGGTGGACTGATTTTGAGTATTCATCTATATCAACACAAACTGACTACAGTAGTACCTATTTGCCACAAAGGGGCACTTCAAAAAACAAATTAACATTTGTGAAGCTCTCCTGCATTTATAAATGCTATAGAATTGTATATAGGAGACCTATTTTAGGAAGCTGAGATCGTATTGTGAAGTACAAGGCAAAGGCTGCACAGACTACCATAAACTGTTGTGCTCAGTGCAACCTTAATATTTGCTTTTTCAGTATTGTTCTGAGGACTTTATCAATAACAGAGACTAATCCAAGTTACATGATTCTGATCTGAATCTAAATGTAGCTGATATCTGGGGTAGCTTGGATGCATGGTTTCTAAATAGGAATTGTAAGAACTACTGTGCTTCTATCTCCCAGCAAATATGGAGTGAAGGACAATTTCAAGAGTCAAAATAGGATCCACTGGCACCATCACACACCATAGGGGTGTGTGTTAGGGTTGAAATTCAATAGAAGAGCTAAAGGTATAAAATCAATTTCATTGCTATCTTTTAATTGAGAGTGTTATCATTTCTGTCCTTGGCCTCTCTCTTAGGACTGGCCCATACTCTAATATGGTGCTTGTAACAATTTAGAACATGACTTTTAAATCTATTATATATTATGTCTTTCTTATAAAATGAATGTTAATATAAAATACACCCAAAATGTCTCATTATCTGAACTTGGAAGTCCTAGATTAAAATCATACTTGAAACGTGAATACCTCATTCCAGAAGAGAATAATGTATATCATAATAAGTATATAGATTAATATAAATATATCAGAACAGCACCAATTTTTTCAGACCTGGCCCGGTGTCACCATTGCTTCTATATACTGCTTTCTTGAAAATTCCTAAGCTGTTGTGCCACCAGCAATAAGCCTTACAAATAATTTGCTCCTTTATATGTCATTTGTGTGCCAAGCCTGCAGAAACTGAGCCTTAAGCATAGGTTTTGCACGTTTCAACTGTGAATAAACTTAAACTTGAACTTAAAACTCTTTGAATTTAACTGAGACATTGGTTGGTGCACCTATAAAAATCAGCCAATATTTTCAAGGCTGAGTTACAATTTTTAAGAGTTTATTTTGAGATAGAGACACCTGAACATACTCTGATGTCCAAGAAATGCTGAGCGCATAATAATCAGACCCTTCATTTTCCTGCATTGAGAATTTGAGTCATACAAAACCCTCTGAAATTTCTTAACACTTTGAATATTATAGTGATGTTACCTAACAGATTGTGATGGTACAGAACATCATCCATGTTCCAAAAGTATTGATTATTTTACTTGTTTAAGGTTAACTCACAGGATTCATTCAACAGCATTTTTAGGGTGTCACTGATTTTAGAATCTGCCTCTAAAATAGGCAAGTTTTCCAGAAATTCATTTATTGCATAAGCTTCATAACAAAAAAAGTTTCCCTTTGCAGGAGGAGATAAAAGTGTAGATTCTTGGTGGACAGAAATTATCTTCTTGTTAAAGGGCAGTTTTACACAGGTTTCTCGCTGGTATTTTCTTGCATAAGGAACTTCAGTGAAGCTTCACTTGTTAGCATTTATCAGAGTGAAAAGCGGGTATGGATATTTCTGAAGAAAGAAACAAAACCAAAAGTCACAACAGAAATAAATAACATTCAGTTTGCAGTAAGGACCGCTTTAAAGGCAGTTCAACATAATTTTCTTTAGGTTTACCACGCACTCTCACTGTCACTTGTAGGAAGCCACTATTTGCAATTAATTTTCATGTCTGCCCACAGATAAAGAAAATATTCATCCATGTGTGGGGAGAGATTTTGAGATCTCTGTGTGAAAGGGATTGTTCAGATGCATATAATATTTTTTCCCCAGTATATATGATGGCATTTGTTCCACAATTACTTCCTTGTCAAAAATTTCAGTAACTTTTGTGGACAGTTTTTCTTTGGCTCTGGTCTGTAAGAAGTGTTGCTAACAATGCTCCTGTGTGTCTTTGGGCAGTGACTACAGCCCTCTCAGTGGAGTCACACATATAAGGGTGGCTGATATAAACAGTGGCTGGCAAGACAAAATCATGACCTTGGCGTTCAATGCTTCCGTACCTGTCTGATGCCTTCCCACAGGATATGTCCAATCCTGCTCTAAGCAAACAGCACCTACACTTCCCTCTGCTTTGTTCAGTGTCTTGCTAAAGCACTGCTCAGCATTAGGAAGATTGCCAAGCCTGCCTCCAGCCAAGCCTACTTTGAAAGACCCCTCTAGACTTCATTTGCACAGGTGCAGCCCTGAGCATAGAGGAAGATTAACAGCACGTGTACCTTGAGCTCTCAGCCGAGCTCTGTGTAGCGATCTGATGAACTCCAGTGAGAGAGACACACTAAAAACTGCAGAAGTTATTGCAGACAGAAGGAATTACAGGAGGAGAGCGCATGCAAATATTATATATATATTATACATGTATATAAGAGACTGACTGCAGTTAGTGGAAAGATTTAAAGGACTTCAGCAAGCTTTGGATCAGATCATACTTTGGGGGTTTTTTTAACTTTGGGTACAAAGCTTTTGCTAGTACAAGGTAAACTGGTTTAAGTATTTCCTGTGACTCATTGAAAGGTAAATGAGCTATTTAATGCAAGTGCTACGTTCATTTCAATGCCTATAATCTAACACCAGCCTAACTACACAGGCAGAATTATATAAATCACTGCTGAGCTAGTAGCAACTGATAAGATAATTGCTAAAACACCATTTACAGGAAAGTAGTCTGTGTGAAAAAGCAGTGTTGGATTGATGCTTATTTAATTGCTGTGTGACTTCAGTTCTGGACCCTTGTTTATTAACCTTACCTGCCTTATTTAAATAATGGAATGATGTGTGCTTTTCTGTGTCTCAGAGAATATTGAGACCAATAGATGTTGGTCTCCATATAGAAGGAAATGCTTGAGATGTAGTTAACTGTGCAGTAACTCTGCTCCTAAAAATTAGAATTTGTGAGCTAAAAGTCTGTTCCTCTTTTAACGAAGCACAGAAAAACTCATCATTGAATTTCTATACCTTCTACCACAGCTACAGAATAATCGTGAAATGATAAAATCCTTTCAAAAAAACCCTGCAAACCCAAATTGGGCACCCAAAGTGACAATGGCTTCGCTGGATTACTACAATGGAAGACAAATTCTTTTTTAGCATCCTCCAGTCATAATCTGTAAACAGATATGTATAAGAAGTCAGTTTGATACATTCTGGATACTACAAATAATGAAAACAGGAAAGTAAAAAGTATTTTAACTCAAGCCTTGTCTCTCAAATAAAAATTCTAGAATTGCTTGCAAGTGGAATAACAAAATGCAACCAAAGTTCTTAAAATGTAGGTGAGTTGTAAATCAACAAAAACTTTCCATGATTGCTAAATTAAGTGAAACCTGAGCCACTTAAAACCTAGAAAAATGACAAGGTCATTGCCAATAGCTTTGATTAGCAATGAAAAAGGGACACAAGAGCAGGCTAATGGTAGAAGGACATAAAATATTAAAAAGGAGCTATTGATTTAAATGTACTATTGCTAAAACTAAGTAGCAGTAGCTATTGATCAAATAGTAGCCTGTATGTTTCTGACAATGTATCCACCAAACTATTAGTATTTATCTGATTTTTCCAGTTGTCTTGTAAATGCTACTTACTCTGCATTTTTTGGATTTTTTCTTTTCTCTTTTCCATTTTTAAAAAAAATCTGGGTTTTAAAAATAGAATAAAGTATGAGAATGAACATACCAAACTGTTTGCAAATCATTACACGGTAATTTATATTTCTGGGCTTAGGAATATGTAGAAAAGGAAGAAAATAATATGCATTATTCTAGGGACACCTTTTTTATATTCCAGTTCCCAGGGAAAGGCATCAATGTGTTAATATATCCTAGATGCAAGGATGAGTGAGAGTGAGTATACATGATGTGAAGATACATACCTTTGCCAAACACTGGAGATTTCTCCAGGAAGACGAGCAACACAAGACAAGACAAGTCCTCCCAGGAAGATGAGATATCCCTTTGATTGTTCACAGGGCCTGGACTGCAGGAAGGGGGAATAAGTAGAGAGAAGCAACCCTGAGCTTACCTCCTGACTGGCGTTCCTCAGCTCCATTCCAAACTTAGACGTTTTCAGCAGAAGTGCAGCCCTGCAAGACTTCCCCACCAGCTTGTGCAACAGATGCCCATGCCAGGGACTCTTGCACATCATAAGAAGATGGCATAATGCTGCCAAGCACGAGGCTTAGCTGGCGAGGAGGTCATGCAAGGGTGCAGTTATTCCCCAGATAAGCACACCGCGTGTTTGTCCTTCAGCCGCGTGCCCCTTCTGTGGGTAGTTACAAAACCAATGATGAAGTGAAAGTCACCTTTCTGATAGACTGAACCTCTTGTCCACTACAGGACAAAATTAATTACTTCAGTAATTAATTTGTAATGACCTCTATGGCGCTTAATTCTTTGCACAGGATGGAAGAATTAAGGACAATCTAATTTTATTCTTGAGGAAAACACCACTGGAAATTACAGACAAACTGAACTCCAGCAAGTGCCAATCCTATTTTTCACTGACTAAATTTGGTGTACCATACATCAGCTTCAAGTAAGGTGTATAATTACACTAAGTTAAGTGTTGCAGAAAATTAGCTCAAATGTTTAACTGGTCACTATGAGATTATGAACCTAATGTTTTTATTAAAAAAGAAAAAAATACAGATTGAATGTGAATTAAAATGAAAAATTTCTTTACAAACTGTGATGATTTTTAATTAGAATAGCATAATGAGTGTATAACACACTGTGGTGAGGACTCGAGCTGGCAACAGAAACCTTTGGAGCTATTCTGCAAAACACTGTTAAAAATCAAGATTTTCTAAGTGGAAAACTTCACATGGACACACATGTATTTTCCTATCATAGCTTGTGTCCCTGGAATCCTACAAATGAGTTGTGATTGCAAACTGAGTCATCTTTAGGGCCTAACATTTCAGTTGCTGTTAAGTAATTTGTAAATTGTTTTTGGAATCAACCAATCCAAACATTAGAAAAAATACACTGACTGCATATCCCTATTATTCTTGGTAACTAAACTGGAAACATGATGGAAGAAAGTTACTGATAAGGGAAATTCGGTTATTAGCGTTAGAGCTTACTAGAAAATTCATGGCAGCAGTTTCATAATATGAAAATGCAGATAATTTCACAGGGGAGTGTAGGTACTGATTACCAGAAGGAGGATGTTTTGTGTGATTTCAGAATCAAAGAAAATAAAGCAGAATTTTAAACACCAACACCTTCTGGAACCAAGATGAGCATTCTCATTATACTGGGAGGGACTTAATGCATTAATAAGTCTGTGACTTTGTGAATCTCTCAGATAATTATCTACAAGTCTACATGATGTTTTGAGGCTTTACTTTTTTATCTATAAACTTGGGAATCTGAGGAATTTTTTTTGCATATTTAGTCTGCACCATGATGATGATAGGGGTCTTTGTGGTGTGCTGAAATGCAAAAATCAATGTACTTAAGGAAAACATGTATAAATAGAAAATACTAATATAGGAGTGGATTTAAACACTGGAGAAAGTAGTATAAAAATAGTTTCACACTAGCAGTGATGCAGAAGTGATGAGCTATCTTGTAACTCCATTAACTCTGTGACTCAGCGAATAAGATAAATATCTAGAACTCTGCGTAACAGTCAGTGACTTCTTTCTTTCTTCCTGTAGCCTCTAAAAGAATTATTTTTTAACTCTAGGTATTTTTAGCATCCTTTCTTTCCCGAGAGTGATATGACAAGTACCTAATGTAGAAATCAATGAGAAAGCAAAATACTCGTTTGAAGCTCACCTTTGCCATCACTAGCTGATTTGCAGTTGTGGCACAGAGACTGCTGCGATGAGAGTAGACGTGGAAAAATCTCTTCAGAAATAAGATCAGAGGTGCTTTAGTGTGGTATATTAAAATGTGGGTGCATGTACAGAAGTAGATGAAAGGTGTTTCATTTTCATATGAAAACATCTGCAAACATAGTCCTGCATTTTGCCTTGACTTTTAAGTGAAGGCAAAATTATGAAACTAAGGGTTTAGCTGGGTTTCAGAAGGAATGTTCTGTGGTATTCATGGTAGAATACAACCACAGATAAAGAGTTACATGGCCATCAGTGAGTAAAGCATGCATGCAGACATGAAGCAAATAAAAGTTTCAGCTTTCCCACGGACCACTCCCTGAAAAAGATGATGAGGATTTACTCCTAGGTGCACCAAGGGAAAGGGGCCCACAGATCATAGCACTGTACTCGGGTAGCTGAGAGATTCACAGTAAAAACACTTTGGTCTGCACATCGTTAATGGCAAATGAAGTCCCAGACAGGATGTACTCAGGGAAAGATGTGCAAAGCTTCCCAACAAGCTCTGCAGAGCTGACATTTTTTGTTGAGACTAAATTTGTATATTCAGACACTTGGTGTCATTTCTGGTGGTATCCTGTGCAGAGCCAAGAGCCAGACTTGATGAACCTTGTGTGTCCCTTCCAGCTCAGGACACTCTATGATTCCATGATTCTATTCTATTCCTTTCTGGCTCAGCAGAGACCCTTTCCCTGCCTGATTATGCAGAGCACATTCATCTTTTTCCCCCAGACTGAGTGGCACAGTGAAGACAGCTAGAATGCATAGAATGCAGAGGACAAAAATTCTGTCTCTGTTCTGTGCAACACTGTCACCTGCTTGTGTTGGACTCCCATTCCTCTCCAAATTATCTTAAGACATGTTTCTGTCCTTTCCCCTTTGCTGTCACCACTGCCATGCCTCCCAGAGGTGCACGTAGTGGCAGAACAGTCCTTGCATACAGAAATTCAATCGAGGTGATCACTGCCTGGCACACGGGAGTCCCTACAGTGTGAGTCACACTGCAGAGTCACACCTTTTCCTGTATCAGCTGTTCCCACCCTCTAGGGCATGAAACATGAATTAAAACTGTTGTTTGTTTGTTTGTTTTCCATAAAAAATAGTACAGATGAGCAAAGTATTATGTGGGAAACGTTTGCTCAAGAAAATCAGAAATTTTTCAGGATACTGCAAACCTAAGCAATTACTTGTTTTGACTGAAAATATTTGGGGATAATGAAAAAGTGTTACTAGTTTTTAAACTATTTTGTGAATATTCTTGATGTTCTGACACTTGATTGGACGACCAAGTTTCTCTCCCAGCAACCAAATAATGCAGAAGAGAAAAAAATAGGGAAAAAAACCCCATTAACTTTGACACACATGAATTAACCTAAAAAAGAGGATATAATCTTTGTGTGTGTATCCACCTTAATAAACAGTAGCCATTTTGCAGAAATCTCTATGGGATTGTCCAGGGAATTTGTTGTAACCTGTGGTTAATCATTGATCACCTTCCTATGCAAAACTGCAAGTCGCATGACTTGGTGAATAGCATATAGGAGAAGAATGTAATAAGTAAATATTTAGCCACTAGCTTATTATTTCCATTCGTATCATGTAGAGCAAACAGTACTGTGTACCAACTGCCACTTCCTTAATAAGGAAAAAAGGTAGTAATGCCAATAAAAGGTCATTTTTATTACAGAATAGGTTGCGTATTTTTCATTCTTTAGCTTCTCTTATTATATAAGGACTCTTCTACTACTGCATAGTTTAGGCATTGCCTTTGTTTGCAGTACAGTTTACATACTTTTTCTGAAGAGTGTTGGAAAAAAGATCTGTGAAGGACTTGCCTTAAAAAAGAAGTGAGGACTTTGGAACTACCTCCAAGTATATAAAAATAAGTGCCTGAGAAATGTTTTGGACACTTTACCATTGGATATTTCCTGTTAAGTGTTGTTTCCAGTATATAATCTGTGTGCTTTAAAATGTTACATGCTGTTATTATGAAAACAAAGAGGTCTACAATGATCTCATTGCTTGATTTATAATTATGAATGTAACCACAGATGCTTCATTTTCTGAGGATACTCTTGAGAATCAAAACACAAGAAGTTGACCTTAGCACCTGCACCCAACTACAGACTTGGAAATATGTGTTGTTATATAATCAACATGAGCAAGTCATTTAGTCAAAATTGGGAACACCCAAAGAGGCTGTGCACACTCAGATGGAAAGACAAAGAGCATGGGTAGTGTTGTGTTATAAAACACATACAATGCAATTTTTACATAGAACAAAATGCTGAAAATAGTCTTCTAAGTAACTTCAGCGTAACCTAAATTTATTTTACAGTAGAATGTATACTGAAGATATCAGAAGATATAGTCTGATTCACAGTGTTCTGTTTTACAGAGTACCTGCCTTAATATAGTCTAACATACAGTAACAAGAAACTCAGGAATGCACTTCTCTTGATTAATCAGTATTTAATAATCATCCTTCCTTTTTTCTCCTGCTTTAAAGCTCTCAGACATCTGGGCAGTCAACTGGAAAAAGTTGTTAGACATATGTGACTAATCATTAATCACCACTAAAAGTGAAGAGCCAATAGCCAAATGAGATACATTTTGAAAAAAGCAAAAACCAAAAAACAACCTGACATTTTTTTCCTAAGCTCTTTGGCACAAAATTAAGGACAGCAAAATATGTTTACGGTGATCCTGTTGAACCTGCGAATTATTCACAGGTACCTTCCTACCTGTAATAATAATTCACAGGTAGGAAGAGGATTTTTTTGCCATAAACATGGCCTCATAAGTCTCATAAGAGCGAGAAGCTCGCAGGCGGACCCGGCAGTAAGAGCAATATCCTGTGTGTTCAGCAGTTATCTCAATTCACTTGGCTTAGCTCAGTGGGAGTGTGAGCCATCCCAGCTGGGGAAAGAGCTGCATCCTGATCTTAACCAGGAGTGCAGCTGACCTGCCTATATCTGCTGGACTAAAGATCACCTCCAAGTTCAAGCATCAGCTGATGACCACCTTCAGTTTAAAAGTTTTAAAGTTTTAAACCTTCAGTTTAACTAGTGCTTAACAAGAGATACTGCCTGGTGAATGAGAGCAGTGCCAGGGAAACACTTGAGCTGTAACTTTAGATAAGAAAGCATGAAAGGTAAACAAAACTGGCAAAGACCAGAAAGATATAGGTTAAGGTCACATGATAAGACCAGTGATAGCACCAAGCCAGCCGTTGGGTGGCCTGCCCAAGGTGAAAAGACTTCCCACCACCTTTCCAGAGAGAATTTTAAAATAAATGTGCCATTATTAAGCTGGAATGGTGTTTGGGTTTTCTTGGAACTGGACTGGTATTTAATTTCCCATATCCCCAACTCCATTACACTGTGTTAGCTTTTCATTTCCTTCTGTTCGCCTAAAAACATAGAGTTGATTATTTTCTTTCAAATTGTTAGCTGAATGCATGTCTTAATGGAATAAAAGTGTTGTAGACTTGGGGTACTTTAGGCTGAAGTGTTGGGTTTCTTACAATATTTCTTCCTGAAATGTCACATTTATGTATGTTCTTGAAGAAACTCTGGAAGAATTTGTTTATACAACATTTTTGAGGGCCATCCCCTTCCATCTTTGGCCGATCAGGTAAGGAGAAGAAATAAATCTATAGAAAGGCCCGTTCCTCAGCTCTCGGCACAAATTGTTTACTTTTGAACAGTTTTGTCAACACTCAGTTTCTCATCCATTATGCATTTGAAACTTCTTGGATCGTGGTGAGTTCGGGCTTTGACTTCTTTATTACAAGTAATTTTTCATTTCAGTAATCTATTGTTACTGTCTACTTAGCCACAGGATATCTCATTTTTTATATGTTTATGCTAAGCTGATAACAACACTATGTCACATAATAACTTAGCATAACAATTTAAAAGGTTTAAAAGCAAAAAAATCTAGTCTTTGGATTTCTTCAACCGAACAAATACAATTGATGATTTTTACATTCTCATTTCTGGGGACTTTTTTTTGCCGTTAATGCAGATGGAGTTTCTTTCCTGAGGCTGTGAGGAAAGGTGGGATGAAAAACCCCCCAGGTTAAGTTTCCCATTCATCCAGCTGACCTGTGGCCATGCTGTGGCTGATGGGGATGGTCCCTTCCTTCTCCATTGCCCTGGCTTTTGTTTCCTACTGTCATGCTAGTGATGGCAGCAGCAATCATGCAGCACATGGTCAACTGGCTTCAAACCACTCCTGAATGCCACTCTACAGCTGTGTAGTGTTTTATGAGCTCACTTTCAGCTTTGTTCACGAGCTGGTCCATCTCTCCCTGTGGCTGGACGCTGGCTGGTGCGTCTTTGTGAACCGACCCCAAGCAGAAGTGAAGCCCAGACCAGCAATGAGTGTGTGGGATTCTGGCCACGAGGCCACCAGGAAGGGCTCTGGCTGATGCTGAGTGGGTGTTGAAAGGCCCTCGTTTGTTTGGGGGAGCTCGTGGGCTGGCCACAGTTTCCAGGGTCTGGGACACCACACCCTCGGGCTGCTTTGCGAAGGCAGCAGCTGCGCCGTCCAAGGAAAACGGAATAAGATGCAGCTGCTGTGTGGCAAGTTCTGCTGTGCCACTCCTTAATGCATCTCAGAGACTGCTGCAGCTCCCCAGGCTTTGGAAAACATGTTCGTAGCTCAGATATCATACACTGACTCTGGGCCCTTATCAAATGTTGATTCACTTTGAATCACAGATACGTGTTGAATAAATTAATTCATTTATTCACTACAGGAAATAGATGCTTATTACAAATGCAATTCTTTTTTAGTCTTGTCATTTATCCGTTTTCATTGTTTATAATCCTTAAATATTTTCACCCATATGACAGAGATTTATAACGTATTGAAAATAGGACACTTTTTAAGGCAATCATCTTGGGGGACATAGAAACAACAGACTTAATTTCTTTTACCATGTCCTGTAATATAGAATAGTCAAATTAGTTTTATATTTTTTATTATAAAAAATCTCCCCTAGTTTTATATTTTTTATTATAAAAAATCTCCCCAGCTCTAAAAGTTTCTCTGCCAAATGTTATAGTATACTAAAAAAACACCTCAAAGCAAGGATTTATAATGGAAAGACTGACATACCAATGCTATAAAATTCCAGGGGCTCTGCTCTTATACAACCTCTCTTTCCAAATGAAATGGTCTCATCAAGATTATTGAAGTTTAATTTCCAGAGTTCTGGGGTAAAATATCCGATTTACAGAGCAGCTGAAATTTCACTCTCCTAAAATCATTGAAGGGCTGGAGTTTTGCAGCTGTGTTTATGACGTGGAAATTTTAATAGCTTTAGAGAAACAAGAACTGAAGTTGACACATTGGAGTTGTAAATACGATTTGATAATTATAGTGTCTGTGATCTCATGTAATAGTTTTTCCTTCGTATTGCAACATTTTTGTATCAATATTTTTATGTTGCCTCACAGCTTTTATTTACATATTCTGATGTAACTAGAAAACACCACAAAGTCTCTGAAAATATTTTCCTTTGGTAATTATGGGATGCTTTACTTTTTTTACCTAATCAGATTGCAAACCCAGTTTGCTTAGTCTCAAAAATGGAAAGTTCTTTTTATAAACTTTTTACTGTTCATAATGGATGCTGCTGGTAACTCATTAGGGAAGATAAACTGCATTTTAGCAACTTGTATTTTATTTAGTAGAAAGCTGCAGCCCGTATAATTCAGACATTCTGGCATGCTAGGATCTAGGTTAAATTATATATATTTTTGAACTTCCAAATCAGACAATCACTTGCCCTAGTCCTTCACCAATGTGATCATAATAAGCCATGAAACACTTATCCTGCTTTTATGTTCTTGGGAACTTTTGCAGAGATCAAGAAAGACGCAGTACACATAATATTTCCAAAAGGAATTATATGATCTCCTTATTTTACCAAAATGTCAATTACACAAAATTATGGCTATTATTCCAAAATTAGAAAGCAAAGATACAATTATATATAGAAAGCAAAGATACAATTTAAAACTCTGAAAAATAATCCACTGTTCTGAACCACCTCATCTTTAGTAGCCCCCTCTGCAGCTGGAACTGCTGGTGGTGCTCAGAAGAGAAAGTACCACAAATCTTCTATGACGCTTCTTCTGCTATTTTCATTAATGTTGAATTATGTCAAGGTGCATTTAGATAAAAATTTAAATACAATTATCATGCCTAAAGATAATTCTAAATACTATGATCACTGAGTGATTTTTTTAAATAGGAAACTAAACTAAAAATAAGATTATAAAAGTATTTTTTTAATTTTAAGATGATTGATGTATTAAAGAATGTGTACATGTAGTTAGGTAACTGAAACAATTATTTCAGAGCACTACATCTCATGGGAACCATAGGTCCAATCTTACCATCCTTTACTTCTTATTGATTGAAGAGGTAAAACAAAGTTTCTTATTTTTTCCTAAAGCTTTCTTTACAATGTCAGATCAAATAGAGGCCTTTAAAAATCTATAAAGTTTCCATCATTATTTATTATCAGCTTTATATAATGTCCAGGTAGCCCATGTTACTTGTTATATCCCTTTCATTTGTATCTGATGAGCTGATGGAACTGAAATGTCCTTCTATGGGCTGGATTGTTTAACTCCTCTCGGTCCTAAAATCCTGAAAATACTAAAATTAAGAAAAAAAAATTCCATTTTCAGAATTCCCAAAGTCATATTCCTACAAGAGAATAGACTTAGGCATTCATATCTGGATTTAGATGTCTAAGTCAAAGAGCCTGGGGTTTTTGCGTGGGAGAATGTCAATGGCAGGAGCAAGCATTTGCCATTTCAAAGATATCACCTTTGTTTAGATGCCCTAAATCAGGCACACAGAGCTGAAAAGTCAGATCAGTATTCAGCAGAGTATGTTATTTGCCCTTGCAAGAATTTTCATGGTGCTTACTCCGTTTTATTTTAGAAGAGCGTCTAGTCTATCAGGTGAAAATGCCAAAAGAACCTGGCTTGTTCAAAGTTTTTGCAGCTCTTACACTGAAAACCAGTTCTGCTTCCTCTGTGAATCACGTTAATAGTCCTTTTCCTTGACTAATATGCACAAGTGATCATAGAAATACCTGGGGACCTATTGTTGCTTAAGAAATTAATTCTACTGAGGGAGGGAGTGGAACTTATTCTCTGTGTAGCAAAATCTCCCCAGTCTCCTAAAATCTCTATAAGTAATTCAAGATGGTGGGGGTTAGTAAGGTTTTTGAATACAATCTCTAAGCAGGCCATATATGTTACATCTACAGTTAGGTCATTATTCTGTCACTTGAAAAACCTTGGGCTGCTGTCCAAGACAAATCAGATGACTTTGGATACTACTGTGAAATCATCCAATTATTCAAAATATGTTAGCAGTTATCTTGGCACCACTAGATATCACCAAGCCAAGAAGATGTCATAATTGGAATACACTGGATATAAACTAACTGGTATTTTGTGCAGATCCCAGTTAGTTTCACAATACCTTTTGGAGCAGTCATCAGTTATTGAAAAAAAGCTTGCAAATTGCACTCCTTAAAAACTTTAATTTAGAGGACAAGGAAGTAATCTAAATATAAAGATCCCATTATTTAAGAAAAAAGAGTCGTGTTTATACTGACTGTAGATCTTCTGTGTAGGAAATCTAGATATTTACGTGGATGAAGTTTGATAGGAGTTTTGTGAAACTTTGGCAACAGTTCCAGTCCAAGCTTCCCTCACTAGGCACTCGTAGGACTACTGTGTCCATGCTTGACCATGGTCTTAAACCATGTAGGTAAGATCTTGCTCCTTCTGGAACTTGGCACCGATCCATGTGCTGACAACCTCATCTGGGAAGTGTTCCTCTTCTCAGAGGGACTGACTGGCTTCCCAGGGCTGTGCTTCTGTCTAAACAGACAATAGATCCCTGTGGAAAAAACCAGTAGGTCACAGTAGCTTCTCTCCCCTCACAACATTCAGTACTTTGTGTACTACAAATAATGGGAGTAAAGGGGAGCTTTCTTCCAGAACCTCCTTATCTCTGGTAGCCTCCTTGCCTCTGAGTTGCCCTAACCTGTTTTTCGTATCCCAGTGGCTCCTTGCCTTTAATCCTTTCTGCTTTTGATTTCTTGTGTACATACTGCATTGGGCAGGGCTGTGCATGAGAAAATACATTACTAACGTTCCTCTTTAGCTTCCCAGGTACATGTGATGATTCAGCTATTATAAAAATAGGCTGCACAGAAGTTTCATGTCTCACTTTAGCAAGAAGCAGAACCGACACAGAATTAAAATCTACCCAAGTACAGCAAGAAGAGTTCTATGGGTAGAGACCAGAATTACCAGGATTCAGGTTATCACCATATACAATGAGCTCTATCTTGTAATGTATGAGAAATGCATTGTGATGCTTAAAGAAGAGAAGCCCCTGACATGTAAAGTGATTTTACTGTGAATTAATTAGAACATTTTCAATATATCCCTAAGAAACTATTGTCTCCCATGAACACTTTTTGTATGTCTGTGTCCACAAACTGAAAGATGGGCTGAGATTATCATTAATCTTCCCATGCTTGTATCATGAATAATCTAAAATTCTATGTATTTTACCTATTAACTAGTAATGTATAGTTCCAGCCTCTTACTATGACATAGCAAATTGTAACTGATTTGTAGCCTTACTTTGGGAACCACTGACTTAAGCAATCAAATAAAGACCCAGATGCCTTTAGACAGGAAGTCTGAAAAACTTGTATTTTCTCCTTCCACTTTTGTTTTACTGGAGTCAAATGAATGAAAGCCCTCTCCAATGTCACCTTTTCACAGGAAAAGAAAAAAGTTAAGCAGAAAGAGGTGTGGTAAAAACCATGATATTGTAAGCATCTTTTTAAATACCCATGATCCAGACCACTGTGTCTTACAAAACAAAATGTACTTTTGTTCTGGTTTTTGGATGTCCAGATATTAATTAGTAAACTTGTTCTACTCAGGCATCGGGTCCTGCCTGACTTCTCCTCCCATGCAGATGACAAAGTTTCTCAGCACCCAGTAGTGATTTACAGGGTTTGCGGCTTGGGCACTATTTCTCTTGGCTGTAAATACATGGCATACATATGAGAGTGGGAATTTTGTTGGTCGCCTTTCAATACTCATTCATACAATAACTGAATGGTTTTATTTGCATACCTTTTGTGATGGGATAGCTTATGCCTTCTAAATTGACTCTCCATACAAAAAGTCTGTATTCTAAATATTGTGACATAAACACCAGGTCCTGAGAAAGACATAATGCAGATTTATCACCAAAACCAAAATGAAAACAGGAGTCATTGGCTTGCTAAGAATGTCTGTTTCCGTGACTGAGCCCTCAAAATTTGAATATATAACAAGAAACACCTAACTGGCTGAGATTTGGTGTTAAATATTTGCTAGCAGTTACCAAACAGTGATACCTGGCATCACCCCTTTTACTAAATTTAGAACTGGAAATGATTGCATTTACCGACACAGCACTCCCATGAGCACTTCAGGCTGAGACTGCCACTGAAAGGAGTGACCCTGCATCACCCCCATCCCTGCTGCTCCCAGCTCCTGCCCCAGAGCCATCCTCCACTCTTCACGCAGGGGTGTCCTGTGTGGTCCCTCATGCCCTGGGCTGAGGCACAAACCCGGGTGAGAGCTACCCTTGCAAAGAACCCCAGCTGACTGGGTGGGCACACGAGTAGCTGTGTTGGTACAAAGCAGGACATGATCTGAAAAGAGGAGGAACCACTGAGAAAAGTGGAGGATGTGGTACACTTACCTTAGCCTGGGTAAGACATCACGGGAATCTCCAGCAGCACACATCGGCTTCTGCTTCACACATGCACAGGAACTGAATTGCTTTATAATTGCCTTCTTTATAATCAGATATTTCTATTTATTGCAGGGGAAGCTCAGGTATATTTGGCACTTCCACAGTTATTTATTATGGAGCAATAATGCTAGTACCATTCAAAATACAATTTTGCATCTGAAAATCCTGTAGTTTTTGGTTAGCATCCACTGATAAAGGACTCTACAGCAAGTATGATCAGCCTGAATATCCATGAATAGGGAGCGGCTATGCCTGGAGAAGTTACACTTGCCCTTCTTAATGAATTTACCCCCAGAGGGTTTCTATACAGTCCTTAATGGTAATGGCTTCTAATTTCTTACTTTTCCCTGTAAAAACCTTTGTGAGGACCTTCACCCTTTAAACTTACCTACTGTTTTTGTAGGAGACCACAGTACCTAAGATGGGTATATGGAATAACTCGTATTAATAAACCTGGATTAATTTCCAGGCTTTGTAGTTAAAAACATGTTTTATATTTGACAATCATTATTTAAAATGCTTGTAACATTTTCCTAGCACATTTTATGAGAGTTTTCTCCATTCAGTTCAGATTCTCAATTATTTAATCCTCACAGCTATGCCTCTATTAATCCTCATTTATTCAGTCATCTGTAAAAATAACATTATCTCTGATTCTCATTCAAAGTGTAGTTGAAAGCAGCAGCATTAGCTCCCAGCTCTCTGTTTCACTACTGCTCAAGTAATTTAACAATGGGGAGAATATTCATGGGGACAGATTAGAGAGACCTGCCAAGGTTCTGGCTCAATCTATGACAAATTTTGGCATAGGATAGCAGTAGATTTTTAATGAACAAAGAGCAAATAAGTAGTTTTTTTTTTTTTCCATAGGGAAGCACAGTTTGCTCACTCAGAAATACACTTTATAAATGAAGAATAATTCTCTTGCACCCAAACACAGGGCTGGGAGACGGGAGGGACTAATTATCCCTCTGTTTCCCTTGTGAATTTTCTGTAAATCCTGCTTCCATGTAGCTTATCGTCTCTGGAGTGAGCATCATCCTTTCCATGTTCATTCTGGTGATTTGACATTGGGATATATTTCACATCCTTTTCTCCCCCCAAACTGAAATAAATTCACAGCAACAAGACCTGTAGGTACTGCATTGCCCACATCTCTTTATGTCCAGGGAGTATCTTGGGCAGCTTCTCATTCAGCTTTTTGCTCACTTGTGCCTCTGTTACAAGATCTTGTCTGAACCTGCCTGAACCAAAAAGAGATTTTCTCTCCTACACTTTGAATGATGCCAAGAGACATTCATCTACCATTAGCAAGACACTAGAAAGAAACCAGGTCGGCTTTATTCCTATCCCAGCTCCACCCGTTTTGCTTGCAATTCAAACTGTTGTAATTGAATCTCCAACAAAATTTCTGAAAACCATGTGCATCAAAGGGGCATTCTGCAACTCCAGAAAATGTTTCATCCTCTTCTCCAAACTGTAGTCAGTCCAAAAACAGGGACCTGACCAAGGTGCAGAGCAGATGAAGCTCAGATGGTAGTTGATTATCAATGTGTATGCAAACAGCAAGGGAATATTTTTCATGTTTCAAGGGTAGAGTAAAATACACTGAGGTTGTAAATTGTAAGGAAAAGTGAGCATCTTTCAGATTAAAATTGTTTGAGCAGAGTGGTTCCTAGTAATGCTGATAAAATCACTTACTGTGTCCATGCTATAATCTGTGTTATGGACTGCAGAGAGTAGCCACTGCCTTTTCCTTCAGGAGAACACTACTGGAAAATATCTAGAGCCTTCAAGAAACCAACAGTTGTGAAAAAGCTTTCACCCAGTCATGTCTGATAGCAAATTCCAAACCTTTAACTTGTTTTTCCATGGAAGAGGATGAAGAGGGGTGAGCATAACACCTAGCCAAGTGTCATGCCAGATTTGCTTCAGTATTTGAGAAAAATCAGGCCCTGGTTCACTCAACAAAGGGCTAAGCATCATATAACTGTTTTACCTGAAAACAAAATGAACCATGAACAGTTAAATACTTTACTGAGATCCATAAGATAGGGTTTAATTTTCATTTTCCTGCTCTGGCCATTAAGCTCTCTGTTAATAGTATACCTGAAAGTATCAATGCATGTAGGTATTTGGCATGGTAATCCAGTTTACACTGACAGTGAAGTCAGTGAAGATATGAGTTCATTTGATCTCAGCAGGTGAAGGTTTGGATGTTTAGCCCACATTGTGATAACAGGCAGATGAATTCACTTTCTTCCTTGAACAGCAGTACCTAAAACTGCTGCAAGGACAATGGATTTGTCCAAACAAACTGAGTACCATTACTTAGCAACCAGCAACTCAGAATTTCTGCTTTTATGGTGCTGAATTAAAGCCAAAATGGATTTTTAATCACATTTATGATTGTAATTTATTATTCACATATACACATGGCTAAAAGATAGGCATAAATTCATATAGATATTAAATACTTTATATACCTCACACAAGGAGTGACACGTTTCATGGTTGCAACTCAGGATAAATTTACACTTCTACAAAAGCAAACTGAGAAGAGAATCAGGCATTAAAAACATATTCTTCAGACTGATAGAGATATTTTGCTACATTATAATATTTTCATATATTAATTACATATTATATACTATATATTATAGAAATACATGTTACAAGTGGAGAGATATTTACAAGTCAGGAGCTACAATATTGCAAAACAAGTCAGAAAAATAATCCAGGCAACAAGTTCCATTTTTCTCAGAAAATTATTTTTCTGTTCTAATGTTATTTGTATCTTCATATAAGCACTTTCAAGATTTTTGGTTTCCAGCTATCAACTGTGAAAATAGATTCCAATCATACACGAAGTCTTGAAGTCCCCTTTTGTCCCACCAAGAACATCACAATATCCTGAAGACAGAACTGAAACATCTGCTTCCAGGATTAGATGAGTTACCAAGGCCTAAAGAATCTACATTTTCTGTATTCTTGCAACATCTTTATATTTCAACAGCTGCATCTTTTAAACCACAATTATATCTTTAATGCAACATTGGAGAACCAGTATGCATAAAAGAAATTTGAAGTGTCAGCATATTTAAAGTACATGGAATTAGAGATAGCTGACTAAATTGAGAAATACTTTTTTATCAGCTATGCAACAAAGTGGCCATTTTTTTCTGTCTCCATGTAAAACAAAGGGCGTTTTCTTTCACGTAAAATGTAGTTACTGGAATTTGACATATTTTCTTGGCAAAATGATCGAGTTAGGATATGCAAGTGTTGGGGGTTAAGTTTTCTTTTTTTTCTTTCCTTTTGTATAGAATTTTTTCCCATCGAGTTGTTAAGTACCGGATACTTAAGAAAAACAAAGAACTGTGGCCAAGCCCTGGAGGAGAGGGGCTGATAAAGGGCAGGGGTGAGGACAGCGTAAGTACTGGATACTTAAGGAAAAACAAAGGATTGTGGCCAAGCCCCGGAGGAGAGGGGCGGATAAAAGGCAGCACCAGAAGAGCTGAAGCTGAGCTTCGGAGGGGAACAGGAGAAGCTGCTCTGCCTTTTTTGGGGAGAGAAGAGTCTCTGCTGCTGCTGCTGCTGGACCCTTTTCACGTGGAGCTGTTTCTTCTGCCATGAGTGAATGCCTGTTCTAGACTGAGACCTATTTTACCATCTGCTCGGGGGGCCTGGGATCCTGAGCCAGCCTCTCCTTGCCGGGCTGGGAGCCGGGCTGCTGCCCCTGCCCTGCCCCCCGCGGCTCCCTCAGCACTGCTCTGGCTTTCACTGCGCTGCAGCCCCGCTCCCACTGCCTACCGAGACGTCCTACTGTCCCAGTTTGCTGTTCTCCAAGAGTCCTGCTGAGGCGCCGGGATCCACGGCCCCAGGGGCGTTCCTGAAGCAAAGCCTGCCTGTCCTGCACCCCTTCCCCTCCCGGCCGTGCCCCGTGTCTGCTGGAGCTCGTGCCACAGCGCCCCCTGCCGGCTGTGACCATCACTGCACCCAAGGGGACAGTGCCTGCAGGCCCAGAGGGCTGGGACCGGGTTCCTGGTTCTGTTTTGTTGTTAGTGCCATAAGAGTTGTTTGGTTTTTTTTTTTGTTCACTTTATTATAAATACTAGTAAAGAACTGTTATTCCTATTCCTATATCCTCGCCTGAAAGCGCCTTAATTTCAAAATTAGAATAATTCGGAGGGAAGGGGCTCACATTCTCCATTCCAAGGGAGGCTCCTGCCTTGCTTAGCACATACCTGTCCTTCAAACCAGGACAGCAAGTCATGCTTTTTTAACTTAGGTAATTTGTGAAAATACTTCATTAGTCAATGGTGGAACTTTATTACCAGTGCAGTGTGCAACAGACACATGAACCATAAATAAATCTATTGTCTCAGCAGCATCTTGTAGCACTGGGAGACAGTTTGCACTCCAAAGTGTCAGTATCCCACTAGAGGACTTCCTGGGGCTCTGTCCTCATTCAAAGCTGTTCTCAAACTGACAGAACTTAACTCCAACAACTAAACTCTGATTTACCACAGTCTGAAAGCAATACTGAACTTCAGTGCAATGCCTTGTGGTGTTGGTGGAGAGGTTTTAGTGGCAAAGGGGCTGTGGATGGCACATGTGAGAAGCAGCCCTGTGCCAGACCCTGACAGTTCCAGAGGGCTCTGACCAACCCACCACAGGGCAAGGCTGAGCCCCACAGCCAACGTGGTGGCACTTCTGGAGAAAAGTATGTAAGAAAGGGCAAAATTCCACACAGCAGCGAGAGGAATGAGGAAAACCAGAGACAGACAGCTCTGCAGACAGCGAAGGACTGTGAAAAAGGAGAGGAGGAGCTTCAGGGGCTGAAGCTGAGATTGTCCTGCAGCCCATGCAGAATGTCATGGTGGAGCAGATATCCACACTGCCACCCGTGGAGGCAGGAATATCCATGGCATTCCGTGCGAAGCCGACACTGGAGTGGGTTCTGTTTTCTTTTACAATATACTGCCACCTCTTAATGTTTTTAGTGCAGCTCAGACAACGTTCTGGCTCCACAGTGCAGCAAAACATGGAACTTGGAGTGGGTTGTGATAGGAATTGCATCTTTTGGTGGACCCATGTTGGAGCAGGTTTATCCTGAAGGACTGTAGCCCAAGAAAAAGACCTACACTGGAGCAGGGAAAAGTGTGAGGAGGAGGATGCAGCAGCAAAGAACTGTCCTGAACTGCCCATGAGCCCCATGCCCCATGCCCCATTCCCAGCAGCACTTGGAGGGAAAAAGGAGAGGAGTCAGGAATGAAGAAGTGAATTTGAGCCTGGGAAGAAAAGGTGGTGGGTGGAAGATATTTCAGTTTTTTCCTTTGTTTCTCACCATTCAACTCAATGTTACTTGGCAATAAACTAATTTTTCCCAACTCGAATTGAGTTTGTTTTGCCTATGATGGTAATTGGTAACTGATGTTTTTGCCTTTATCCTGACCATGAGTTTTCCATGGTATTTTCTCCTCCTGTCCTGCTGCGGAGGGGAAATGAGAAAGCAGCTGGGTGGATGCCTGGCAGCTGGAGGAGGCCAATCCACCATGTGCTCTAGGATAGCTTCTGTTCCGTTTTATAAGCAACAATAACTGTTTTCTTTTACATTATACTGCCACATCTTAAATGTTTTTAGTGCAACTCAGACAATGTTCTCACTCCACAGTGCTGCAAAATATGGAACTTGAGAACCGTGCAGATGGGGCAGAGAGAAACACACACCAGATGCTCCCTGAGACTTCTGGTTTATCTTGTCTTTAGTGATTGTAATCATTCTTAGACGTCCTATGCCTGATACAATCTCTGGAACAAAGAGATCCCAGAAATTACCTCACAGATGTCATACATTTGCAATCAAATTGTTCAGCTTAAAATATTTTAATATCCTGAAAAACAAACCTTGAAGACAACTCTTTGAAAATATCATAAAGCTGAATTAATATTTGAAAGAACCAATCATTAGTTTAATATGAAAAATTATATTGAAATTGAAATATTTCTGTGGGTTAATATTTTAATGTACTAGATAATTGAATAAAATGAAAAATGTACATATCAACAAACAAAGAAACCACAGCTAATAAGTGGCTAAGTAAAAATTTAGAAGATAAGAAAGATGCAAGGTACCCAAGACTGTATTGCCCAAAGACTTTGCAAATACAATTTTCCTGAAGTTATCAGAAGGTATGAGGTTAGCCTTTATACTACCTGTGGAAAACTGACAAGACCAGACCTCATGAAATGTCATATGTGGTCCCCAAAGACCATATATGAATCTCAGTGTTCAATGAATTTAACAATAATTGGGAATGTAAGGCCAAACACAACTACTGAGGAAAAAAATTAGATTCTAGTGTATAAATACAGACATCCATATTTTTGCAATTTTTTTTCATTATACTATCCTTTTATTCCACAGTATTCTTGGAGAACTAAGGACCATTGTTAGATCCAACCTGGTCTGCTTCAAGGAACTTTCCTTATGCCAAGCTCAGCAAAACTGCATCTTACCAAAGCAAGTTCCAGGTTTCAGCTGACATGATGATCTCAGCTGGTCATTGACTTTGTTTGGCAATATTATTTTCAGACATATAACACAGTTGTCTTTTATCCCTTTTATTTGTTTACCTGCTTTCATGGCCATGGCCATGATCATTTTCTGACCCAAGAACCCAGTATAATCAGCTGCATCTCCAATCCATTTCCATTTGAATAGACCTTTCTGAATAAAGAGGACTAAATAAAACTCATTTTAAGACCTTAGTGATTCTTTGGCAAAGAGATTAATAAAAATTGGAATTAAGAAGTCTCAGCTCAACACTTTGCTGGAGGTAGAAGGGACCACCATAGGGCCTTTACTGAAAGGCAGAACAAATTTCTGTCAACATTAATAACAGGCATTTTGTGTCTTTGCAAAAATTAACCTATAATCAGTACAGTAACCAAAGAATGAGATAATTAAGAGAAAATAATTTATCACACAGAAAAGATCCTAAAAATAAAGTCATGATCTTTCTGAAATACAGGACTAGATCCAATTTGACATCCAAAAGACAAATACAAGGAATGTATTTCTTCTGTGTTCAGGAGATTTCCACAAGACCTATTAATGGCTCAAATAATACCTAAGTCCTCAAAACAAACATTGTATAGACTTTCTCCAGACCTTTTGAACAGGAATGAACTGTACTTGAAATATGGATGCTACTACTTGGGATCTGTTTACACTGAATAATGTAAATATTCAGGACCTTGATAAATTTTAATTTAATATTGGAGGTAATATATTTTAGAAAATTATGTAACATCCAAACTTGTGGCAGAGCCAGCCTAAGTCTCACGGTGATAAAAGATAATTCACAAGGAAAAAAACACCAAGAAGACAACTCCCCCTCAAAATAAACTTCCCAGACGTGTTTAGGGACTACAGAGAGGTAACCCTGGCAAAACAAGATTACCCAATGACACAAAATGTAATACTTCTATTATAAAAACATGTTTTTTCAATTGAGAAATTCCTGTTGGAAAATCTATTTTTTAAAAGATAAAAACAAGTTTTGTGAAATACTTATAACTTTTAAAAATACATTCGAAACTATTTCATGAGACAGGCATAGAAGACTAAAAGAAACATTAATTTCCTGGCACTTGAGGCTTTGTGCTCATCTTTTTTTATCCCAATCATCAGTATTATAGTTTTTTAAATATTTAATATTGATAATTATATGACCTAGGTAGAAGTGGATTTTCTGCTCAGAGCATTCAGAATGTCAATCAAATCACAACTAATGGCAGTGCTGAGGTTTATTAAAACTCTTGCGGTACACTTAGACAAAAACATTTTTGGCACCATCACAAGTTAGCGTCACTGCTAACATTTTAAAAAACTAAATAAAAACTATTTTAGTATCAAACAACGATATATACAGAAAAAGGTTGAATATTATCTCTGTTCTATAGATGAACAATCTAATTGCTGTCTACCATTTTATTGTCCCTTTCCATCACACATACCACGGATGTTTGCAGTACATCCCAGGTGAAGATAAGCCACATGCTATGTGATGGTTCTTACCATGCAAAGGATCTGCCTCCAAACACATGCAAGGCTTGTTGAAACATAGCCTGTAGTAGGTTGTCTAGCTGCACATAGCCTGTCCCAGAAGTTGCCACTTAATAGTACTTGAAATTCCAGTCTTCAACTCAGAAATCATTTATTGCAGAGTCTACACACACTGAAGAGTTTGGAAAATTAGATGTTTTCTTTGTCTTAATGCTCTGCAAATACCAGTATTAACAGTCAGATTTGTGACTTCCATGTGTATATACTCCTGCACCCCTGGCAGAGTGAGGAGGAAGATCTCTTCTGAAAAAAGTTTTTCAAACTCTGTTTTTCCTTCCAAGCATTTTAGTATGATTAAAAAGAAACATTGTGAAATGGATTTATGCTGGTGTAAAATCAAAGGCAGGGTGGATTAGCTGACCTTTTAAGAGCGACTTTCCTTTCTTCCAAATTAGCAAAAGATTGAAAAATGGACAAAGTTGAAAAGGAAGTTGAAACTTCAGCAGAAAGGTCTTTAAGAAGTACTGCAATGCTTTCCAAAGTCTCTCCTCACTCCCTGATTCAGTCACTTGCAGTAAAGTGGGCAGAGATCAACACTGCAAAAGAAGGGGGTAAAATATAGGATTAAACTGAGGAAGGAAATCTCCTCTCCTTTGATACACCAGAAGCAGATTGCCTTCCTCAAAACATGACAACATATTACATTTTACTCTGCCTTTACGCCATCCATCTGTTATTTTGCAGCTGAGATATACATGCTTTATTTAAAAGATGCATCAAAGCCAAGTACAGAGTTAAGACAGGACAACTATGAACACAAGTTTTCCTCTCAGGAAAAGAAAAAAAACTGTTGTCAGGGGTGAAAGGACTTGGCATGAAAGCTAAAATCCTTTCCCTAGTACGTGAAAGATACACACTGCAGACCATACACTGGAAAAGGGTTCCATGATAACAAACATCCTTCTCTGTTGCTTTACCAGTTACAAAGATATAGGAATCAACAGGGGTATAGTAACCTCCTTGGTTTTACTTTAACAGTTCATGCTATGATAAAAACCTTACTACACAAGAGCATTTAATGTGGAATCATTAGAGTCAGTGTCAATTTTCAGAGGTTAACAGAGCTTTTTTTTGTAAAATAAGTTTTAAAAAACAAAAAGCAAATGTGAAAAAATCATCAAAAATGTGAAATGTTCCCAGAATGAGAATTTGCCTGCCAAGATCCGCACAGACTTACTTTTTATGGACAAGTTACAACTCCTTTAAAATGTTTGTTTAATGGAAATATAAATGTCAGTACAATTTAAAGAGAGTGTGCGCCTAAATAGAGAATTGAAAGGTGTAATTGTCCTTTCCAGGTGTTCTCTTCAGAATTGCTTTCCTTGGCAACCCTTCCTTGTAGTTTCCCATAATGTTGATTAGCACCTTGGCCTGGGCTTTTGGGTATGTGAGCCTTTTATCATGCTCAGGTTTTCACAATTTGAGGGTCATTGTCCTTTGCTTGGCCAAAAGGGTATTTTATTCTAAGGGAAAGCAGAGTGTTAGCAGAAGTTTTTCTCACAGTGTGATAGATCAGCTGAGGCTGTAGGGGACCTCTGAAAATAGTCCAGTCCAAACTCTTGCTCAGAGCAGGGGCTGCTGCAGCAGTTGCCCAGGACTGTACCTGGGCTTCTGAACATCTGTAAGGGTAGAGAGTCCACAAGCTCTCTGGGCAACCTGCTTCAGTGTTCAATGACTCTCACCATAAAATATCTTTTTCTTATATTTAAGTGGCATTTCAGTTTGTGCTCTGTTCACCTTTTAATCTAGCAGGTAATAATGCAGGCTCTCAATTCCATAGAATGGAGTGTTGCATGAGAACATTTACAGAGGGTGAAGTGTATAAGGCCTGATTACCCAACAGAACTGAATGCTCATCCTGCTGCTATATATGATCATTCACTATTCGTGTAAGGTACATGAAAACACTACCAAAGACTTCTCATTTCTTTTAACCTCGATACCTAACAAAATTCCTCCACCTTTATCCCATTTTGGAATGTAAATGCAATAGGTACACTTATCTGGAGTACAGTCTGACTGGGCATGGCTACCTACGTGTTTGCAAGCAGGACAGCGTGCAACACGGAATTCAGCAGTGCCAAATAACATGGTGAACATAAATATCACTTGTCATCAGTAATGATACAAGTAGTGAAATGCATATTTCATTGGTGAGTTAATGCTTAGAAGTTAATCACAGAGACACAGTTGTTTTTATTATTACTATTTTAATATCCTTCCTGGACCTTCAGTAAGGAAGATACTACATATTTAATTTTTTGTGAAGAAACTACTACAGTCAAGAGGAAATCTTACCCTGGGTGTTGTACTTAGTATTTGACAACATATGTAAAATCACAGCTGGATAGACTAGACCTCCTTATTTAATGATTACATATCTAAGAGATTTCTTTAACATATTAGCTCAGTTAACATTCAGCAAACACTGCACTCATGGTACCCACACCTATATGCTACTTTCTGACAAGAGAATATTAATAAGTAGTTATCCTATTAGAACGTTAGATAGGTGTATCTACTCCAAGGACTCTTTTTTAAGATACAGATTTATTGGTCAGGCACAAATTTTTATGAGAGGCAACCTCTTTTTCACAGAACAAGCTCTCAACTTTGTGCCTAATATGTGCAGTTTTAAGATTAGGCTTTAGCTCCTCCTCCCTTGATACATTTAAATCCTTTCAGCATCACAGCTGGTCTGTGTCACTTCCTTATCCTAAAATTGCTCATTCGTTGTTTATGTCTCTGTAATGCTGAAAGCAGAAATAGACTGAAGGACTCATAGATAATTTTATTTAATCTCCAGTGCTACCATCAGTTAAAACAAAAACCCTAACATATTTTTTATGTAAAGATCTGTAATTTACATGACTAATAACTAGTAAGTAATATTAGAGAACAGAAGTGATTTTTGGGAAGGACTATATTTA
Organism: Picathartes gymnocephalus; assembly: GCA_013390045.1. Classification (NCBI taxonomy): domain Eukaryota; kingdom Metazoa; phylum Chordata; class Aves; order Passeriformes; family Picathartidae; genus Picathartes; species Picathartes gymnocephalus. The sequence goes on along the minus strand of WEKY01018403.1, from coordinate 18,829 downwards.
TATGTGAAACAGAGACATGTAACCATTTAAACTGCTTTTTGTACCTCCAATCAGTTTCTGGAGTTCACAGAAACGTATCACATGGTAGAGAAGAAGATAGAACAGCACAAAATCAAGAACCATGGAAATTATCTTTTTTTGTTTTGTTTTTAGACCAGTTAGATTTGACATTAAAAGTATTATATTAATGTGATTCACTGAAATAGTCATTCCCCTAAATTTATGCTCCCTAGGGTCCACCATATACACATCACAGGACAAAACAAACTCCCAATGCTGCCCACTAAGAAATAGTGAAGGCCTGTCAAGCACCTTTGTGAAACAACAGCTTCAAACCTTCACAGCATTAAAGAAAAGGGAAACAGACTTTACTTCTCCCAGTATCTCCCCTCTCCTCTTTCTCATCATACACATTTTTTTCCTACCAAGACATGAATTATATAATTAAAAAAAATTCCATTAGAATAAAAAAATTATAAACATGAAATTAATACCATAACATGTCATGGTAATGTGTTATCTCCTTAGGAGACATGTATACATACAAAAACATAAATAAAGAGAGAAAGAGTTTAAAGTACTAACACTAATAAATCCCAAACCGTTTAGAAAGCATGAAATGTCAAATTCTGGTTAAGATTAAGTTAATGAGAAATTAGTCACTGAATTTGTTGGAGTTACTGTTGGGCTCTCTACATTCAATCTTGTTGAACACAGGTGAAAATTAAGCACTTCCCTTGTTAAACCCTTGAAATCCAGTATTTTACCCACTAGGACAATGCATGGCCAAACTGGATATCAACACCAGTTTATGGTATCTGTTCTGCCGTTTTCTGAAGAGTCTTCCAGATCCAGAAAAAAATAATTTTATTTAAGATGTTTTCATATGATCATTTTGTTTGGGGAGAGAAGATTAGACTTCTTCTCTTCAAGGAAGTATCATTCCCTTAAACCTGCATTTATCACCTGCTGTTCCTACTAAACTAGTGTTCAGTATTGCACAAGCACAATAAAGGAGGCATTGAGCAATCTGAATTAAAGCGACTTTTTTTTTTTTTTTGGCCTTTTTTCAAACACATGACAAAACTAGTGGAATTGAAAAGTTCTTTGGTATTCAATTATCCATGCTTGTTCCTCAGACCTGCTTAAGTCTGTGTTTTCTTGGTAAGTGCATAGGAGTTTTCCTTTGGCTTCCATAAGACACTGCCCAGATCCAGCGTAGTCCTAGAACTGTATAGATGGCACAGATAGCAGCTAAGCAGAGCAATAAAAATACAATAGGAATTAAGTTCTTAGTTTTTAGGTCGTTACAAATCAATTTGGATTAGTTTCTCAGTGTGTTACTGGACACCACCCAGCTGTATGTAATACACAGTTTAAATAAACAGAAATATAAATTGATTTGTTTTCCTTCTGTAAATTGCATGGTAATATCTGCTAGTAAATTAATTTGGTCTGAGTGGAAAGAGAATAAGTACTTTGAAGTAAATCTCCTGCCTGCAATTACATTTCAGTGCTTCAAAATTCAGCAACTGGCTGATTTTTATCCAAAACATGGTATCATTTGTCAGAGGTGTTGGATAGACAGACTTCCATTTACCTGTACACCAGTAACTATTCACACAACAAGCAACACAAAAAACTTCCTAACCCTGCAATACCAATGAGTAAGGTGTCCAGGAATAAGTTTGGCTTCAGTTTCCAGCCTCGTTCAACCTTTTAGCCTTTCTGAGGAGACATCACGAAGACACATTGGTAAAGTGCAGTTTGTGGATGTGCCAAAGAGCACTGATGTACAATCACTAGGCGAGTCTTTTCACAGACAAATTATATTCTTATGCGTCACACCTTTAGCACTAACTTTAGGACAATTTTTCTTTTCTTCCTTATTGAGCTCAGACATCCAGATCAGAAGTGAAGGAGTTAAAATTCTCACAGGTGATTTAAGCTGGGAAGAGAGCAGAGTTTGTGGTCCTTAAGTCTTTGAGGAACTGAAAGGTATTTCACTAAGCAAGGCAGAGGAAGACAAATGCCTCTCGTTTTTTTAACTATGTGAGGAGTTGCAAAAGCACTGGCCTTGCGTTCGACTAGATGCCAGCTCCAAAGTATCCAAAGAAACCACTGGTCTAAGCAAAATGAAACAAACTTCTTCATCTACCCTCATTTCTTCTTTGCAAGTATTTCTCTGCAAAACTACGCTCATCATGTGGACTCATCAAAGCTTGCATCCTCAGGAAAACCTGCTGTCTGTGGAGTTCCTACAATTTCTCTGTCTTATCTTTTCAGTAACACTGAGAAGAGTTGTTGCCTAAAGCTCCAGCCTTTCCCTGTGGATGTGCTTTCCCCAGCTATGCCCACGAGCCAGGCTTTTTTCTCTTTTCAGCAGTGTCTAGTGACTAAACCTCCAGCCCACATGCAAGGAGCAGTTCCCAAACATTTGGTATAGAATGAGTCATTGAAAAACCTGCCTTTTCAGAATATGTTTCATTCCAAGCAATTGAAAGGGGGAAGAGGAGTGCCACAGCTTCAGCTTTCTGCTGTCCTGATAGCGAACCTCATTTACACTACCGACAATCTGAACGGACTGAAGGTATGAATGTCATTGAAATTCAATTCAATTTCAACTGCGAAAAACTACGTTTACATTGGGGTTTAATGTAGTTAAGTCTGTTTTAAAGATGAAGTAAGCTATACAAGAGAGAAGGCTGGTTTAACCCTGAACACGTTGCCCACCAAGGAATGTGAAACAGTTTATTCGCAGTTCCTTCCCCCGAGCTGGTTGTGCGCAGTCACCAAGTGTCCCCAAGCCTTGTCCCAGCGCAGCCAGCAGTGCTCGCTGCCTGCAGCCCGCGCCGAGCTGCCCTCACGCCCCAGGCGCTGCGGCAGCGCCGGGACCGGGAACGNGGGGCCGCTCCCGGGCGGCTCCGCCGGCTGTCGCCGTGCCGGCTTCCCTCTGCTTTTCCCAGCACCTCCCTCGCCTGCCTCCGCCCCCCGTCCAGTGGCTGTCCCAGCTGCCGGGGCCGCCGGCGCGCCTGCCGTGCCCAGTGCTGAGCGAGTGGCGCGGCGTGCGGGACGGCGCGGACGGGACGGGACGGGCGGCTGCCCGGCGCCAGGTGAGCGGCTGCGGGCTGGCGGGAGCAGAGGTGGCCGGAGGCGGGGGGCTACCGAAAGCGGGAGGGACCCGCAGCGCGGCGGCTGCGGGGATGGGAGTCGCCCTGAGCCGGGGAGAGGGGAGCGACTCTA
>WEKY01018403.1:0-15575 GCA_013390045.1 Picathartes gymnocephalus | reverse complement strand
ACTCTACGGGACCGGACGGCAGAGGTGCGCGGCTCCCTGGGGACGGGCTTTCCCGGCGACTCTCCCCAGAGGGACGAGCGAGGTTAGGGCGGAGAGGTCCCGCGCGGGCGGCAGTGGCGGGCGGAGGAGCGTCGGTCGGGGAGCTCAAGTCCCGCGGCTCCCACTTAGTGACGGATTTCCCCCTGTAGCGGCACTGCGGGTCTCGCCCGGCCCGGGGGAGCGCGGCCCGGGGGGCTGAGGGGGAGCTCCGGCGGGCGAGGCCGGGCCCGTTGGGACTCGCGCCGGGCCCGTGCGGGGCGAGGCCGCCGTGAGGGGCTGCGGGGAGCGCGGCCGGGCTCCGTCCTGAGCGGCACCGCGCTGCTCACCAGGTACAGCTCTCGGTGCTGCTGGTGGAGAGCTCTTCTTCAGCTTTACAGCATTATTTTAGGTGCTTAATCAGTCAACGGCGAGAAACATTTAATAACGTGTTTAAATTGGGCAAAAAGTGACTGATTTTGGTAGAGGCGTTGGTGGGGTTTGAATGCGGTTTAGACGAAGAGATAGAGTAGCGTGCCGTTGGGACTGTATTGCTAGACTGGGTCGGGGTTTGCTCTCACACCCGCTTTCTGTGGGAACGGGTGCAGAGAATATATTCAGCGTAAAAGTTTTCACTGCTTCTTTCGCATACATTCTGCAAGGAAACCTGTATCACCGAAAGTGATGTCTTCAGAGTCACCTTTTGTGCACAATAATTATTTTCAGCGGGGGATTTGTCTGTTGGTTTGTTTTGGTTTTTTTGTCATGTTCACTGGCTGAGTGTACTGGAAGCATCCTTTCTTGACTGAATTTATTTTTGCTTTGGAAATAAATAGATTTTGTCATTCATGGATAGTGTTTGTAACAGTACTGAACTCTTGTTGCTTTTACTGTGTTGTTTTCTTGTATTGATTTATGTGGAAGCGGGAATAAATATTTGTAAACTAGTTCAAGGTGTGCTTATCCAGCAAATTAAATGTGTGACTGTACAAGCCTAGGCTGATTTTGACTTACATGAAATCACAGAATTGGTGAGGTTGGGAGGAACCACAGTGGGTCATCTGGGCCAACCTCCCTGCTCAAATCAGTTACACTAATGCTGAAGGTGTTGGAATGGCCTTCAACATGACCCAAAATAGAGTTTACAACCTCCAGATCTAAGAGATATGAATCCCAAAGGAAATTAGTTGTGTCTTCAGTTCCGTCACTTGTACTGAAAAAGTAATTCTGTTGTTACGTGTGTCCACTCAGAACATGTTCCTCCCTTTTGCTTGCATAGGCTAACAGTGTACATCATTACTAGAAGAGAACTGCACAAACTGATAGTCCTGTTCTTAGCTTTCGACCTTAAGGGTATTCCCAAGTGGAAAACATACTGCTCTAACTGTTTCCATGGGGGAAACAAGCAAAATTAGTTCCTCTGCTAGGTGACCAGTAGTGTGTTTGTTGAATTAAACTAAAGAACAAAAAACATGTCTTTCCTTAGGAGGATCTCCAAGTACTTGTCTTCACTGAGGAAGCACACTTATAATTTAATGATGAAGACAAAACTCTGAAGTGCAATGCTGTGAAAGAAGATGAAGTAAAGAAATTGTACACAAATAAAATTTGCTCAGATACACATTGGGGCCACAAAATTTTCTACTTACACTTTAAGATAATATTATGTCATTTCTACTATGGTACCAAGTGAACTAGTGTTATTGGTATCTTTATTAATAATACTTTAATGTCTTATGGTAATTCTGTAGATCAAATGGAGTTTGTTAGCATGTTCTTTTTTCTTCAGTGCCTTCCAAATTTAATGTTAAACTTCTGTTTCTAATACATCAACGGAAATTGGCTCAGATTAGGGCCAGTTGGAGAGAGATGAAGGACTTAATTCCCATTCTCAAGTTAATTACTCAGTTTATACAGTTTTTGTCCAGTGAGTGCTTTTAGTCAGGTCTTCCCCTAGTAACTCTGTTGGCAGATTGAGAAAGTTTGGGAGTTCATGGGAAAATAACTCTTGTTAAATTTGGACAGTTTTTAGTTCTTAATATGTAACATGATCGGTGGCCTTGGCAAATTCAGTTCACCTTTAAAACTGATCACTACACTTGAGTTTGAAGTTTTATGTTTTCAGTGGAATATTAGATTAGATTATTTGAAGGCCAAAATAAGGGTAGCTCATGCAAGTAATCTCATAGACTTCAACATAAGAATTAGCATGCATAAGCATGTTATTTGCCTGAAATGTTAGCTTTCTGATAAATGGCAAGTCTACTAGTGGTTTTCTATCTAGGTTCAGTTAAAAGCTTTGCTCTTTTCCAGATGCAAGGATTTAGAGAATATTAATTTTTTGGTAGGTGCTACTCAGCTTGTGAACATGAATGGAGTTGACCGTTTCATTTGTTAGACAGGTGCTCATGATTATGAGGGTCTTACTCTTTCCAGTCAGAAATTCATGGTGGAGTTACAATCTGGAAAGGTTCTATAATTGCTCTACGAAAAAGATAGGCTTGTATAACTGTATGGTAATTAATTACTCAATTACTTGGGAATCTTGCATTCCTTTTGTGACAAAATACCTTTGAAATTTATTGTTGTTCGGGATGGACAAAGGGTCTTTTGTAGCTGACATTACATCCAAAACAAAAAAAATGCATCTCAAACTCCTCCCTGTGTGATTCACATGAATTTGTCTTCAGCTGTGAGCTGAATATTTTGAATACCACAGGTACTTGGTCTGTGAGTGCTCCCTACATCAGCTTCAGAACAGTTTTATTGCAGGTGTTATGGAGTGGAACTGATGCAAGATTTTAGAAGTGTGTCCGGCAGTTCAAGTCCCAGACTCAGCGTTTTCTGTCTTTTATTAATGAGTTCTGTAGCACAGAAATATAAATACTCTTTGACACAACAGCTGCTTTTCAGCTAGTGCCTTATAAAAATGTGATTCTGTTGTTCTGCTCTAGGTTCTCTTCTGCTGGCTGCTTAAATACAGTGTTCTTAACAGATGGAAAAAGTATAGTTAGTAACACGATTAGCTTTTTTTTTTTTAAAAAAGAAAACTGTAGATTGTCAGTTATACTAGATAGTATATAGGAAAGAAATATTTTATAAAGTTCCCCAATCTACTTAAAATACTTTTTCAATCTATAGAATTTATAGAAAATTACTAGAATTTATCACGGTATTTCTGTTTGCTGAAATTTGCATGAGTACCTCAAGTGATATCTTAGTTGCCAAAAAAGAACAACCCCTCACAAATTAAGCACTATGTTCTCATTTATGGTGTTCATGTTTTGAAGTAACTTTGTTCCACCATTACTTGTTCATAGCATAGTCATGTTCATATAAGTTAAATTAAAAAAGCTTTCCTCTTTTTCACCCTCTATGTTTCAGCAAGTCAGCAATGGGGTGGTCGTGGCTTATTTCTGAGAAAGCTAATTACTTTTTTTTTTTAATAGAGGTGGTGATGGTGAAAAAAGCTATGTGGAGTGTAATTGTACCAAGTAAATTTTTTGAGCTGATACATTTGTGGGGGCTGCACAGAGGAACAGTTCAGATTTAAGTAAACATTTCTGAAGTTGCTTTCGAGTCATCTACTCACCTGTGACTTTCAAGTATTTATGAATGTTTGCTATTGACTAACTTGTTTCAGTTGTAGTAGTCTAACATGAGCAATGGTACCATCTCCTGTTCCCCTGCAGAGATTTACATTGAACCCTGAGGAGGAGTAGTGCTAAAGGAGGCCCAGAATGCTGTTCTGGCATAACCCTGTTTCCTAGAATGTATTAATAGAGGTTCCCTAAATATTTACCCCATGTGGACACTGAAGTGCCAATATGACTGTATTTCTTTGGGCTATGTAGGGTAGTGATGCCATATTGTGTATCTGAATTTTAGAGGGACTTTGTAAGATGCTGGCTTCAGTGCATCCATCTTTCCAAACTGATGAGTTTTATTTCTGTGGTACAAACTATTAGTTTTGGTCATTGTGCTGTTGACTGAAAGAGTCTGAGAGACTGTTATAAACCACCCTCACACCCCCAACCCCCCTCTTTCAACCAAAAATCTCCACCAAATATTGTGCTTCTTAGCTTCCAGAGAAATTTTAACAGCTCCAAGTGCAAGATCCAAGAGACCTGTTAAGTCCATAAAGTGAAGCTTAGGATGAAATCACAGTATAATTTCTTTTTTAGGGTGTTGCTGTTCAAGCCAAGAGAGCTTGGAAAGGAGAGTGGGGAAGAAAAGTGTAAACTGAGCAGAAACAACTATTTACTTTTTCTTTTCCTCCACTTACAGTAAGATGAAACTTTCAGAACTCTTTTTTTTTTTTTTTGAAAGGCAGGAAAATTGAAAGCATGAGCTGGACAGTCTTCTTTTTGGCATGCCTGGTCCTCACCTGACTCCTCACAGGCTGCTTACATTGTTCACTGATATGAATATTTGAGGTTTAGAAAAGTCTTTGTCCTTCCCTCTTTCTCTCTGCATCAAGTCAAGTCCTGTAACTGAATACAAAGGTTTTTGAAAATGTTTTGTCTACTTTTTTGTGCTTATATCTCTGTATACCCTTTCTCATCCTTTTATATGGCTCAAGGTGCATGCGTAGTGTTCTTTTAATCTTTCCTCATGCACCAACCTTTGTGTGGTCTTGTACTCTGCAGAACACATCTTGTTGTTTCCCTCCCCCATTAAACCTATATACTTCCATACCCCAAAGTATTAAGGAAAATGTAAACCTATCTGAAGTTGAAATAACCAGACTTGTGACAAACATAATTACTTTTATTGCATCTCTGCTGGTCGTGCTTCATCAGTACTTTGTAAACTCTTTTAAGAGGAAACCTGCTCAGGCATTGTCACTGAAGGGCTTTTGAGTTTGCTCTAGAATTAATAGAGGGTGTGGGTAATACTGTGCTCTTGAGGGAATACACCATGCAGACAAGGATTTCCTGGATAGTGTAACACTTTTATAAGAGCTAGAGAAAGGCCTCTTGCTCATCTCCCAGGTGACAATTGGATATGAGGAGGTGAAACACTTCCAGTCTGGGTAAGAGGGAACAAAACTTGCCTGTAATTGTCGCCTGTCATATTTTTGCAGTATATAGGACAAAAATTGCTGTACAAGAGAATTAAGTACCAAAAGTGCAGGTTTTTTTGGCACTGAGATCCATAATGGAGAGCCATCCAATAGCACATTCCACTCCTGAATCCACTCACACATGCCTAGGTGATTAAGTTTGCACTTTTACATGAATCTAAGGGGAGATGTGTGTTGAACTGAAGGCAGACCTTGGCTTGCACAGCTGGGCATTTATAAAATAAAATATATTGAAATGTCATTATAATGCCAGTATCCTGCAACAGTTGAAAGGCTAAACAAAAGAATGGATTTCTCAGAGAATTTATCCTCCAGTTCTCTGAAGAATTCTATCAAGCAACTATGAGTTTTGCAGATGATTGATATCTGTGCCTAAGTGGCTTGTTGCTCTCTGTAAGCCAATTTATTAAAAAGTAAAATATTTAATATCTTTGAAAACAGTAAAGATTTATGTCAGGAGGAAGATCCTTGGACTTGAACACATTACCATTACAGTCTTAGAAAAAGCTGGTGTTCTGCATAAAGTGACTATATGAACACTGTCGCTATATAGAATACAGTTTTTACAGACAAGATTAATACTGGAGAAAATTAATGAAAACCAAATTATTATCAGACAGTAATAATGCTATTACTGTCTTCTGGAAAAACACATTAAAAAACCCCCATGGGACAACATTTTAAACTCAATGGTGCTACTTCTGCTGTTAAGTCAGTGAATTCCTTATGTGCCAAGATTTGGTGCGATACAAGAGTTTCCAACATAAGTGTCCTCCCTATTACATCTAAGTTGCTTCAGCCAAAATTTAAAAATAACTTATAAACTTTACTGCATTTTGATTCCAGTCTGGAAAATATAAGGAGTTGATGGAAGAAGTCTACAGCCTTACATTTCCGAAAGGAAGGACATCAAGAAGTTCTCATACCTGGGCAGTATGATGTGTTTGTCTTCCTTATTTTAGCCTTTTATCACCTGGTATAGATTGAATAAGGCAGAATGTCCCAGAACAGCAGCCAGAAGCTTACCATTCATTATTACCCTCCTCCTCAGCAGTATCTTCTATAAATGTGTGAAATATTTTTATTGAAATCCAAAATCTTAGTAAGGGATGACTACAGAAGACAGAATGAGACCCAAAGACTATGGATGAAGTAAGTGTGGCTTGAACAAAGCACTTTGAAGTGCAGCAGTAGATAACATGATTGGAAGTAAATGAATCCTTGCTTTGGCTCATGATTTTCAACATAAGTTTCTGTAAACAGCTGTTTATGCATTTGCAATGAGAACCTGCTCTGGCTAAAACTTAGCATAAAATACCTAATAGTTTATTAAATCTTAAAGACTGCTGTAAATATGCATTTTCAACAGGAATTGTGAAATGTGGATGTATTTTCCAAAAGTGATTTAACAAAATATGTTACAGAACACAACTTCTGTATTTATGTTTTGCACTTCCTTCACCTTTAATCCTATAAAAGTATATCTGCTGTAGTACAAGGCAAACAGTTGCTAAAGGTAAGTCCTAAATGTCTTGATATGTCACCTATGGGTGCACACTTGGAAAGTAGTAAAGTAAAATAGCATGGCAGGAGCTAGTTAATATTAATGATAAGAATACAGACTCCTTTTTATACCATCTTCCTGTCTTTGTTTCCACTAACCTCTTTAATTTGCAAAGAGTGTGATACTAATGCAGAACTGCAACATGTATAACACAACAGACAAACAAAAAAACTTCCTAATTTTCAAAGTATGTTTGTTCGTTTGTCTTAAGGAAAGCACTGTCAGTTCTAGCTTGACTTTCAAATTAATAAGATGGTGTGAAATGTTGTGATACCTGGGTACCAATGCTACAAAGTTGTCATTGGTCAAAATAAAACACTCCTCATGGACAGCAAACAAGAGGTAACTAATTTATGCCTGAGCATTTAATTTCTATTTTCTGCATTTTCTTTTTTTTCTGTTGACCATAAAGAAATGTTTTATATTGTCTCTACTTCAGACACTTAGCTCTTTGTAAATAAAAGTGACTTGGTTGTAACTGAGAAAGTGAAGACAGCCAGTTACATCTTTACCTGTAGTCTGTGCATAGACTTCTTTCCCACACTTGGGTGGCTCAGTAGCTGTTGTACTTAATTAGATTTGCTTAATAGACAAGTGAAAATTTTTCATCCTACTGCAAAAGGTATGTATAATTATGCTGGGCTCTCTGAGTCATGCTGTATTCATTTATTATGAAGAACAATACAAATGTTCATTTGAACAAATGAGCAAAATTAATAACAAATGAAAAGAATCTCTTGTACCTAATTCTATAATGTCCACAACTATATATCTGCAATTACATTACTGTTCGGGATCATTAAGAGTAAAGATTTAGGATTCTAGTACAGAAATGTTTTAAATAAGTTTAAGAAGAACATAATGGCCAAATGTTTTGTAATGTATCATATGATCTTTACTTGAATAGATATGGTGAAATGGTATTTTATATCTTGCTTTTTTCTCAAAAAAATATTCCAAAGCTAGCAGCATCTTTTTCTTTGGTAGTGTCTAAACAGCATTGTTGCAAAAAAAGGGAACACAAATGTTATTTTCCCAACTCTTTTAATCGTATATTTTATCTGGAGATTGGAATAAATCTTCAGCTAGTGTAGCTGTCCAAAATCGTGCAAAAAGTCAGTTGAGCTGTGACCATGTCAGTATTTCACTTTATACATTTACTTAGTTTCCTGCTATCTGGATTTTATTGCTTTGCCTGGGTTCATTAATTTTCATTCATAGCTTTGAATAGTTTTTGAGTTCTTGATGTGACTATGTTCAGTCAACAAGAAGCTCTAACTCTGTCCCTACTTGTCTTTGCCAGCCCATCTCAGGAAGTGAGAACAATGTCAAAAAAACCCCAGATGAGATAAAAGCCTAAATGTACAGAAAGTATTTATTACAGCCTTTGTTTTAAATAGTGGACAATTATTAGCAAAGCTCACTCTGAAATGCCAGAATTAGAGGAAAGTCCATTCAAACTCCTCAGGGCTACAGAGTGCTCAGACAGGGCTGGAATCAGGAATTTCTTGGCTCCTGTACTCAAATTTGGGCTTTTATAATGCAGTTTTTATTTCTGGGGGATCGGACACTGACATCATTGTCTAATGAGCTCTGCCAAACAAAATAGAAGGCATGCTTGGTGGTTCAGGAGTAAACCTCTGTCCTAGTCAGCTCATTTCACGAGTATCTGTTTGCAGGACTGAGGCTTAAGGGGAAAACCAAAAGCAGGGAGTGTAGGAGCATTCTGAATCAGTATCATACGTGACACAAAGCAAGCAGCTTGCCTTGTTACTTGCCAGCATTGATGGCTACACTTGTGGATGCCACTGAGTATTTTTGGGCTCCATCCCATTCACATCTCAACTCTTGGTGCCTAGGTAGCAGAGAAAAGGGATACTGGAATATGTTTGTTTTGTTGTCTAAATATATCACTATGGACAGGTTTAGTGTGAAAAAAAAAAAAAGAAGAGATTTCCTCATAAAATGGAACAGCAGATATGCAGCTTGGTTTTTCTTGGAAGTGACCTAATTTGAGACTAGACTGGTAAGCCTAAGTAAGCAAAGGAAAGAAACAGTTTTTGGATGAGCATCTCTTTTAACCCTAGGAAGTTACATTGTAAATGCAGAGTGCTTGAAGTTGTCAGATATATCTAAGCACAACCTTTTTCATTATCAGGTGCTTAGGATAATTAATGTAATTCTGCTACTTCGTTTGGTGGCGGAACAGCTTTATTAATACATGATTTTTAGGCATTCAGAGAAGCAAGCTGAGGACCGGTTTGAACGTGTTTCCTGGGGGTTTTTAGAAAGCTAGCTCATCTTTGACATTTCTTGCCTTTTTTCACTTGTTTTTGTTTGGTTTTGATCTATTCCTGCATAGGATTGTGTATATTAGATATGACCATTGTTTTAGCATATGATTTATTTTGTCAGCTTATTTTATTTGTTAAAAGTATTGCATGTTCCATAATTCTTGAAAATACTGGCAACAATGCAGTGCTCTTAATTTTTAAAAAGCCTTTGCTTTATGCTTTCTATGTTATGTTGTTATAAGTGTCTAATTTATTTGCATGTATGTTTAATCAATTTCCAAAGTTTCAATTACTTAGCAGCTTCGTTGATGGAAGTACAACACAGTTTGTGAGCAGTGTGAAACCTAACCAATGCACTTGCACATACACCCAGCTTGTGACGGTAAAGTTAGACTTCTGGTATGGGGTAGAATGCTCTGTTCTACCCTAAAGCTGATAAATAAAAGGTAGTCAATATGTAAAGTTTACTGCTTCACATGTTTCTAGAATCAGCTGTAGAATCACTTGCCACTGTGTATCTAAACCTTTTTATTTAAGAATTAATGCATGCAAAAAGCACCTGAATGTTTCTTTCAGCATGCAAAATATTCAGATGTACCTTTTTTTGCAAAGGTCTTTAAAAAGTCATTTCATAGAACAGTATCTCTTATAATAGGAGGCATATTCTTTTTCCAACACGTTTTCTTTTGTTGCTCACATTAGACAACCATCACTAGGAAGAAATGTGGACAAACCAGGTTTTCATGATAATACTCTTGAACTTGCTGGCCACAGTGATTTGTGGCATTTCTCTTTTTTTTTTTTTTTTTTTCCCTGCAGTAGCCTTCTTGCCTTGATAATGGGATGAGGATTGGGAATCAAAATCTTACTTCTTACTTAGGAGTTCACAGTGTTGCTTTTAAAATGTTGCATGAGAGAATGTGTGGGGAGTGGACTGAAGAGATGCTTTCTTACATACTTACTGAGATTATTGAAGTTTTGGGTAACCTCTCCGTGCTTGCTCTGTCAACTTCTGGTTGGGTTTTTTGTTGTTGTGTGCTAATCTTTTGGAGAGGTTTGTTTATTTTTCAAATGTTGAAAGACTTATTTGTGCAAGGAGTCATGGCCATGCTCTGATATGTTTGTGGTCTTTGAAAAATTAGAACTTGGACGGTTTTTTTTTGGTTTGGGATTTTTTTCCTTTCAGCAAACATTTCTTTCTCTCTTAGCATCTTGGCAATATACAGAGTATCTGTGCATTTCTGTGCAATATATATCCAATAGTATAACAGGCTTGAGAAGATTTATGCTCATGTTGAGAACATATTTTGTGATAGTGTCCATACACCTAGAGGTTTTCTAGTTATTGTGGTTGATTTATTTATCTATTTCTTCTAGAATGGTTGCCTGGGGAAAACATCACTGCTGTGTTGGCAGAATACAGGACATTTTCTTGAGATTCAGGATTGTTCAAGCAGTCCTTTTACTTCAGTTGTTCCTGGCTACAGCAAGCAAAGGTAAGAGAATTTTTTCCTGATTTGTCTGTTGTTGGTATTCCAAGTAAATAACATTAGTCTTGATGAACAAGACTTTCGAATATATTCAGAACAGGCAAGTATTTACCTCTTGAAACTAAGAAGAAAAACTGTCACTAACACGAAATGAAACAGTTGATGCTTAGCATTTTGGATGCTTTTTATGTTTTCATAAAAAATCATTGGTAGTAACTTCTAGGCTATGGATGAGGAAAGAACCAAAACACAATTTGTAATAACAAGACAAATTATTTTATTCTGGATTTTTTTGATCTGGAAGTATTACTATTTTCAGAACATGTTGTTAAATCTTTTACACTGCTCTTGCATAAACACCACAAGCTCCTTTGAATGTCACTGTATTTAGGACGTGTGAGTGTAGAACATCTCCTGCATTGCTCTTGGTTGTGGATCTGAATATGGCTAAGGAAAAGATAGTAAGGTCCAAAACATGTAACAGAAATGATGTATTTGAACTTGGCAGTTTATGCTCTTTATGTAACAGTAAGTGAAAAAATAAATTCATAAGGTTCTTGTACAAATTAGATAACTGATGTGGTGATGCTTTAGTGTGCGGTAAAGTAGAATAAAGTGAGGTAAAATAATTTGTGTTTTTTCATAGCTGTTCTGTAAACTGATGTTTAGTCTATTACTGCTCAGCTGATAAAGATAATGCTTGTCATTCATAGAGGTTCCTTATGTCAACAGTGTGTAATGCATTTATCATGTTAATAACGTGCTTAGTGTATTAAAAAATATGGAGTGTTTTTTGCCTTGTACTCCATGGCTAGTTTCAGAAGCTGCTTCCTGTGTTATTTTACTCTAGGTCAGAACTTCTTGCAGTTCAAATTTACTGCCTGATTTTTTAAAATTTAACTATGACTGCTTAATGATGTTGTATGAGCAATGAGATTTTAGGTTATATACTAGACTAGTTTTGACTCTTAATTCTCCAGATACAGTAACTTTTACAAAATGTTTCTATGAGACAGAATCTGAGATTCAGGTGATACACTTGCTACTAAGATGGAGAGGTTTTAACCTCTTTGCTTTGAATAGTAAAAAGGACAGACCTGCTCAGCAGATGGACAGATGTTATAGAAGAGTTTTTCCAGGGAAAATTTGACTGTATCTAAAGTTCTGAGGAAGTAAGCAAAGAGGGATTTCATTTTTCACCTTTCTATCACTTATCACTGTCAGTAATCATCAAGGAAAGCTAAACTGACACAAGAATATGTTCCCTCTATTTTATTGGGGTTTTTTGGTTTTAGGCTGTTAGTACTGTCAGCAGCATCTCTACTCAGCTCTCTCCTCATTTGAGGTGCCAAAGTATGTTTGTGTTCTCCAAAAAATATGAAGAGAGAAGAAACTTCCTGTTTTGATGCTCAGGATGCTAGATAATGTGATGTTGTTTATCCCCAGCTAAACAATTAGAACTGTGAAGGAAAAGGAGGGATGAAATTAATTTTGAGGAAACAGTACTTAGCTTCAGATTTTCAAAATATTCAACAGAATCAAGTGACCCACGTGTAGAAAGTTTAGAGTTTTAGACTTTTTATAAAAAACAGTTATGAGCTCTAGATGGAATACGTGAGTATACAAGAGTCTTTTGACGTCATTTTAGTGGACGCTAGAGAGCCAAATGTGTCACAGGTGGCAAACCCTTGCAAGGAAGGTAATAACTATTGTTACTGGTTAGAAACCAGATTGTACAGTCACAACTTGTAACTATTTTTATTCAAAAGAATACCTGACTGTATTAATGCTCAGCTATACTGATACAGGGGTTATTAGTAATACAAGGAAAATAACACTGCTGCTTATCTACTGCTCCTGTAGGTCTAATTCTTCATACCTACGGTTGGCTATCTCCTGTAAAGATACCAATTATCACTATCTAAAAATCTTTAGAAAAAAAGAAAGAGATTGCATTTTTGTCATTCTCAGAAAGTTCATTTTGAACATTTGGAAGTATGTGCATATGTTTCAGTATTTCTTTTAGGGTTTAAGAGAACATGCTTATTAAGTACATACTTCTGGTTTTAGTGAGGGTAAACCTCCCAGGTTTTACATCTATTAGAAATAAGCATAGTAAGAAGAAAAAAAATGCCATTTCTGAAAAGGCTTATATGCCCAAATAGAGAAAAAGACATTGAAAAGTCACCCCATGATTACTATTGATGGAATTTCTTTCACTCCAAATTGTGGGGTTTTCTTAATTTTTTTTTTAAATTGTTATTTATTTTTTCCTGATTTTTCTTACTCTGGAGATGTGTGAAGCATTCTTTCCACTATGCTACCTTTTCTGTGTTGTGGTGATAAAGGTGTGTTCATGGCTACTTTTCTGAATGTATTGTATTTTCTGGATGCAAGGAGACTAATTATAAGACAGGAATGCTTCTATCAGAGCACAGGCAGTTCCAGTTCCCTGGTTCCATGGTCAAGGGTGGGTCACAGCCCACAACCACCATTGCTTGAGAAAATAAGTGGTGATTAACAGATTTTCCAAAGGCTTTACTGTAATGTCATCTCCTGCTTACATTGCATCCACCCACATATCAAGAAGACTTAGTCAAGATAATACTGATAACTAATTTATAACGTAATGCTGTACTGCACTCCCTTGGAACAGCAAAGTGCATTTTCCATGATTATGATTTCCTTTCTGCTTTTTCAGCATTCCTTGGGTAGATAAAGCATATTAAAATTTCCAACCTTTCTTGCAATGATTCAGATAGTATTGATATCTATTCTCTTAATTTTGGCATCCCTTTTTGGCACTTTTTTTATGACTGTTTAGAGCAGAGTGAGCCAGCTTTCCAGTTTCCAGAAGGGTAGACCTTTCTATGTAAACACTTTTCTTAGTTTAAATTAATTCTTCAGACTTTGCATATTAATCAACAGCAGTCTTTTTGGATTATAAAAAGCAGACCAGGAGAATCATCAGCAGATTGATCTCATTTTGTATAATTTCTGTTGGCTACCTGTCTTAGAGCTGTTTTCATCTACAAGTTTATGTCCACTCTGGCTCCCTTGACAACTTTGAAGTGATAATTCCCATAAAGAATGTAATAGAATTTATCAGCCCTTTAATTCGCTATTGGCACATCAACACTGATTTAATGCTTAACTGGAAATCAAGCCTCTCAGAATCTGTGAATTTCCAAAACCAAGTCTTCTGATGATACTTCAAGTTTTGATTAGTATATTTGCTCAGGAATGGAATTCCAGTCTGTCAATTTGGATAGTTAACAGTGACTTCAAGTTTTGAAGCTGTGTCAGGAAACTTCCTTACCAGTCAATTTGGCCATCTCTGCACGCTCAAGATTGCTTACAGGAATTTTGGAGGCTCTGTAAGTCATGCAAGTATACTTCTGACATATACTGTCTGAGGAACAGCTGCTGCATCAAGTCTTTCAAAGCCTTCAGCAAAATTTCTACTTAATAATGAAAGACTTGAGCAATTTTTTTTTATTTGGAAAGACTGTGTCACCAGTGTTGGCATGTAACTAGCTGGCTATTTCCTTTATAAAATTTGTTTCCTCATGATCTGTTCATGCTGTAAGGTGGTAGATCGATTTTAATTTTAGTTAGAAAGGTAGATACATTTGAGCCTGTATCTAAAAATCTCATCTTCTGTGACACTTTCCCATCCCATTCAGTCTTCCTCATCCAGCTTTTAAGTAACTTTAAAAACTAGTTTTCCATGCTGAAATCTTCTCAGCTGAGTATCCCAGATTTTTCTTTCAGACTCTGACAAGTGGCCAAACTGAATGAGTGAATTCACGCTGCAGGGTTAGGCAGGGGAGGCTTGCTGTTGGGTCAAGTATGTCTTTCTTCTCCATTGCCATTTAGAACCAACCTAAGTTTTAAGTCACTATTCAAAATCCACTATCTGCTAGTTAGGATTTTCACCTAATTTTAACCTGTACCCAGAGAGTTTTTTGTTTGGTCTATAGCATTGCATGGCACTTCCATCATATATGTTGAACTTCAGGAATGATTCTGGGTTGTGAAAAATGCCTGCAAGCTTCTGCTGGTTAGCATTGCAGAGAGTCTCAAAGCTATAGGATGCAACAAGAATAGGTATCAATGATTTTCCATTAAACTGGATTGATATATTTTGTGTTTCAGACCTTTTCTGGTAGCTTGTACCTATCAAATTGCACTTGGAAGTTAGGAACTTTCTTCTTGTTTTGACTTGTTGCTGTTGAAAAAGAAATTTTAGAGCCTGGAGGTCAGGAGACAGAAAAGTTGTCAAAACTGGCATGATGAAAGCTGGTGCTCTGATTGCTTGAGAACATTACAGAAGAGCTGGCTGTGATCTTGACAGCTGACTAGGACTATGAATGTAACCTACCTTGGAAAAAAAACCCTGATCCAAGTTGCCTGGGAGTTTGTCTTCTTACAGAGGAGCTAATGGAAAAGGTTTTTTCCTATGCTCGGCAATCTTTTTGTGCTTTCCAGCCCTGACCAATCATGATTAGTCCCATACGTCCTCTAGAGCGTACATAAAAGCTCTGCATATATTGATAAATAAGGACCTCCTTAAAGGTGTCAGTAATGTGTTCTCTTGCACTGACTGAGCATCTGCTAGACTGTTTTTCTGTTGTTCCATTTCACGTTCCAAAGGAATATTTTCCTTATTTTGTTGCTGATATGCTTATTTTGTTTTGTGTGCATGATAAAGCAAGCAACCATAATAATGATTATGCAATTGGAGTGTGCGTATTTCTACAAAATAAGAGTCAGCTCCCAAGAGTTTACGTCTACAACCACAGAAGTCTGTCCTTTCCTGTACTGGGACAACAGAGGAAGTGGGGCAACTACAAGAACTGAACAGTTATACTCAAGTTTCAGTGTTTGGGGCATTGTCTGGAACTACTTGTTTTGTAGGGAAGGTGTCCATTGGACCTGTTGTTTATGAACAGAGAGGGCTGGTAGATGATGTGATGGTTGGAGGCCTCAGCAATCACAAAATGATGAGTTTTTGATTTTTGGAGAAGTAAGGAGGGGAGTCAGCAGAACTCCTTGGACTTCTGGAAGGGAGACTTTGTCATGTTTAGGGGACTGGTTGACGGAGTCCCTTGGGAAGCAGTCCT
>WEKY01018399.1:204191-296454 GCA_013390045.1 Picathartes gymnocephalus | reverse complement strand
TATGGAGTTCCAGGGCATTTGGAGGTGGGGACTCCAAAGTGCCAGGGTCAGAAGGAGATGGAGCTCAGCCTGTGAAGTTCCAGGTGATTTGGAGGTGGGGACCTAGGAAAGAGCCCCAAAGAGGGAGGGAAGACAGGAGGGTGAGGTGTCTGGAGGGGAGAAGACCATGGATGTGGGACAGGGATGGATGCAGGCTGGCCAGACTGGCCAGACTGATGAGCTCCAGCACTGGAAGGGGCTGGAGGACACAAAGCCATGGCAGCAGAGGAGCTCTGGGATGGTGGCAGCCCAGCAGTGCCGGGGGAAGGTCAGTGTGGGACAGTGGCACCTGCCTGCAGCAGTGTCTAGCCTGGATAGGATTCATTCCCCCAGGGAGGACAGGAGGGGGCTGCTCATGCTGAGTCTGCCTGAGCACCCAGCATTTTCACCCGTCTCGTACCAAATCTCAGTGCTGGAAGATGCTAAACTGATAAAGATTACATCTGTTTGTGTTCTGCTAAAATACAGCACACTAAGCAGGACTAAACAAAGTGGGTTTGGTTGTGGTGTGAAACAGGGCCAACACCTACGTGGGATGCTGCAAACCTTCACAAGCCAGCCTGGGCAATCTCTGAAGGTATCACCTTTTCCATGACAGCAAGGCAAAAACACTCCTAAAGTTGGTTTGGTTTTTTCCCCCCCTTCCCCTCCCTCAATTTTGAACATCTCTTTCCTACATAATCAGTTTGAAAGGTCACTTCATTAGGCAATCCTTTGGGTTTGGAAGGTCTTCACCTTCATTAATATTCCAAATTCAAAGCTTAATTTATTTACAGTTTATGTTTGTGTGTCCAAGAAGGAGGAAAACAGAGCTGGGCTAAGGATGGCAGTGTTTGTACAGCCAGCCATGCTTTCTTCAGGGTGGGCTGCAGCAATACCCACCTGTGCAATGCTGTACAAACACATCCCACAGGATTTGAATTTGTATTAATTTATGTATGACCAGCACATACTGGATCAAATTCCCAGTGCTCCTCAGGCTGCACTCCAGCTTATCCAGCCTCATTATGTTGATGCTATAGACTCACATAATTGATTTCCTGAGATTAAAAACTCCCTTTTGCTCTCTCTCCCTCTCCCTCTCTAAGTATCATTTTGTTTCTGAGTTCCCTATGCTTGAGTGGAGATATCTAATGCTTCAAGAGCTCCACCACCTCAACCACAAGACACTCAAAAGAAAAAAAATTGAAAAAAATGGGGTTTGCTAATGGGAAGCTACAGAGATGAGTGGAAATTAGGTCTGGTAATTGTAACCCATGCTCTGACCTTGTCTAGTCCCAGGAGAGCAAATCAATTTATCCTTGGCTTTCACCAGAAGTCTGTAATTTGCCTGTAGTTATCCTCCCCATTTCTGCATTTGGACAGAGGCACTTTCAGCCTGGGAGAAGCATCACTCCTGCAATGGAGAGTATCAGAGGGTTTTGCTTGTACTTTTGGACTTTGTCTATAGAACTGCTTTGTTCTTATTCTTCGGGGCATTACTAGCACAGACTGGGCTGAAATGTGTCTATACTGCTTTCCTGAAATAAAAGTGTTTCTAAAACTCACTGGATTCATCCCCCTTCTTCCTCCTGCTTATTTTTCCACTTGTCTTCTAAACCCCATCCCACTTTGTTTTTCATAAATGTGGATGAGAACAAGCAATTTAGCTCAGAGGATTTTAAACTGGGAAACTTTTGCTGCAGGAGGCAGGAAAACCATCAGAGGGTCCACAGAGGTACAGGGAGGAAGAGTGCTCCACCAAACATCCACTTTTCAGAAAGAAAATGATCCCATTATTTCAGAACTAGAAATAACCTGGCAAAGGAGAGGTGATAAATTAGATTTGAGTCTGTCTCACCTTATTTGGAAAGGTGATGATGAGTCTGTACCAAAAAGATGCTGTTACTTCAGACCTGATTCCGTTTCCTGAAACTGAAAGCAAATTTAGAAATACAGTTTAATGATAACTTTAATAAATGGAAATTTAGGAATAGCTCGTTCACCCTTTGATTCAGTATTTCCAGAAGGCAAATGAGCTCACTGACTAGAAAGGGAGGTCTGGCAGAGAATATTCATGCCAAGGAGTTACATTTTGATTTCTTCTTCATTACTGCATGTCAGAAACCTACCCTTTTTTTCTGCTGGAGAGATGAGCCACGCAACGAACAGCATGAAAAAGCAAAATTCAGTGTGGCAGCCTGGTTAGAGACACGGTGATGATGGCTGATAAAGCATCTGTGGCACAGCATGGCACAGCCACTGCTGCCTGCCAGGGCTTGGGCAGCCTCCTCAGCAGAAAGAAGAAGAAAGAATTTGCTCAACTTGCTTCTGTGTTTAATGAAACCTGTCATGTTCCTCCTTTCTCTCCCATTCAGTTGCATTAATTTCACTGTAAACCTTTTGTCGCAGGAAATCTCTGCGTGATTTGCTTTCCTGATTGAAGATCATTGTGTTGTTTTTCCTCTAAACCGTGATCCGAAATCTCCATTTCCCTCTCAGCCAATTTGCAGTGGCTCTTAATTCTAATTTTCTAATTTCCTGATCACCCTGCGGGATGCTGTAACACCCGAGGTGACCACAAGGTTATAGTCAGGGGGAAATGGTGTCTGAACTAGGTGTCTAAAGGTCATTTTTTTTTAACTTTGCATCATCATTTCCAGATAAGACAGTTTGTAAGTGCAAGAGTTTGCACTCCAAAATTCAGATTAGCCCCACAGTGTGTGGGCAGATCCCCATGACAGCGGTATTTCCTCTTGACAGTTGAGCACTTGCAGCTCTCACGGCCTCAAGCCCCTCTCTAGGGAAAGATTCACCCCATCCCTGGGAGGGAGGCAGGCCCCTGGTCCAATGCAGGAGCACCTCAAGTCCTAAACCTGGTCCAGGCTGCTTTTACGTGCTACATCTAGAGAGCAAAATAATTCCTGCCTGAAACAACTTGGGGTTTCAAATTGCCAGTTCTGAAGACGCTGGCATCACCATGGTAAGTCAAAAGACAGCCCAAGCAGCCCTCCCTGTGAGCAGCTCCTGCTGAAGCCCAGCTTTGGCACCTCCAGTTAAAGTGCTGTGCTGACACCACTGTTAAATTTGGCTGAGGAAACTGATGCTTAAATTATTTTTAATGCAGCCAACGGGAGGAAACGGGCTCATTTGTGGTGTCAAGGTCTGGCTGCAGATGGCTCCTCAATACCACAAGAATCAGGTGTGAACAACACCAAGCTGTGGTGTAATTCAGGCTTCTATTTGGGCCATTTGAGCTGGTTATTTCTGAGAGCAGCGAGTGTGACATCTCAAATTCAGGCTGCTCTGGTGACAGCAGGGACCTGGGACTGGGACATCGTTTACACAGCCCTGCTGGAGGACATTTTAAATATTTGCAGCTGGACAAAACAAAGTTTAACAGCAGGTCCAGAATTGTTCTCAGGGTCTGGCTGTGCACAGCTGAGTGCCCCAGGAATAAGCTTTGCTGTGGCACTTGTGCCCCCTTCAAAGGGGACAGGGGCAGCTGACACCAGGCTCAGCTTGCTCACCTGCGTTTGCAGCCAGGAGTGCAGAGAGGTGAGTGGGCAGCCTGGGAACCTGTGAAATGACCTTGTGTAGCTGGCAGCTGCCAGGTTTTTTTGGGAATCACTGCCCAGGCAGTGCCCCCCGAGCTCCAAGCCCTGTCCTGCCAGGAGCCAGCCCTGTGCTGCTCTCAGGGCGCCCACGGCTGTGGCAGCAGCAGGGCAGCTTCTGATGGCTGAGAAACGCCCCCTGTATTTGCCCTTCCCTAGTTCTAAAAAACAAAATAATTTCTGGAAATGTCTGTAATGTGCAGACCACAGGAGCCTCTGCTCCAGGGAACTTGGAAATCCCTTTTTCCCAGGGATCCGAGTCCCATCCTGCTCGGAGGGGCCCTGTGCCATCTTGTGGCCGTTGCTAAAATTGAGGGAAACGTAACTAAATCTCTTTCAAATTTGGTTTTAGGTAATTCCTATCCCTTTTTTTTCAGAGGAGGAAGCAGTTTCACCAGCAGCTGTGCAATTCCAGCCCAGGCCCCAGATGATCAGGCAGACAGAGGTGCTGCACTGTGGCACCTTTCCCCCAAATGAGGTGCCAAGTCCCTTTGCCACAACAAACAGCAAGGGATGGGATTTTCCAGGGGAAATGAAACAGTCAGATCAAAGCCATTTTACGTTATCAAAACGACTGTTTGACAGTAAGTGGTCCGAAACATCCCACAGAATTCTCCTGGGAAAGCTGGCAGCCCAAGGCTTGGACAGGCACACTGTTCACTGCATTCAAAACTACCTGGGTGCACCTCAAATCCTCAGTTCTGGGCCCCTCGCTCCATGGAAGACATTGAGGGGCATGTCCAGGGGAGGCTAACAAAGCTCGTGAAGGGTCTGCTTTCCATCCTTAGTTTTTATCTAAATACATTCTCAGGTGCCCGACCTCGTGTGCTACCTGCCCAGGTACATTCTTGGTGCTCACAAATGCTGATAAATAATAACATCGTGCCCATCCCTAACCCACCATGCCCTGAGCAGCCCAGAAGGAAGGCAAGAAGCAGCCAGCTTTCCCAAAGTGCAGGGGTTTGGTTTAAAAAACAAAACAAAACCAAAAAAGAAAACAAAACCAAACCAAAAAACCAGCCAACCAAACAACCAAACAAAAAACCCCCAAAACAAACAACAACAAAAAACAAACCTTAAAAAACCCTAAACAAACAAACAAACAACAACAACAAAGGCAACAAACAAAAAAAGCCAAAAACCCCCCAAACAAACAAACAAACCTTGAAGGTAATTAAAAGCAGAAATACTCTGAACTGCCTCCTGCCTGTAACAAATAATGGATAAAAAGGGGGGAAAAAAAGAGGGGGGCTATCAGGCTTCACGCCCTCCTTTTCAGTACTAATTGCTCATAATGCAGGAAATTAGACAAATTCACTTTTTATTTGCAAACATAAAGAAAAATTCCCTTGTGAGTAGAACAGTGGGGGTGGTTTTTTTCCCCTCTAGAACAGCACATTAAAACACAAAAATGTCGGAGCCGTTTTCTCCTTACTGAGGGATGGGGATATGAGCAGAACTTCGCTTTTAAGGAACTTTAACTGATAAAAACCGCTTTACTCTGCAGCTGGGCGGCAGCTCAAGCTTCACTTGCCCTCCAGGAAAGCCTGGGTCAGCCCGTGCGCTTCGCAGCTTTACTCCGAGAGCTCTCGGGGCCGAGCCGAGACTCGCACAGCGCTCAGCGCTTTCACCGCGCGCGTTCGGGCTGCGCACAGCCGGGATGGAGCGGCACGGAGCCCCTGGGGTCTCCGGGACACACCGGGGCTGCCGGCCTGGGCGCTGCCGCTCACCTGAGCCCAGCTCCGGCCGGAGCGCGGACCCTGCGCGCTTCCCCGCGGTGCCACTGAATCAAGGCTTTAAAAGAAAATTAAGCAACGAATCTAAGATTTAAAATTGTTCTGTTTAGGGTTTAGGTAGGTAATATTAGGAAGTTTAAGTTGGGAATGCAAGATCATTAAGAATTAGTTACTTATTAGTAAATGGAACTAGTTGGAGCTGAAACCGTATATCATTGAGATGACATATCCTAGTTAAGGCTGAGGCTATATTTCACTCAGATGACATATTTTTGTTTAGAAATGAGAATAGAGAATAAAACAAGAAGGATAATCTATTATAGAAGAGAAGAAACCATAGCGACCCCGGGACCTGGGACTAATTGAAACAAGATAAGGTTCGCTGAGTAGGCCTAAAGGGGACCAGAAGTTTTGCCAACAGGTCAAAGTTGCAGAATCCATCAATAAGAAGATGTCCCTGGCTTCGCCTTAGACGACCACCGACTCAATTCTTGGACGAAAATGCGCAGGCGTAAAAGGACTTTTTACCTCATTTTAATACGAAGCGGGGGGAGGCGTGGTTAGGATATACATATGTATTAGGCGGATCAAATCACTTTGAATATGTAAAACTATTGCAGATAAATAGAGAATCAAAGCTCTGTGTAATTTGCACATGTCTTTGGGGTGCGAACCCCCGTGTGCCCGGCGCTGTCAATAAACACACCCCTTTCTAACTTTTAACTAGTTGGAGGGTTCGTTTTTCCGTGCATCACCACAGCGGGGATGGAAGGGACGAGGCGGAGCGGTGCCCGAGCCCCGCGGGGATGCCATGTTGGAATCCCAGGAACAGAGAGTTCTCAGAACTTTGTTACCTGTAGGCTCTGAGTTTAAAATGTAGTGATATAGAACTGTATGTCAGTACATGATTGGATGAAAACGTCCGCAGCGCGACAATCATGTAACAAAAGTTTAATTAACTGTTAGTGTAGCAATAAAAATGTTCGTGACAGTTATCTATTGGAGAATGAACCTTTAAAAGACCTTGTAAGCTGTAGTTCTGTGATCACTTTGCACTGTGACTGACTCCTGCATTCCTCTGTGAAGACGTTCTCAAGCATTCCTGAGACTGTAGCAACAAATTAAGCTTTAAATCACAGCAGAGCGATCCCGTCTCTGTCCCAGCCATCCCGATAATGCCGGAGCCCGGTGCCTCCCGCGGGGATGAGAGGGATGAAGCGGAGCGGTGCCCGAGCCCCGCGGGGATGGGAGGGACGAGGCGGAGCGGTGTCCGAGGCCCGCGGGGATGGGAGGGATGAAGCCGAGCGGTGCCCGAGCCCCGCGGGGAGGCTGGCGGCCGCCGTGTGCCTGGGGGCCGTGGGCAGCCCGGGCTTCTGCAGCAAACTGCTGCTGCTGCTCTTCTGGCGCTCCCCCATCAAGCTGCTACTGCTGCTGCCGCTGCCGGACATAGCGCTCAGCGAGCTGCCGGGCTGGCCGCGGGCACCGCCGGGGCCGCCTGGCACGGCTTGGCCACCGCCCGCTGCGGTGAGAGGGACCCGGGGGCCGGGAACAGCGGGGGATGCGGGGGCTGCACCCGCGGAGAGCGCGGCTGTGTCCGCCGGGAGCGGATGGGACGGACGCGATAGCTCCGGGGAGCGGAGGGAACAGCCTGGAGAGATCCGGGGAGAGAAGGGGACGGGACAGCATCGGTGGCTCCGAGAAAAGGACGGAACAGCTCCGGGGAGGGAAGGGGACGGGACAGCCGCGACAGCTCCGGAGCTCTCCTGGCTCTGCCCTCTCCAGTGCCAGCAGAACCTTCGTTTCTCCTGGAGCTGCACCTGAAGGGTGTAAGTCTTCACATTAAATACTCTTCCCGCTGAGTTACATTTGGGCTCAGGAGAGCTGTCTGGCTCCAGGACAGCTGTGGACACTCAGCAGGGTGAGTTACAGCAGCAGAGCTCAGCAGCTTCAGCAGAGCCCTGTGTGAATGCAGCGAGCAGTGGGATCCCTTCAGTGATGGGAACTGCTCCACAGTGGCACGGAAGAGTGACAGGGAGGTGGCAGGGGCTGTTATCCTCCCTGTCAGATGGGTGACAACTCTAAAGGCCAGGAGCTGCTTTTCCTGGGCTCTCTGGTCCTGCAGAAACCCCAAAACATGGGAAAATAATACACAAACTGTTCTGTCTGGATGTGAATGATCCTTTCGTGAAGGGGATTTTCCACAAAGAGGGAAAGTCAAAACTGGATGGTCCTGTGGATGCACCTGGGCTCGTTTGGGAAGCCAGGAGGGAGGGGAGAAGCCCCAGAGCCGCTCTCCTGCCTTCCATCCCAGTGCCCGTTCCTGACCCAGGCTGCTCCCAGCTGGTTCTGCTGCTGCCCAGGGCAGCAAGGGGCAGAAGCAGTAAAAACCCTGGTATGTGTAAGAGAGAGAGAAAAAAATGAACAAAATAAGCTTCAAATGCCAGCTTAATATTTAAGGAATTGAACAACAGACGTTTGTGCTTTTAGTGGAACAGCTCTGATGCCAGGAAAGAGCAAATCAGTCTTAAGGCAGCTGAGCCCAGAAGAGCTCCAGAAACGGGGCAGGTCAGTGATGGAAGAGGGAAATCACCTCGGATCAATCCAGCCACGTGCAGGATAACCAAAGAATTGGCTTTCTTGGCTTCAGCTGAGTTCAATCCCAGTGAAAATGCAGCGAGGGGATGTTTCTGTATTTCCCAGCTCGGACAGCAGCAGGAGCTCTGCCCATTCCATTGGTTCATGTCCCGGGCTGCTCAGGTTTAGTTCCCCTTCCCAGAGTGCAGGAAGGGCTCTCTGGGCAGCGGAAGATCTGATACCTTCGTGTGATGCCTTTTTGGGCTCCCTAAAAACAGCAGCCAGACAAAATTAAGGGAATAAAAATCACTTGCATTTATTGAAGGGCCTTCAGGTACATTTTGGGCACACGAAGCCCCCCAGGGGCTACACGCAAAAATGGACTATGGGTCACAGGTTTTCACACTTTTGTAAGTTTGGTCCACTTGCATTTTGGGGGTTAATCTTCGAATTACAGCTTCAGGTAATGAAGTCATTTAGCCCAAGTTTGCTCCTCCCAACTCATTTTTGTTTACATCTCTTGGGGCCTGAGACAGTGAGGTGTCCTGGATTCCCAGTCCTAGAGGGGAATTGTTGTGTCTCACCAAAATGGGAAAGCAGCAGCTCACACTGTGTATGGAGTTTAGAGTTCTACACTAAAGAACTGCAGGATTACAGATACATGAAAAATATAAAAGCTAAAATCCCGCGGCATCACATGAATACAGAGCACCTGTGCAAGGAGGGCCAGGTGCTGCCTCTGGAGCAAGGGGCAGCACTTCCCCCCTTTGGGATACTCTGTCCCTGCTCTGCTCACGTGAGACAGGGCTGTTAAAGAACAGGACTGCAGGATGATATTGGCTTTCTCATTTATATATCAGTTTTTGCATTGATCATAAGTATTCAGAGATAATGTCGGGTATGCCTTTATTTAGCTGTTTGTCAGTATAACAAAATCTATAAGTTTAAGTATGTACTGAATAGTTTATAGAAATAGTAGTAGGGTGAATATACTGTATTATAGGCCTTAGCTGAACACTAGGTGTTAAAATATCTCTATGGAACCAAACAAATGCTGTAAAGTGATCATGTTGTTCCCCTTTCCCTTGTGATAAAATAACTGTGACACAAACCAGAGCACGAGAGGTGAATACCATGTTAAATTTAAGGAGGACACACTAAATCCTTATCAGAGGATGTGAGACAGCAGGATGGAGACACAAGAAGAAATCAAATACATTGACCTGACACACAGGATGTCATGCAGGTAAGCCAGAGTGTGAAGAAGCCAAACAAAGGAGTTCCTAAAACATCAGAAAGTTCTTGAGAATGTTTGAATAATGTATGAAACACATGAATATGCATGTACCTCAGCGATGTATCTGTATAAAATAACACAGTCTGTGTACACCAGTGTGTTCTTTGGCTGTCTGCCAGCAGCACCCCAGCTCTGGACTTCTGCCTTTTTTTTTATCCTTTATTAAACTCTACCAAAAATTCTCTATCTCGAACTCTGTTTCTTACAGGGCTCAGCTCAGGCCAGCACATGTACAGTTTGGTTGAGTTTTTTTTCCCTTTATCTCCTTTATTCTGATGTTTCTCAAGGACCATCCTCTCAGTCCCTTGAGTGTTGCTGTCAATTCTCCAAGCTCTGAACACTGTGGTGGTTTCACAGGAGGACAAGAGAAAACACTGCCAGTCACCCAGCTGGGATTCTCAGATAACCCTGAAGATTCAGGAGCTCTTCACGGTGGCTCAGCTGTGCTCTCCAGGCCTGGCTCTCACTGAGCAATTGCTACTGAAAACACTTTATTTTACTTTCCTAGTAAAGTGATGACTCTGTTATTTCTGCACAGTGTCAGCAATGTCATCCAGGAATTTGCTGTGTCCACAGCGACCTCTGTTTAAACCTGTCCTTATTGTTTGTTGCATTATTTCCTCATCCATGTCCTTCTGTCTGGGATACCCAATGCCACAGCACACAAACATTATTTTTGACCATTTCTGCCCCTACAATGGGAGGATGGGAGTTCCCAATTATGGTCAGAGAAATTCTTAAAAAGGCAAATTAATCACTTCTGCAGGCTGAATCACCACCTTGAGGGGTTTCTCTGCAGGAGAAAGCACAAAGAAATTTAGCCAGCAAAAAATCAACACCCATGGGAAGCAAGAGAAAAAAAAAAACATTGTAAAAGCAGGATGGGGCCAGGGCTTCCAACTCCCAGTCCTGCTAACTCAGTACACTGGGCCACACATTCAACGTATAGAAAGCATGATACAGAGGCAAAATAAATTTTAGGCAACTGGAAAGATCATTTTAGAAGAAACAGAGAATTTCCACTGAAGAAAATACAAAGGCTATAAAAGCACATTTTTCATGGCTGTTTTCTACACAAAAACCTACCAAAATAGCAAGATTTTTAAAACAAATTTCTTACCCAGCAGTTGAAGTTTAGATTTTTGACCAAACCAGAAGCAAAGGACAGTGCACAGCAGGTCAGGGCTCCCCTGAGCCAGGAACAGCCTGAGCTGACTTTCCAGCTCACCTTTGTGCTCTTAGCTCTCCTGGACGTTATCAAGACAAAATTAAATTTAAAACCCACAGCACCACTCATCAGCATAATTTTTCCACAGCTTTTTGCTTTGTCCACCTGCAGAGGGTGATCTGATGCCAGGCACAGCCCACAGTTACGTGGTACAGCCAAGTCACCATCTGCTGCTTGGGTGCAGCAACATTTCAAGGTCGCTGGGTTTTATTTAGTTTTGCAGAAGTTTTCTGCATGTGCCCCAAATGTGAATATCTCAGGTTTCCTTGACTGACCAGGGGAGCCTTGTAGTTGAAAGCAAAAATGCTTCAAGGAGAGTTACAGAAGTGGGAGGATATTCAAACTTTCTGGCCTCGTAGGATGAAAATAATAATTTCCTGCTGCTGGCAAGGAAATTGAAACCTTTCCTTGCTTACCCCTGAAGCCATTCCCTGGCATCAGCAGTCTGAAAACTGCAAGCTTTTCTCCTATTTTCTTTTTTTTTTTTTTTAGGAAAGGATACAACACTTCAAGAGAGCAATACCTGGTAGAGTTTACCTGAGAAGGGAGCACTGCCCAGGCGGAATGTGAAGCAGCAGAAGTGTCCCCCACTGGTTTGAAGCTGGATCCAGTGGCCAAAAGCTGCTGTTCCTCCCTGTGCAGCTCCCTGCAGCAGGATTTGCAGGAGAGGTGGAGATCAAACCTTGCACAGCTCCCTGCGACCCCAGCCCTGCTCAAGGTCATTAAATGGGAATTTAATGATCCAGAGTCCTCCTCCCATCCCAGCCTGATTTCCATCCAGAAAACATCAGTAGAACATTTGTCCTCTCTGACCTCACCTGAAGGAAGAGTTCGTCGGGTTTCCTTTTCTGAAGCTGGTAAAATCAACGGAACAAAGAGGAGATTTTGGTTTTCCTCGAGGTGCTCCACATGCAAACCATCCCCCAGCACCTGCCCCAGGTGGCTCCTGGCATGGGGGGGGTGGACAGGAGGGTCTCAGGAAGGCACAAAAAACTGGGATTTGTGTGGGGATAAAGAACCCTGGCAGCTGGTGCTGCTGCCTTTCAGTGCCTCTTGTCAGGAGCCTTACAAACCAAGCACACAATGCTGCAAAACACAGCCCCTGTCTTGTCTCCATCCTTGTTTCCACTCCAACTCAGCTGTTTGCACCTCACCACGCAGCCTGGGCGAGGTTTTATACCAAGGTGTGGCAGACTCTCAAAAAATCCTCACACAGGATCTGCTGTACAAAATTCTTATCAGCTCCATTATACACAACGTAAGAAGATAAATGTGAGCTTTCTGTCTGAGATGTCTGTGAATAAATCTGAGCTACTGATGCCTGTGGGTGGCTCTGAGTGAAATATTCACTTCTCACTAATGGAAATGTTTTGATTAACAACTTTATTTGCCTAGTGGCAAATACCACTTTTTTTTTTTTTTTCCCCTTTTAAATCACAGACAAGTGTCATAAAAGATTTCATTTGCACATTAACAAGATATTTATAAAGTACTTGGTATTTGAGTTCCCTCAGCAGGCAATTACAGAGATGCTCTATTTTTTGAACAGTTTTGGTCAGGTTTTTTAATTAGTCTTAGGGTGACTTCCAGCACTCAAATACATCCCATAAAACTGCTTGTAATAATTAGTTCCTCGTGCTTAGGGCAGCCCTTCTCAGTGCAGGCATTACACAGCAGCCACCGAAAGGGTCTGGTTTTCAAAACACACTGAAAACAAGGAAACAAGGGTGAGGCACAGGCCAGCAGTTCTTAATTACAACGGTGCCATTAATTGTAATGTTACAATTTTGGCTCCTCAGCAGAGAGAGAGGCTGTTTCCAATGAGGGGAAAAGTAATGATGAGGCAATTTTAGGCCATCAAATTCCCTTACTTAAAAGCTGCTTTTGCCTGGGAGGGAAGAACCACTCTGGAGGGCACTGGGGCCCTGGGCCTGCCTGTGCAGGGACACAGAGGGAAATCCACTGGAATTAACTTAGGGCTGTGGATTCCAAGTGAATCGGTTGATCTGCATCAAGTTGCTTTGATTCTAAGTTAGTGGTCCTTACTTTCAGATATAATCAATCTGAAGTACCTGATAGTAAAGCAACACTATTGGAAATCCAAGTCCACAGGAAGTTTTAACCAGTTGAAAGGATCTGTTTTTTTTAAGTGTTAACTCAGGTCAACTTTCCACATCCTCACACAGCCAGAAGTCCTCCAAAGGGCAAACACTGGGTGTCAGCAGAGTCACCGTAAAACCTTTCCTCCTAAAATTTTCTCCAACTGAGACACAGTCCCTGCCCTGCTAAAGCCAGGATCTGGCTCTGAGCATCCTCTCTTTAATCTGCAAGATGCACCACAGCTCTGGACATGTCAGAGCTGTCCAAAGGCACAAAAAGCTCC
The DNA here is from genome assembly GCA_013390045.1 of Picathartes gymnocephalus. Taxonomy (NCBI): domain Eukaryota; kingdom Metazoa; phylum Chordata; class Aves; order Passeriformes; family Picathartidae; genus Picathartes; species Picathartes gymnocephalus. The sequence continues at coordinate 283,604 of WEKY01018399.1, read as the reverse complement.
TGCCAGCCCTTTCCCATGCTCCTCCTGAGGCACACAAAGGGCTCCTGCCACGTTTGGTGCTGCTGACAGAGCACATTTCTCATTGCTTGCAGTCCCACAGCAGCCAGGCTCACCAGGACAGAGGTGTTTGCATCAAATAAATCCCAGCCTGCTGCTCACACCTAATGAACCCTTGCAAAGAACCTCCCACGGGTGAGGTTTAAAAGCCTGGAGTGCTTCTGAAGGCAAAGATGCTGAAAAAAAAAAGCTCCACTGAGGAGGGTTCATGCAAGTGTCACCCTTATGATCTAAAAGTAGTAAAAATGTACTAAGTGCCAGCCACAAATACCTCCAGAAGTTGCTGTGATCCAAGAAGAAAAACATCCTTTCAAAGGAGACATGGGAGGAATGAACAGAGAGGATCCTATTCCATTTGCTCTAAATTATCAACTGACACAGTTATACAGCCCAGAGTGGAGAACAATGGGGAAGGAATTTCAGCATCTATTTAAAGAAAGCTGGAAAATAAAAGAAGACCATTAAAGCCAAAGTGCACACAAGCCTGTTCCATCACAAGAGCTGGAAACAGATTTATACAATCACTGTATGACCAATTACCTGCCTTTGCTTTGTTGAACTGCCTGGGTTTAACAATTCATTCACATCAAATTGGAATTTGAGGAAACATGGGGAAAAGATCCTATCCTGTCCACCTACATAACCCAAATACAGTCAATAATCTGAGCTATTATTGCACAGTGCCTTCAATAACAACCTCAGACAGGACTGGTTGTTTCTTTATCTTTATTTCTGCCCATTGATGCTTAATCCTCACCACAGAGGGGTTTGCTTTCAAAAGAAATCTCTGCATGTGCACTGCCAAGCAGGAAAGGGTTTTAACTCTCCCCTCAAGCTCCAAAACAATGAATCCAGTCAGGCTGGAAGTTTTTCAGCATTACCAAAACCAGGTAGGGAACCACTGCATACTGAATCAGTCAGGTGTGAAAACTGCCTTCTCCAAAATAAGTTGGTGAGGGTGGATGTGGTCTTCTACCAACTTTTTTTTAGGAGCATGGCAGCTGGAGATCTTCCCTCAGCAGCCTGGTTTTCAAAAGGTACAGACTGTGGGGTACTGGAAGGTCTTTGAGCCCAGCCCCACCCATACAAGTCTTTATCTGAAGTTTTTTGAGCAGTCTCTCAGCATCAGTGTGGTCAGTCCACACTGAGAAGCTGAATTAAGTCTGCAGGATTCTCCCTATTTAGTGAGCTGTGCATTTGAGTAAAATAAATGAAAATCCTGGGTTCCTGGCCAGTCTCCGTGGGCAAAGTTCTCAGGCTTGCTCTCCAGAAAAACTCCCTCTGGGCCTTTGAGGAGCCAACCAGGCCACAAACAGCCCATGAGAAACATCTCACAAGTTTAAAATTAGCACGAGCAACACTGAAATCTCAAGTATCTCGGAAGAAATAAAAAAAGCTCTTTCTGTGGAAGCCCAGCAGTGACCTCTGTACGTGCACTCCAGGGAGAGCTCTTCCCTCAGTGGGGCTCTGTCCCCCAGCAGGGTTTTGTCCCCAGCAGGGTTTTTTCCCCATCAGACCCTGCCAGAGCAGCACAATTCCCAGCACAGGACGTGCCAAGGACCAAGTGACCCCCTGGATCCAGGGAACAGTAGGGACTCTCCAGTCACACCAGGGTTTTCCACTCCCAAACTCCAACTCCACTTGTGGTTTTCACCTTGAAAGATGAAACCGTATCTTACAACTGAGATACAAGTGAGGGAGAGGAAAGCAAAGGAACAAGAAACCAAGGTAACTGACTTATAAATACGGTAAATAACAAAAATGTTCCCTTCAAACCAAAATGGTGGTGATAGAATAAAATTATATTTATGGAATGAAGGAAGAATGATTAGCAACAGAAAGAGCTTCATTCTATCTTAATTCTACATGTTGGGGTTTTTAATGTAATTTGCCTAAAAACCCCCCACCACTTTGCATTAAAAACCAGACAGTGACACAGTGGTAAATCAATGAAAATAAGATTAATCAGACAGGCTTTGCAGTGCTAGAAGATCTTCAGCTGAGTCTGAAACTGCTAATGGAACCAGGAGCCCTGGCTCCTGCTTTGGTGTCAGGAACCGGCTCAGTGACATCAATTCCCTGGCCCTGGAGAGGGGCACGGGCTGCACACCCCATGCTCAGCACTTTGCACATTTCCGAGGCTCACTCGGCAGGAAATGCCTCCCCCTCCTGAATTTCCCATCTGAGAGGCTCACCCCCGGGTTGCTCAATGAACCTGGGAGGTCACAGGCGCCTGTAACAAACAGGGATCTGCCTTTCCAAGAAAAGAGAGGTTGTGTTTATTTGAGCTGCACTTCTCTGAATTGGCTTTCAGGTAAGAATAAAATAATTAAGACAAGGGGGACAGAGGAAATCCAGGCTGGAAGTAGCCAGGCAAGTGAGGAGGTTACAGAAATGAAAGTGCTTGGATGGGCTGTGCTTCTCTTGAGTGGCTGCAACCCGAGGCAGGAACCCAAAACCCCCAACTCTCACCGGCCCCATCTGTCAGGGCAGGGGTTTATTTACAGAAGAACTCTCAGATCCAGGCAGGTGACACTGCAGCTCCTCAAACAGCTGGATTTTAGTGAGCAGCTCCCCAGGTCAGGGGTCAGCTGTGCCTCTGGGTGATATGCAGCCCTCACTGCAGTTCAGGGGAGCCCAAAGGGATTTCAGCTTTTCACTGACGACCCAAATGCACAGCAGGTTCTCCTGCTGATGCCCTCCAGATACCGACTTACTGATCATGGCAGTTCTGTGTCTTGGCAGACAATCCCAAAGCAAATGCCATTTCCCACATTTCAGGCAGGAGATTTCCCTGCAGGCTTCCTCAGGATGGCTGGATCTGTTACTCCAACACGGATTCTCACCAGTCACTCCAAAGTTTGGGCTACAGACACTGCAGATTTCATTGTGGTGGAAACAGCTAAAAGCCTTTTAGTCATTTCCCACCACCTGTATCTTTTAAGAATCCTTTTAACAGCTTTTCCTATTTTGAATAACAAACAGCCAAGTATCTGCATTTTTCCCAAAACCAGGGAAGAGTGACCAGCTCTTAAGCTACCCAGTGGAACAAACTCTTCTTTTACAAATGGCTGTTGGTCTGCAAATTGGAGGAGTGAGATGCCTTCAGCAATCCACATCCTCTCCTGAACAAGGGTAGCAGGGAGAAAGCCAAGGCTTTAAAAAGCTGCTGCCCCAAGAGTCTGGGAGGGAAGGTGAGGGGAAAAAGCCCTGGGGAGCTCCCCTGCACTGGGGGTTTGGGGACACTATAAAACTCCTTGGAGTAAATCATCACACTTCCCCTACTGCCCTCCCAAACATGCAGCCTGTTTCAGTGCCTCTCTCACGAAGCGGAGCCCCAGAGATAACCCCACAGACATGTTCCTTCTTCCCTTCTGCAAATTTCAGTCTGAGACTTGAATTACTCATTGCAGCGAAGAGCAATACTGGATAAATTAATTTGTAACTGGAAGGGTGACTCAGAGCTGAACAGAGGCATTCAGTCCTGGGAGGATAAATGTTAATAACTTTGCCTTCCAGGAAGTATGTCAGAAAATTATAATGAGAAAAAAAAAGTGCAAGAGGGGGAAAACCATGTGCACATAGTTAAATGGTTGAGATAGAAGGGTATAAATTTTTTCCCAATTTGTTGGAAGCAGACAGGGACATGAATCTCCTGATCCTGTACAACAGAGTATCTCCCGTGGAGGAGGGAGCTCTCCTGCCCTGAGAGCCTGGGGGCAGCTGGAACCAGTGTCCCTGCCGTCCCAGCAGCTGGAACCAGTGTCCCCCTGCCCAGGGACAGCAGAGAAAGGCCTGGGTGGGCAGGAGGCAGCACATTCCCAGCTGCACTCCCTGCTCCTGTGCAAGCCCCCAGGAGACCATGGAAGGATCCATCAGGTGTTATTTTTCCCCACCATCCACGGTCCAGCTCTCCCACCAGTGCAGCCCCACCCCTTGGCTGACTCCGCCTGCCTCAAGGTGTTCAGGAACAGAAGCACCTCAGAATTTGGACAGAAACAATGAACTGGGGATGGGAAACTCCCCAAACATGGCCAACTGCTGTTCTGAGGTGATGCTAAATTGCTTCACGTGAGAAAACTATTTTTCCTCAAACAATTCAAGGGACTCTCCATTTTAAATACTCGGTTCCTTAGCTTTGTAATGAGACAGTTGAAATTGTGTTAAATACTCGTTTTAAATCCTGGATTCTTTAGCTTTGTAATGAGACAGTTGCAATTGTGTTAAATACTCATTTTAAGTACTCAATTCCTTAGCTCTGTAATGAGAAAGTTGCAATTGTGCAGTTTTTATAGCACGTACCAAAGGCTGTTTTAATTTAAGAGTGTGCTTTACTGTGGAAAGTATCTACTGCAGTTGGAGGGAGGAGGTTGTGATTTTACCCTATTTGATATATTCAGGCCTTTTTTTTTTCTGAGTTCTTTTCTTCCAGCCAGATATCTAAAAGAATCAGTTTACCAGTCCTGAGAGAGAAACTGAGGAATAGCTGTGGCAGGAGACTTCAGAAACCTGGGTTTAGACTACACCAGTGGCTTTAATAACCTCAAATACTACAAAACTAAACAGAAGTGGCAGCGAAGGCACTGACCAACCTGTCACAACCTGAAGCACTGACCTTGGGAACTCAATTAAGGCAGGAAAAATTCATTAAACAGCAGTTGAGTGAAAGAAACTCATTTTCATTTACACATGGCCTTGAGGTGAAGCGTGAGGATCCGCCCTGGTTACAGCAGCTCACATTTTGAAGCATGTGCAAATGTCTCTACCACCCAAATCCCAGCCTGTGCCCCCTCCTCACAACTGCTGGGAATTCTGAATACTGGATTCAGTAGAAAAGGCAGGAATGCCCCTCACTGCCGTCCTTGCTCAAAACCCCACTCCTTCACTGTGCAGTTTTGTGCTTCCTCCCCTCGTGCCTGCACACACACATCTCACGTGGCAATAAAAGCCAGCAGAGTCCCAGGAGTGCCCAAACAACTGCAGTCCCTCTGAAGGAGCACAGCTCTGGCAAAGTGAGAAGCACTCCAGCACAAACCCCCTCCCTGCAGCTTGCTCAGGGAGCTCTGGCTCCCCACGCCAATCCCCAAAGGGGAGATGCTCCAGGTTCTGCATAGTTCCTGCAGAACTTCCTGAACAAGGCAAGGACTTGTTCACGTTTGCAAATGGAAAGTTGCTGCAGCACTACAGGATTTCTTATGGGTGCCTGTGAATTTGCCTCAGTAAAGGAGCTTAAAATATTAATACTGCAGCGAAATCACATGGACTTGGGACACTCCTGAGTGCCCAGTGGGAAGGTGCTAGTCAAGTACTTTGCCCATTAGATATGTTGCTGGTAAGATTGGTTTGGGGCTCTTGTTTTGTTTATTACATAGAATTTCCTGAAACTGATTGCACAGCTCTTCCCATTTTCAACCAACGTGTCGTTTCCTGGTTACTTTCGCTGATGATTACTAAGTTTTTGTTATTGTTTGACCATGAACAAGTGCCAAGTGCTGCTCCTGGTAGAATAATCACCTTCTGACTTCAAAGGATGAGCTGTGTTCTTGGAAATACTGCATTCAGTTCTGCCAGATCACTATCTCTATGAATCAAAGCAAAAGGTTCATTAACAAATAAACAGAAAGCAATTTTTAAATTCGACCAGGTCAGACAGAGGTCACTGACTCTACGTGTTTTCATAAGCACTGCAATTCTCAGGCTTGCACTGAGCAGTCACTGGAGGCTCAGTCCTGCTTGAAAGGAAAATAGAAAGGATTTCTGGCATTTGCTGATCCAGAGAAGAGCTTTGAACTGCAGCTTCATCAGAACTGAAAACCTCAAGCAAGACACTCAGGTGTTCCCGAGGGCTTTGGGGAGTTTGGAGGGATTAAGCTAAAGCTTTGCAGTACAGGGATTTTGTAACAAAACGCTTGGCACAAACAGCTGTATCCACCTCCAGATGGTTTGTACCAGGGATGCAAAAAATCTGCCCTTCGAGAGTCCTTGTGCTGAAAGCAGCATGGTGCACAGCTCCCACACACACCTGCTGTGCAACACTGGTACCTCCTCCTTAATCCTGGAAAATTCCTATATGGCTGCATCCCTCTTCAATGAGCTCCTTGCTGCATTATAACCTCAGCTTCAGCTGCTTCAGCAAACCACAAGGCTGGACTTTTCTGTATTTATTGTTTTTTCTCTAAGCAGCTCCCCTGTGACAGCTCCCCAACCCACAGCGACAGCTGAGCACAGAGCGGAATTTAAGAGGTGTGTGCTACCAATTACACTTTGCAAAAAAAGAAAAAAAAAAAAAACGAAGCATGACTTCAGGTGATGGCATAGCTCAGCTGCTTTTAATCTGTGTATCAGCTTTTCCAAAGATGCTTTATTGCTTACACTGGAAGATTAGTGAATAAAAGCATCCATGTAATGCTGAGGCTGTGGAAATACCAAGCAGAGCTCTACAGAAACCATCTGCTCCCAGGAATGGATGGATAGAGGACAGAGACGGGATCAGAGCACACGTATACACACGGAAAGGAGAAACCCACACCCATTCCTGTCCCTTTCCAGCCCCCTGGAGACTTTCCTGGGGCAGGGGAAGGTGCAGTGGGGACACACAGCTCCTCCATGGAGCAAAAATCCCCAGGTGCAGCTTGGGGTGACAGGGTTGGACAGAAAGCGGGGGGAGCAGGGGGCAACACAAGCTTTGTTTTAATGGTAATAGTTATTCAAGAGAACTGAAAATTAATTGAGCTTAAGACTATTTCCTGTACTGTTCATTTTATGGCAAACAGTGATAAAAATAGCTGATTTCTTGACATACCACTTCCTTGTTCACACATACCATCAGGGCTACTAATTTGCTATTTTTTTCCCATTCTCTGCCACATATGACAATGCTGCAATATACCACCATCATTTTATTTCTTTACTATTAACTAAAAGTGTAAAGTTTAACCAGAATATATTGGAATTCCTTCAGGACACAGGTTTGAGTGTCTTCAGGCAGGAAGGCATCAGGAGTTAAAGCAGAGTAAATCACAATTCCTTCAGGCAGGAAAGCATCAGGAGTTAAAGCAGAGTAAATCACAATTCCTTCAGGCAGGAAAGCATCAGGAGTTAAAGCAGAGTAAATCACAATTCCTTCAGGCAGGAAAGCATCAGGAGTTAAAGCAGAGTAAATCACAATTCCTTCAGGACACAGGTTTGGGTGCCTACAGGAGGCCAGGGACAGGCAGGCAGAGCTGGATGAAATTTCACCACGAAACCTGGAGCAGCACAGCCTCACCAAAGGCCAGCTTCCAGCCCCAGGTGTCCCTACACAGCCCCGTCCCACTCACACTCACTCATTCTGCCCTTGTTTGCTTTACACAGATCCAGAACTGAGATCTAGACAGAGCTCCTGCCTTCCTTCCTTCCCTGTGGGACACAGCCAGGGAGGAGATGGTTTTACTGCTCTGTCACGCAGGGAAGGTTTTTGAGTTCTATACTAGTGAGAAACAGAGGTTGGCATCGCTGCAGTACAGGTTTGCCCAGAGCAGCCCCCCAGCCACCCCCACCTCACCCCAGTGTCCCAGCAGTGAAAAGTCAATCCAGCAATGGCTGTGTGGGCTCAGTTTAGGAAAACACACCCATTTGGTGGCTCTTTTTGTGCATCCCTCACCAGTACGGGTGGTGGAGTGCAGAGCAGCCACTCCCAGCTACGGCTGTGCCACCTCTCCCTGGTGGCAGAATGACCACAGCTGGAGGCACTGTGCCCACCCTGGGGCTCAGGGACACCTCAGAGCTCCCCAGCAGCTCAAGTTCCCTCAGAGAGCTCAGCATTCAAAGCTGATTGAGCAAGGTTTTGAAATTCAATTCAATTCAGTTCAAAGGTTTTGAAATGATGGGGCAGAAAGGGCACTCCACACGGCTGGCATACCCCAGCCTAGCTGGACAGAGGGAGCTCAGGCTGCTGCCAGGATACACAATTTACCCACATAATTATTACCTCATGCCATCCAAAGCCAAATCTCCATCTCACTGTTCCAGTCACTCACCAATCTCCCTACACAAACAAGCTCTAGAACTGGGAACAGGAAAGAAAAACAAATAAAAGACTGCATATCTTACTTATGCAAATTAGAACTCTTACTTATTAAAAATAAGAAAAGAGTTTATCTAACCTGTGGGTCACAATTAGCCTGGGCAGACTCATATTATCTGCCAGGACAGTCCTACTTTAACGAGATTAAGTTGCTTCTTGTCAAAATTGCTTTGAGCATCTCAGTCCTAACAAAACAATTTTTCTTTGTTGCTTCCCTTAAGTTCTTTGGCTTCAGTCCCAGTTCACACATCCCACACCAACTGCCTGAAACTGGCACCTGGGACAAGACAGCACCTTCCAAAATCCCTATAAAACTCTGTTGCCCGAGCAAGAAACTGCTCTGCACTTTGTCCCAGGCACTGGAGGTCCAGCCTTAACTGTTTGCTCAGTCTTCTTCCTAAATTCCAGTGCAAATGCGCCCTCACACATTGAGAAAAGTGTGCCTTTAATGCCATTTCTTTGGTAAACCAAGAAAGAATCAAGTAGGAAAATCTCTGTGAAAATACCCAAGGAAGAAACAGGCAACTGAGAGGGGAAACAGATTCACAGTTCATGAAAACGATTTATAGCTTCCTCAAAGGTAGGATGACTTCAGTGACTTATCCCAGTTAAAGATCAGCTTCCATTTTTTGGAAGTATTTTAAGTGGTAATGCAGTTATTCAGCATTTCTGAATGGGTGTGGAACACTCAGCTGAGCAGGACAAAACTAAGGAAGTTCCCCTCTCTATACTTGTTAAAATTAGTGTTTATGTAACACTTCAGGCACCATAAATAACAGTAATTTTGTAATATGTAAACTACACACCGAGCATGCAATTCAGTTTTCCTATTTTTATGCTGCTGGATATAGCTGAAACTGGCTTTTCATGAAATACAGCCTCCTTTCACATATATTAGTGATTTTTATTTTCTTTTGGGAAATGAAATGAGTGCTACAAATGCTGGTAGCACTTCCACCAGCCAGGGCCCTGCATTTCATTTGTCTTTAACTATCAGAGAGTGACTCAGATATTCCCCATTTTGACAAGTTATGTTTCCAGACGTGAAATGGTCTAGGGCAGGATTAGCAAAGATTTGGCTGATTTAATGCCTTTTTTACAAGGACCGTTTTGTTCGCCACAGGTTAGAACAGTGCTGGCCCATGGACTCACCTCACTGTTGTTTTTGTGAAGGATGCCAGGGCCAGGCAGGAAAAATAGTGCAAGGTATTTGCAGGAATGGAAATAAAGACATTGCAAGTTGGTTTTGTTCCCATAGGCACAGCTTTCCATGCACACTGACATCCAAAAGCAGCAAACCTGGATGGAAACAGCAAGCCAAGCTCTCTGGGGTTTGGGAAGTGTCTGTTCCTGCTTCAAGGAATCCAACTTCTGCCAGAAGCCACTCACTCCAAACCAAACCACTTCCAGTCCCCTCCCTTCTCTGCCTTTCAGAGACTCCTTTGGAACAAACTGCACTCAACAAACACTTTTACAAATGATCTCTCGTGCCTGATTCTCCCTGCTCATCTTCCATTCTGCTTTTGCAAACATCCATGTATCTTCCTAAAACGTATCTTGAACTGAGGAGGTTGTTTTGGTTTTTTTTCAAATACTCATTGCTAAATTTTCTCCCTAAATTAGTCTTCTTCATTGTGAAGAACTGAACACAACACAAGAACACACTTCACTGTACACAAGTTAATGGGAGAACACCAAGCTTTGAGTCCAACTGGCTGTCAAAAGATGCAATTGAAATTAATTTCTCCCTTTATCACACATGAAGCTGCAAGCCAAGTGTAAGCAAATGAAGACACAGATACAAACTCTTGTAAAATTGGAGACACAAACCTCTGCAGAGGAAAAGGAGCAGCAGGAGCCACCTACCTGGAGAGGGGAGTATTCCACAGGAGCTGGGTGAAGGGTGAGGTGCCACGGCTGGCCCCTACAAGGGCAGATGCTGTGAGGGCACTGTGTTTGCAACCCTCTGGAACAGTCCCCTGAAAGCAGCCTTGCATCACTGCCAGAACAGCAGAGAAGTTGTGCACAGCATGATCTGAGCACTGTCAATCCCAAGAGACACCAGATCCCCCTCCAATATTGCTGGGTATTGAAGCCATTTTCCACACCTTTCACAAGGCTGTTAAGCAGCTCACCGAGTTTAGGTCAAAAAGGGAAGTAGCTGTTTGCTTAGAGCTGAGAGAGACACAATTTCACCTTTGATTTTGCTTTCATCTGCACTTCCAAAACCAAGCTAGAAATAAGCACATCCTCTTCCTTGCAAGTTCTGTCTTCAAAGGGAGTCTTGCACTGTAGCTCCTTCTGGAGTGAGGCACGAAGCCAGCTGGGTCCCAGCTTGTTCCCAGCATTTCCCAGGGAGCTCAGGAGCTGCAGGTGACACCAGTGACACCAGGGAACCCCAAACTCCAACTTTCACCTCTTATTGATGCACAGGGGCAGGAACTAAGGGATGCACAGCCATGGACATCAATGATCAGCTCCAAAATGAAGCCTGGCGCTTCCCTACTGTGCTTTGTATCATCACCTGAGGCAAATGCTGAATTCCCCTGCCAGGCTGGTGCAATTGTCAAGTGAAATCAAACACCCACAGCTCTGGGCAAGAGTGTCAGACTTCCCAGGGCAGAGGAGGATGAGCCATCCTGCCCGTGCCCACTCCTTCAGCTTTGTGCATGCACAGAAACAAAGGCTGGGGCAGCTCGTGTTTCTCTTCAGGAGTGCCAGCATGGATCTCTTTAACCAGCACTGTTGATTTACTGGTGTGTTATCAGATCCAGTTCCCACTCACCCACTCCATTCTTCCCAGGGCAGCCAGGATGGTTGTGTTGACTCAGGTGCATACAGTTTGAATTTCTGGGATTTTTTCCCCCCATTTTCTTTAGTGAAAGCAAAGCACAAAAACCCACAGGCAGCTTTGTCAGCCCAGACAATGAAAAATCTTTAATGACAATGAAGTCCAGTATTCCCCTGCCAGTAACAGTGTCATTCCTTCTCCATCATCCAAGTATTTCCTTGTCCAGCCATGAACTCCTGACTGGCACTTCCCTCCTCCGGGCTCTGGTCTGACCAGATAACCTCTTGCCACCTATGTCCATGGCTCTCTAAAAATGCAAAGCCAAAGAGGATGATGCCTTAAGATTTTCGCCTTTATATTTTTCAAATCCTGTGCTGCATTAGTGCATAACTCTGAACTCCATTTAAAGTGTTAGTTACTGTCTTCACATTTTGGTCAGACAAGACAATCCCTCTGGGTCTGAAATTCAAGGAGACTCTACAGCCTCAGGCCCTGAAAATTGTAAACAAAAGTGAGTTGGGAGGAGCAAACTTGGGGTAAATGACCTCATTACCTGAAGCTGTATTTGGAGAATTAACCCCTGATATGTAAATGGACCAAACTTATAATTGTGCGAAAAACTCGTGCCCATTGCCCACCCTGGGTGCAGCCCCTGGGAGGCTACTGAAGGCCTTTAATAAACACCTGCTTTTATTCTCTTAAGCTTGTCTGGCCTCTGTTCTAGCGAGTCCCTCCAAGGCATCAAGGGGTCCAGCTGGAAATACTTCCCAGCTTTCCCATATAAATACAGAGCATCCTTCCCAGTACTCAGTCCTTCAGGGGTTAACTGGAAAGGGCAGTGTTGCCCCTTTCCCCATGGACAGAAAGCTGTTTGCTCTGGAAATGGTAAAGGCTGCAGGAGGGATGAGGCTTTTGTTAGAATCTAGCTATTACTGCCCACTAACTCACGCCTGGCTCTTCTAAACACCAGAGTTGTCATCACTTGCCATTTATATTAGATTTTGATCTAGGCAGAGAAAAAAAAAGAGAAAAAAAAAAAAAAAGTGTGTTACCACTGGCCTATTTTAAGCTCTGTCATAATTCCTGTAAAACTCTGTTTAGACTGTAAATGAATCACATGTTGGATGGAGCTGAAAGTGTTAGCATAACATTTGAAATTCCATGCTCAGTGCAAGACTATTGCCCCTAAGTAACTGAGGGTTCTGAGAGATCTGTGGAATCTGTTTGACATTTTGTCTCCTTGCAGGAGCCCTGCAGGGGAGCAGGTGGGTTTGGGAGCCCAGGTGAGCATCCAGGCAGGCTGTGCAGGCTTCCCAAAATCCACGTCCCACCCATCCATTACATAGCCCGAGCCAGGGAGGGTGGCTGGGCTGGTCTCCACTGTGGGGGAGGTGGTGGAAAATAATGTGAGAATTAACAGATGAAACAACCCAGCAAAAAAGTCAGAAACTATTTGAATCTCAATTAAACACCCAGTAAGAAGGCAAATTGCTGAGGCAGATACCTGCTTGATCCAAGGAACAGAGGTAGGACTGTCAAAACCCTAGAGTGGAGATGGGGAGAGGATTCCTGTGGCTCTCCCAAGCAAGCCCTGATGGATTCTCCTCTGTGAGCTCTCTCCTCCCCTGGCAGTGAGAAGGAATGCTTTCCAAGCTCCCTTCACTGCATTCCTGTCCTGTGGAACGTGGTGAAAGGACCTGGATATTTTTACCTGGATGTAATTTGTGAACACTGTGATCCAACCCATGCCAGGAGATGGAAGAGCAGAAAGGCACTGAGCTGGAGAAGCAGCAGGGCAAGAGCTGAGGGCTCCCTGGAGCAGCTGTGCCTGCAGTGGAGCAAGGCTGCTACAAATCCATTTACCATTCAGCAAGGCAAGAACCAGGCCAGTGACTTCACAGGATTTATTCAAAACAGGAGAAGAGAAAGCTTTCTTTACAGACCTGATGGAACACACCAGCATGGAAGACAGGGAAGGTCTTCTCACCAACACAGAGATTGCAGAGCTGCCCCTTCCACCAGGCTGCCACAGCAGGCCCTGGGGCAGGAAAAGCTGCCCTTCTCAGTTCTGCCCGTGTTTCACCATGAGAAGCAGAGCACACTCTCCCTCCCCACCACTCATGAAGCATGGAAGTGGCAAAGCTGCTCCCCACCTATGCAGAAAAGCACACAGCAGTTGAGAAATCCCCTCTGTTGGCTTGCAGAGGGCTGGAACTCATCTAGCAGCAGCTCTGTGGTGTTTGTGTTAATGGGTACAGCAATTAATTCACCAACAATTGCAAAGGTAGAGCAGCAGAGAGCTGGAAAAAGGCACTGACTTCCAGTGAGTTCTCCCATTTGTGCCTTGGAGCATCTTCCCAAAATTTTTCTGATATAAGGGTTCTTCTGTACCAAGCCCAGCATTGTACTGGAGAAGGAAATGATCACTAAAATTTATCTTAAATTATTAGAGAAAAAAAATAGGTAAAAAGATTTTAAAATCTTGCAAGCTTCACTGAATTATGAATTGCTTTCCTCTTCCTTTGCCAAAAATGTCACCTGAGTGGTTTCAGAAGCCTTACAATTTGGAAGCAAGTTCACAGACTGTTTATAAAATCAAATCTTTTGGACTTAAGTTTAGCTTATCATTGCACATCTTGACAGCATTCCTGTAAATCAGCCCAACTCTGAAGGGCTCCCGACTATGGGAACAAATTTTAAATGATTTTTTCTCACTTCCCAATGGACCAGGTTTTTGGCTGTCACAACCCCTTTGAAGCAGAGCGACCTATGTTCATCATATGATCCTGACTTGCGCAATGTCTGCTCAGAAAGCCTCTCCTGTGCCTCCCCAATGCAGTCAGCAGCTGAGATGAAGCCAGAGGTATCCACGTGCTGCACTGGGAGTCCATTTATTGCAGGGACTCACACATGTGGCTGTACTACAGCTGGTCCATAAAGTCCTAAGAGCAAGCCTTGCTACATGGAAGAGCTGTTGAAACACACCAGTGCTTAGACCTAACAAATCTGACAACCCTGATTTCAAAAGTGCTTTGAAAGCCAAGGAAAAACGAAATGCAGTAAAACCAATCCGTCAGCAACGCACATTTCGGAAGCCAGGCAGGGTGACTTTCCCCTGAGTGTAGATGTCCTCATCTGTGCCCTGGTTCATGTGCTTCACCAAGTTCTTCTCAAACAGGAGAGGGTGGTAAGCTCCCATGGTGCAGGCGTGGTCGTGGAACTTCTGGTAGTAGTGGCAGATGTCGGTCTGCCGCTTGGAAGGGAGGAATTCATACACATCCACTTTGTCACACAGTGTCATCATCAGCACGATGCCTGGGGAGGAACAGAGAGCAGACACCCCCCTGTGACACCAGAGACAGGAACAAACATTCCAGAGGGACAGGCAGCCAGCACGGAGCAGGCAGCTCCAAGGGGAAGGGTTTCCTTTATTAATGTTCAGAGCAGAGGGACAGAAAACAAGTCTGGCCAGACAGGGCTCTTTTCTGAAGCCCTCCCTTGCAAAGCGTATGATCGAGGTGATTGCAGCAGATTGTTTACACTGACAGCCATGCCAAAAGGACAATTTTTAAGAGTGCTACCATTATCTGTGACCTTCATGGGAATGTGGGTGTCTGCCAAGTGTGCACTGCAATTAGCTGATCTCAAACCTGCCTGGGCAAGCAGAGATGAGACTCTGCATTTGTCCGGCTGCCTCGGGTGAGTGCAGGGAAGATGAAAGGGGCTGTGCTGGGAGATGCTCAGGGAGGCTGAGCAGCCTCTGCTCCTCAGACTCCCCGGAGCAGAGCCAGTGCTGCCCTCCTGTGTCTTCTCAGCCGAGGACATCACACCAGGCAGTGCTGGGCACAGCCTGCCAGCTTTCTGGCCATATCTGATGCAAGCCATAGCTACCAGCTACTTTTCTTCTAAGTGCAAGAAATACCAAGAATATACCAGAGAAACTGGATCAATGTGTAACACCACAGAAAATTCATGCAGTATCTGAGACATCAGGGACCACACACAACCTGAGGAACTGCAAGACATTAGGAGAACCTCAAGAATATTTTAAATGTTTTCATCCACCTTTTCAAATGAAAATTTTCAGTCATGCTCAGGCCTTCCAGGGAACACAGAGCTGGAAACTGGAACTCATCCATGCCCTTGAATTTGGCAAGGTGGCTTGTTTTACAAAGCAAAAAGCAAGGTGACTTGGCCCAAAGTCAAGCCCTGTACAACTGCTGTCTGACATGTGTCTCTTCAAGCCTGTAACTCCAGTTAACAATTCTGCTGCTGAAGTCATTGATTATGCTGTTACGCAGCTACTCGAGGGAAATTTAGGTTGGATATTAGGAAAAAGTTTTTTATGGAAAGAATGATAAAGTATTGGAATTGTCTGCCCAGGGAGGTGGTGGAGTCACCATCCCTGGGTGTGTTTAAAAAAAGATTGGATGTGGCACTCGGTGCCAGGGTTTAGTTGAGGTGTCAGGGCATGGGTTGGACTGGATGATCTTGAAGGTCTCTTCCAACCCTGGGATTCTGTGATATCCAAACAATGATTTAATACGTCCAGGGCCTGGAAAAACCATGGAGCAACTCTGTTTACACAGAGACAGAAAGTACCTCTGTCCCAGCAGTGAAGGGAGCAGACAAAGGGAGGAAGTACAGCAGCTGGACATTCCATGGCAAACAAGACTTTACATCTACGCTGTGATTTCAAACACATGGCAGCTTCCCCAGAGGTTCACTCCTTTTTTACTCATCTGCTCTCCAATAGGTAGGTATTCTGCAACAGCAGAATATAAAAATGAGCTCCTTTGCTGGGGAGCTGCTATCACTGACCTTTTCAGGGTAACTATTCAGTCTGACCCTCCAAAGACCTCCAGTAAGTCTTTTAAGTATACACACACACATATATTTATATATAAAGAATACATGGAAAAGAAACAGGCATACCCTTAGAAATCATTTACAGTAATCAGATTTATTGGCCTGACCAGAGCCTGCAGGAGACACACCCTTCCTCTTGCACCCTGTGGGAACTGCTCTGGCACTGGAAGCCACAAATCCTAGAGATCATCCCAGTGTTGCTCTCCTGCTTCCACTTGGAACTGGGCCATGTTTCTAATTGCTGTTTCAGAGGGGTGCTGCAAACACTTACTTTAATACAACTGAGCTGCTGCTCTGAAGTCAGGAAGCTAAAATTTTGGCACATGACAAACACTATAAAAACAACTCTGATAAGCACCATAAATTTATAGCTGTCTTTGAAAAAAGGCATCTTGGAGAGTTCCTGCCTGCAAACTGAACCAGAAGTTTAGAGGGCAGTTATCTTACCAAGCATTCCTGATGATGGTGGGTTAGGTTGAATATGCTCCAGGGAATTCTCCTGCAGAATATCCCAGAGCTGCCACTGCATTTTGGGATTCAGGATATAGAAGGGCTGCTCTGGATGTGTTCTACGATAGGCCTTATAGCTTTCAAAAAAGTTGTAATCTGGTTTTTTGTACCACTGCAAAACAGAAACAAGAGGTCAGATTCTTGATTTCTGGCCCACTTTAGGGTAACCAACAGGAAACCAGGATGAGAGAACCTGCTGCTGCTGGGGAAGAAGATCCTGCTACACACCGTCACTCACTGTCACACTCACCTAGACATCCCCAATCACTGTCCCCTTGGGTCACTGTTGTGAGCTGACTCAGGAAACACAGCAGGGAAACCCCAAATCTCAATGAAGGACCATTAAATGAGATCAGCATCTTCTGTAATTTCATTCTGCACTCCCCAACAGCAGATGATGTTGAGGACTCTGCCTTAAATGTTCCAGACCCAGATTCTTCTCCACGTTGCAACACAAAGCATCCTATTCTGCAGGAAATGTTCCCAGGTGAGCCTCCTCAACCAGGCTGGTCTGCATCCTTGAATTTCCCCTTTCAGAAAAAACTTAGGAATGGTTTACATTTTCTTAAAGTCACTTTGAGATTTTTTTTTTTCCCTATGCTGGAAATATTCCATCCTGGTTTTACTGACTCTTAAACATGCTGTCCATAGCCCCTTCTGCCTCCTGGAGCCATGGGACCAGGCACAGAAATAAACATCAGTGAGAAAATAGGAAATGCAGGCCAAAGAAAGGAATGCAAAGACCTCTCAGTTACAGCCAGAGCTTAAAATAAAATAAAAGAATGCACTATTCACTCCTACCTGCTTTCACTGTGAGCCTCCAAAGCTCATCACATATCAAACAACGCTCTTTTGTACTCAAAATCAAAAGTGAATTGCCAGAGGGATTGCACACCCACATGTGAAAGCTGACACAGATCTTCAGAGGGTTCCCCAATCCATTCGTAACGCATCAAGTACATCCCATGGCTGACTGGTGCTTGAAATATCCAAGTATCAACCATCAGCAAATCTTAGATTAACTGTCAGAGAGAGGAAATCCTCCTCTACTGAGACAACTGCTGCAGGCAGCAGTGACCTCCTCCCTGTGCCATCAGCCCATGGGAAAGTAAAGGTGGTGACCCATTATCCTTGGCCTGAGGCCCTTCACAGGGATCAGGAACAGGCAGGTGTTTTCTTAGGAGGATTCACGCATGGGATACTCCTGGAAGTACACATGGATATATCCATAATAACAAAAAGGCAAAAAAGAATGGCCTTAAAATGAGTGACTGCCCACATTAGGAGGAAGTGGTTTAACAGAAGCACTTCAAAGCATGGGAATCTGATTTTATTTATAAAAAGCTCAGCCTTACCTCATGAATTTCTGCATGATATGGTGCTGGGTCCCAGACAATTAAGATTCCAGTGTTATATAGTGGTTCCCTCAGGAACTGCTGCCCTTCAACAGTTACGAGCTTGGAAAACAACAACAAATACAATGATATGCAGTATGCTATCAGAATTAGCAGGCAGCCAAGCAATAAAACACACCTGAAAACAGGCAGGGCCACCCCACTGCTGGCTACTGAGCATGGCCCTCTGTGTGCAGCAAGGACACAGCCCCAGCAATGCCCTTCCAATGCCCAAGCCAGTCCTACCTAAAGGACTTTGTGCAGAGTCACAAGGAAAGCTGCCAGAACGCTTCACAGGGCTCTCTGTCCATCTCCAGGAACACACTGGACCTGCAGAGTGGCCCAGCCTGTGTGAGGGATCCCATCACTACAACCCCAGCAGCAGGAGGGAACAGCAGCTGCTGCCAGCAGCCAGCAGGACACTCCAGGCAGAGGCTAATGCAAACACACTGCTGGCTTTACCAAGAACCTTCATTGAACCCATAAAAAAGGCCTGCAGGTGGGTGGTTTCTCCTGACAAACCCTGGCAACCACTGCTCAGCCTGCTGAGAGCATCAGGGCAAGAGGTGAGAGACTCCAGCACCCCCAGCCAATCCTGCCTCATGCCAAGCCCCCCATCACCTCTACAGAGCAGGGAGGGAGCACCTCAGGGAGGTTCAACTTTGCACCTCCTGAGAAGGAAAGCTCCAGACAGAATTCTCTCCATACTCTGGACATAACCACCACTGCTGGGGACACCCAAGGGTTCTTTCCTGGCAGCAGAAAGAAAACAATCTGAATCAAACAATTAATCTCCTGTCTTCCCCACTCAAAGGCAGAACCTGTACAGGCACAGCTTGTAAACACTGTAATCATAAATCATAATCATAAAAATCAGCTTCCATTTGTCCTGATTTTCTCCGCAGATCTAATTATGAGCTGGCCAATTAGTCCTTGAGCATCCTGGCTGCCTCAGCAGCTGGCTGCCTGCATGGCTGTCCCCATAACCACAGCACAAGGACAATGTAGCCAGCCCAGATGGGAATTATGCCAAAAGCAAAAAGAGTTTCCTCACATCTGTTCTTAACTCCGTGGGATTAGGCCTGGGCCTTGACCATGTGCACTGCCTGCTTTCATTTCCTTCCAGCAGCTGAAATATCGAGGCCACTGCTGGCTGGAGAGTGCAGCACTGCAGCTGTGAGGATCTGCCTGCAGCCCGTGGGCACCAGGGGCAGAGGGGGCAGCAGCAGCCACCAGCCATCCCCTCAGCTGGGTACCAGTGGCATGGAGCACTGCAAAGGGACAGGGATACGGGAAGGAACACTCACACTATTTTCATTTCATTGCCTTCTATTGGCAGAAGCACACAAACCCTGAGAGAGCTGTGACAGGCACAAAAGCAAAGGGACAGGAAAGCAGGTGAGGAGCAACTCCAGTGCCACTGTTTGCTGTGTCCTGCCACACACTGGAGCTGGCTCTGGCACTGCCTGCTAGCTCACAGTCACTTACCCTGGTTGCTGGAAGAATCTGGCTCCCCATTTACATTTAGTGTCCATTTGTTGTTTAATAGTGACTGATTCTTTCTAAGTAGTAAAATTCATTTAAATTGCTACATAACTTACTTGTCTTGCCCAGATTTCTGATCCTAATTAGTTAACTGATCTGTTGGTTTCACAATTTCTTCTTTAGCCAGCTCACTGTGTAACAATATCTTGTTAATGCAATCCCTATCCTCTTACTACATTTACTGGCCATTATCACAATGATTTCCTTCTTTCTGCCCACCAGCAGTCAATGTCCTGTAATCTAAACATTCTCTCCTTTCTCACCACAGCCTTCCTCCATTCCACTGATGTGCTATCTCCTTTCTCTTCCTCCCCGCAGACTGTTAGTGCCAATAACAGCAAGAAGCCAGCCCAGGAGGACTGGAATTAAGGGCTGGGAAGAACGAGGTACTCTGGTCCTTGGTGAGCTCTACAGAAAGGAGCTGTGTCCTCCAGAATGACATTGGCACTCCCCTCACACACACTTCAGCCCTTGTTTTTGCAAGATGTGACTGCTTTCCCAGGGCAAATCAATGCCTTGTGTCAGACTGCAGGAAAACATGCCATTAAAGGCAGCAGTACTGATGAACCAGTCAAGGTGTGAGAAAATAAAGAATTTATTGACTGTTGCCTGATTTAGTTAGAACAACTACCAAGCTTGTGGACCTACAAGTATATCCTCAGAGCTGGAGATCCCAAATTTCTTGCCTTTCTGTCAGTACCAATCCATTAATCTTTCTCTATGCACACAGATGTACAAGACACTCCACTCTATTTATTAAAATCATCTGCCCCCATGTATGTCCCAGAGACTGGCCAGCAAATTACAGGAAAGTATCTTAAAATAATTATTAAGAAACTTAGGTCTACTGGCCATGGGTGCCAAAGGGATATTACTCAATACAAACTGGCTTTGAGAGATCAGATTCAGGAGATCCCATTTCCTTCACTTTGGCAATGGACTGAGGATTGATCAGCAGTAAGAGCCAAAATAAAAGCAGCCAAGCCCCAAACCCATTCCTTTTTCCAGTTATAACATAAGAAAAGCCAGCCCAGAACAAGAACAAATTACAGCTTTTCCAGCCACTACCTGATGCCTGTAAGAGCTCTGGGCAAGGCAAGACAAGGCACAGCTCCTGCAGTGAGCTAAAACCAGAATGGGATCAGGCCATCCCACTAACAAGGTTTAAATGATGTCACCAAGACTAGAACAGCACTGAACCATTCAAAGTGCAAATAAAAACACCTAAGAAAACCAGGCTTCCAATCCAGCAGTCTCTGATGTTAACAGGGACTGCAGTCAGAGCTGCTCAGTTTAGAATCCCCGGATGAGAGACTCCTGCACTACTCACATGGAAAGCATCTTTTCCCCTGGTCAGCAGCCAGATCAACGCTGCCTTTGGAGTTAACTTTAGCCTCTAAAAACTGCAGCAATATTGCTCTCCCTGTAACTGAAGTTTTCTAAGCTGGTGTCTCCATTCAGAGGGAACATCACCCATGACTGCAGGCTGATCTGCATGGAGAACAGAAGCACTACAATGACATGGCTCCCTACACTTGGTCCAAAGCAAGAGAATCCACATGGAGAGTCACATTACAGCTGTAAATACAGTTACCCTCCTCCCTGTGCAGATAACACTGACAGCACATAGGTCATCCACATATTTTCTCTTCATATCACTGTAAACTTGGCCATGAGCACATCCTCCAGAGAAAGTCTGCTTAAGTGATAACACTTATCTGACAGCAGAAAAATACACAGAGGTGAGAAAGATAAAAAAACCCCATATATGTCAAACAGGGCACAGAAGTCAGATCTGTCTGCTCAAACCAGACTGGTTCAGAAAGGACAAACTGTCACCCTTCTGACTGGGGGCTTAATGTAGGGGAATCAAGATGCAGGAAGCAGCAGCGAAGAGCATGGCAGTGAGTGAAGAGAGACCCAAGAGCAGGAAGAGGTAGCAACAGCATTCACACAAGAAGCAGGAATATCCTTTAAAAGACACACAAAATGAACTAGGCAAGCTGGTTACACGTTAGCTCTGTCTTCTTCTTGCCTTTGAAGAGGATGGTCAAGCTCCTGTTGCTGTTTGGAAAAACTTCAAACCTCCTTCCACAGCTGCATCCATGCACTCCTCACACAGGGGCAGGAGAGAAAACTCCAGGCCTACAAATCTTAGATTTGGAGTAAGGGAAAGAAACTGCCTTTTTGGTTTGGGATTACAAAAGCTGCACTTCAGCCACTCATCTCTCTCTCACTCAGTTCCTCAGCCTTCATGTGCCTACAACCTCCTCCTCCTCCTCTTGTGGGGTGAGTAGATGCTTGTACTCAGTGCTGCAATGCTGCACCAGGTCTTTTAACCAAATTACTCCTGGCCTGTTTGATATTTTACTGTCCTCCTCCATTCCCTCACCAGCACATCCTACTGTGATTTCCTCTTTTCTCTGCTTGCCTACACTTGAAGATTTCTCCCTCCGAAAAGGGCAAACATGAAGGGTAACAAGTCTGTGCAGGAAAGGTGCAAACACTCTGAGATGTACCTACAAGAGCACTCCTCACACCTACCTGGGAATTCACAAGTCGAATTGTTGTCTTTTGCCCCACATCATCTTGAAAGCCCCTGACAGGAGCCCCGTTGAATCTCAAGACGGCATCGTGGCTGTCTGAAAGCCAAACAGAGGGAAAACCTGTGAGCCAACACCTGGGTTTGAGTGACGCCACAGACAAGTGACATTATTCACCTGCACTTCTAATACAGTCTGGCTAATCCCTGGCTTTCAACCTAACATCTACAAGTAGCAAGTCAGATTCTTTGGAGGAAGTTGTGGCTCAAACATCATGATCAACACACTTTTTAAAATCTACTCCTTTAAACTACAACCCACTGGCAGGTTAAGAGCACAACCCTCGCATTTGGTCTCCCTCTGCCTCCTTCCAAACACCTTACCAGGAGTGTTACCAACACACAATTAATTTACCACATGGCTGCAAACTAAGAAATTAGGAAGCAGGAGCAAGCCAGCATCCTCTCTTCCAGCCTGGAGGCTGACCAGCCCCAGAAACATGTACACCAACCACAGTGGAAAGCCAAGCTGACCTCAGCCTGCCAGCATGCCTCCCACAGAAATAAACCCACTGCTGTGCCTCCAACAGACACAGCTCCTTACATGCCTTGGGATTCACTGCATTTTCCTGTGCTGGCATCATCTCTTCAGATAGCACAGCACTCCTCCAGCAGCCTCCTCTGCCTTGGCACTGCCGGCCAGGCTGCTGTGATGTCCTGGAGTCAGGCTGCTGCTGTGACACACAGGGTGTTTGCGCTCGTGACCCTGGCTTGTGGCCAGATTTGGATAAGAAATCTTCCATGAGATCAGCGGGGCTGAGTTAGAGAAGCAGGGCCATCCTTCCTGCATTCACACTGAGGCCACAAGACTGCACCACACAGCACCTGCAGTCAGAATCCGTGGCAATTGCCAAGTTCCAGGGCAGAAGGACCTGCCTGGACCAGAACTGAGTCTTTTTGAGATAATTTTCTTGAAAATGGGGGTGTTCTCATAAGCAATGCTGGAGGATCAGTAATCACTGGCAGCAAAGACTGATTTCTCAGCTATTTAATTCTCCTAGACAAGCAGGGCTTCTTAAGAGCCCTTCCAAAGCACCATCCAAAACCAAGACAGGTGATTTTTCTAGAAAAAAGTGTCTTCATGCTGCAAAGTGGCTCTGGGGTTACCACTACAGACGCTTAGCTCCACATCCTACCTTGCACTAATGCAATACAGCGTTATGATTTCCCCATATACAATTTCAGCCCAGCACCAAGCATTAATATGCCCCAAGGCTGCACATTAAAAGGGTGTTTGGTGACTGCTCAGGCAGAGTAGCTGGCTCTGTCTCCAGGTGGTTGTGCTACACTCGGTATCTCTCACATCAGATTTTTCAGTGGTAATTTATAACCTCCGGTAATACCAAGAGCCCAGTAAAAGGTGGTGTTTACAACCCTGTGCTGCTCTGCCAGCCTCCTTTACTTTAACTGATTGCTCATTTGATATTTTAACATGATTACACACAACAAATATTTCATGGACTAACAACTCAGCAATCCATTGTGCTCATCTACACAAATACTTCATTTTAAGCTCGTAAGACTTAGTGCCTTTTTGACAACTTCCTCCAACAACACCACGACATTTCCTACATGGAAAAAGTGGGAAAAAACAAAGAAATACACTGAATGCTCCTGAATCCTTAACAGTCACCCTGCCCAGCTCAAGGCTGCAAGTGCCCAAACTCTGCAGAAGCACCAGCAGAGTTAACGGCTTGAGCAGAAAGGTGAAAGTAGGAGGAACACAGGGCAGGGACACCAGCAGGGGTTAATGGCATCTGCCTCGGGCACATTACCCAGTGACCTCCCCAGCATCCATCCCTTGTGATCTGGAACAAACCAGTGCTTCAGTGTGGGGACCGGCCCAGAGAGCAGAGGTGGGAACAATGAAAGGGCTTTGCCTGTCTGATTTCTGTGCTGCAGCCAAAGCACAGCCCATCACACTCACATTCCCAATCCAGGGACTGCATTCCAACACTCCAGAACATCAGCTCTGTCTCTTGGGAGGCTCTCCTTCCAGAGGAACAAGCACTGCTGGCAGGAATACTGGAGCCTAGCACCCCTGGGCACAAGCCAGCTGAAGGTCACTGCTGTGCAAACCTTGGGCTCTGAACTCCAAGAGGACCCAAACAAGCTGAGACAGGGTACTTGAAGGAAAAGTGAGAGCTGGCTTCCCAGGTCTTGACCCATCTGGCTTCAAACACTCTTAAGAGGCAGAAACAATTATATAAACCAGCTCCCAGCTGCAATTTGTACCAGGAGGCAGTGCTCTTCTTCATTGCATGTTTCATAGCATTTTAATGCACTTCCAACTGCTCAACCTCACCCCAGCTCCTGCTCACCTGCCCTGTGGACACAGAGGAGTTTGGGGGAGAACTTCTGAGCAAGTACCACAATTAAACACTGTCTCCCACAAGGGACTGTCATTCTGATGGCTTTGCCAAAGTTGTCCATGAATGATGCATTAAAATCTATCCATCTACCCATTTCAGAAGATGAAGGCTACTTGCAGAGAAGTGCAGGCCAAAGGGACCTGATCCAACAATTTATGAACACACCAAAGCCTGCAAATTCCCATGTGAGAGAACTCCCAGACTTTAAAACTTCTGTGAAGCTACAGTTCAGCAAAGTGTGAACTTTAACTGAGCTCCAAACAGCAAATAATGAAGCAAGCTGAGGGAGCTGCAGGCTCTGGAGAATTTTCTGGCTGGTACAAAATCCTGAGTTGAAGACTTGAGCGCTGGTTTCCCCAGCATGCTGCTTTTGTAAAGACACAAAACACTTTGGCATCAAAACATGCTTCTTTATAATCCACAGTAAAAGACCAAAGCTTTGGCAGTTATTAATTAATGGATTAACTTCAGGTAAATATGGTCAGATGAGGCTGCAAAGCATCACCAAACTTTGGACAAAGGGATAAATCCCTGTAAAGTTTTTTGCTGGTCTTCTGGGCCACTCAAATTCAGCCAACTGCTTTATGGCTCAGAATGAAGCAGTGACACTTTTGGAAAGCTTTGAGCAAGAATTACACTGAGGGTGGAAGGGACCTCTGAAAAGCCCAGCCCTCTGCTCAACACAGACTGCTCAGGGCTATGTCCAGGGGTTTCTTTTTTCCCTTTAGCATTTTCTTTTATTTCTTCTCTGAAAATGTCTTCCTGTATGAAAATTTTTCTGACTATGCAATGAGCACTACACAATCCACCCCAATCTCTCTCAAGAAACAAACACTTGAGGAACCAAGATCACTCTCTGCTATCCAATATTTGTGATGCTAAGACGATCATGAAAATCGAAAGGACTGGCCAGAATAGAGCTACCTGTTACTCCCATCTCCAGCTAGGCTACAATATTTACTGACTTTAGAAGTTAAAGGATAACATTTCAACTTATTTTAAAAACCGTTTGACCACAAGAGACTTATCAGTAAGAGCACGACTGATAAGAGCAGGTTGTTTCTATTCAATCCGTTATAAAACAATGATGTTTGACTTCATGCCAACAGAAAAATACCAACCTATCTCTTGTCCCAGGCGAGATGATTTCAGAGACCCTGCTGAGGACACGACAGCACAGCGACCCAGGTGTCCCACTGTGTCACTGAGGCTTTTCCCTGGCAGGTATTGCTGCCATTCAGAGGTCCCAAAAGGACCATCCCACCTCTGTATCATGGTCACATTGACCCTGTCCCTCAGCTGGCACAGCAACTTCTCTGGGCTGAGCTTAGCACTCCTCTTCCCATTGTAAGTCACGTTGTACTTGTTCATGGCCAGGTAGTTCTTCCTGACCTTCTGCAGCCTGGGTATGAGATTTCTGGATGAGCTGTCCTTGTCCCATACTTTCCCAAAGGTTGCTTTCTTGGACTTTTCAGCTGTTTCAGAAGTGCTGCTTTTTACTTTGTTTTGGGTACTAAGCCACATATTGGGTATCTGCCCCAGTTCACTGGCTGCTTCATGGAAAAGGCCTTGTGATTTACCCAGGTTCCATTTCTCCAAACTCCTGTGCCCTTGCAAATCATCATTCCTGGTCTTCAAAGGATCGTAGTAGCTTCTTCTCGTTTCTCTCCACAGGCAAACTGTCAGTGCTACCAGGATCACCACAAGAACACAGATTAACTTTTTCAGCACATTGATGTGAACCATAGTGCACGGTGCATCCAGGTGGGACACTGGAAACTGGTCCTGGGAAAGGAAACAGCTCAGTCAGGCACAGCACAGGTAAAGTCATGGAGATCTGCGTGCAGTGGGAGGGGAGAGAGACACCAGAGTGGAAATTCTAAAATTTCAGGCTGTTTAAAGGTCTCATTTCAAAGACCACCACCTCAAACTCCAAACAGAAAGACCTGAGCTGGCTAGCAGCCACCACATGCTGTGGAATGGAGACCTGAGGCCACTGCCACTCAAACCTTTTTTCTATTCCCTTCCACAAGTGACAGTCGAATTTAACACTGCCAGTATCACACCAGCAAGCAGGGTAAAGGCTTCACTTCACTTTCCTTCATCTCCCATGCCTGACAGTCAACATCCCAACAAATGCTTTTCCAGAAATGAGTTTTTACTTGACCACAGGCTTGAGCACTAATGAAGCACATTATAAAGCACAGAACTGGAAAGGTAAAAAAAAGAAAAAAAAAGCTCTGAGTTCATGAGCACCAGGAGCTTCACCAGCCTGGTACTTTGGTGACTTTCCAGGGAACTGCTGCAAGTCTGCAGTGGGCTGAGTGCACTCGCACCATCAAACCTCACTGAACAGCTGCTGGAAGCCAATTAAGCCCCAGCAAGGTCTGAGGCATGTTTGGGCTCAGATGCACTTGGATGAACATTACTCCAGGTAAGTTACCTCTGGAGAAAGCAAAGCCAGACCCTGTTGTACAAACACTGCCTTTCCTCCTTCGCACTGCCTCACATTGATACCTCCATCTCCCATCATGTCATAAAAGGGAGAATCCAATAGGCTGACTGCCCAAAAAGCAGATCAAACTAGGCTGATTTAGAGGGAAATGGTGTATAAAATATATACGGAAGCATAAATACCTCACAAGCAGCACACAGGACAGCAGCTGCTCACTTCCCTACACGGCTGCTGTCCCAAATAGCACAGGAACAGTACGGAGACTCCAGGTGTCCTCAGGAGACAAACACAGATCACTGCCATTCCCAGAGAGGCACAAGTAGTAATTTCCTCACTGAGTAACCTGCTGAAAGCAAACACTGCTGCACAGGACTGCTGAGAGGTGACTGAGCTACAAACACTACCTGGGGATAAAGCAGCAGCTCTCCAACTCAAGTCATTTTTGGCTGGTGGCAGATTTTCTTCCGAAGGCTTAAGCAGGATATCCCAAAACACAACAGTTCTGTGATGTGCTGAAGAGTTCAAGAAACACCTGCAAAAAAAAAAGAGGAAAAAAAAACCTATTAAGGAAAAACCTCAGAGTTCTAAGGATGAGCAATTGTTTCCTCAGATAAACCCTGTGGTCCCAAAGAAGCTGTTACCAAGACCTGGAAGGGAGCAGCAAACACATTAATGCCACATGAGCATTTTAAATGCCTAAATACCCACTCGAAATGAGTATTTTCCTTCTTTATCTGAAATCTGCTCTCAGCTAGAGCAGGAACCAGCTCACAGGCTGCTCTGTGGTCCCACCAGAGCAACCAGATCCACCCTGAGTACTGAATACACCCAAAATACCGTGAAGGAAATAACCTGATGCTGGTGCCTAACATAACAGGGGAAAAGAAAGGAAAAGCCAACTTTTTCTAAGGAAATATCTTACTGCCTATACTTGAGTGATTCATGCACTCATGAAGAGAAGATTCCCTGCTTTTTTGGAACAAGACACATGGAAAAGTTGCTTTATAAAAAGTATCTTAATCCATAAGTCTTCACAAAAGAGATGTGTTTTAGACTTTACAGTTTCACTCTGGCAAGGAAATGCAGCAAGAGAAAGGGAGATTTGACAGTATTAGCTGAGAAATCAAGACAGTAGCTTGCTTTTACAGGAAGCCTGAGTCAATACAATGCCACATGAGCTAAATTACAAACACTATCCTTTACAGGACTAAACACTAAATTATTAAAGCATCCTAATGCTGACAGCTTATATTTTAACTTTATTAAGGAACAAAATTATTTTTTTATAGACCACTCCACAATGAAAGAGCAAACACTGCTCTACCTCCAGTTCTTAACAACAAAAAGATCCAAGAAACACAAGTTTTTATTGAAATTATTTGCCCTGCCTTGACAGACTGTATAACTTTTCATTTCCTTAAGTACAAATGTACCAGAAGGGCACACTGAAGTCTTTTTAGCCAGGAGAGGTACAGCAGTCTGGACAGGGGGGCACCAGGAGGGGATGCAGGACACCCCCGTGCTCTGCTCTGTGAGGGGCAAGCCCAAGGTTCTCCACATTGTTCCTGGTTCTTGCTGTGGTCTCTGCTGCCTCCTGGCATCCCTCTGCAGCTGGGACCCCACAGGGACAACTCCCTGGGGACCTGCCCAGTGCTGTGAGAACAGAAAGCACCAGGTATAGGCAGCTGAGTGCAAAGCAGCACTGAGAGCCTCCAAACGCTTTCCAAATGCAGAGAACACCAGAACAGAGTTGTCAGTGCCAGCATAGAAGAGAACTCTGAGACAGCTCCCTGTGACCACACTTCATGCAGCCCCCAGCCTGACTTTATTCACACTGTAACCTTTCACAAAAGGCAAGGATCTGGCTGGAGAAAACTGAAAAAAGAGCTTCTGTGCAGGGGGAACAGAGCCTCAGTGCTGTCAGAGGTGCCCAGAGCCTGCCACCCTGCAGTGCTCCAGGCCCTGCAGGACTCTGCCTGCTTTTGACGTCAGAAACGTCTCCTGAGGGGTTTCCAGGTGGACGTGATAGCAGACACATCTCACTAACCATCAGCTTTTGTTTTTCACACTTGAATCATCTAGAAAGGTGTCAGGTTCATTGCAGTGAAACAACTTTTACGGCTCTCTGCAAGTTCCTGCTGGGACACTCCTGGTAGTGCTGCACAGAACAGGATGCCCAGCAAGTCACAACACCTCCTCTCCTTTCCAGGCCACTCAAAAGCACCTGGAAAATTCACCTTCTGCACAAATTATCCCCACCTTTGACTGTACACGCTGCTGCAATGTGAACAGTTATTTTGTTACGATTTGCAAGCTGGCAAAGTAGGCTCTGCAAACATGTTTTAGCAGAGCCACAACATTTCAAGATACCTTCTGTTCCCCATGGATACTTTGCAATTTAGCTGAATTATTAGTACTACTTCACACGATAGGATTGTATTTGCAAGCAGTGCCCTAAGATGGGGTCCCTCTCAAGCATCCTGCCACCAAACCTCTTCTGTGGAGAAGGAAAGCATCTGCTCTTCCTGACAAAGCAGGATAGCCCAGAAGTGGCCACTTGTGTGCACTTCTGTGTGGTAGTGGTCAGTACAAAGGTACTTTTTCAGAGGTGATGGAAGCTTGCCACCTACACAAAATACAAGGTGCCAGCTATGAGTATCAGGAAAGAAATGACAGAAAAAAAAAAAAAATCCCCCAAACCTAGAAAAATACTTAAACAAATAGTTGTCTCCTTGAAACCCAGAACCTGACATAGCTGTAGGGTACAGCGCTGGCTGGCAGGCTAAGCCTGATGCCTTGAATTTTAACTTTTATATTTCTTAGATCCTGTTGTACTTAGTGTGTGTAACTCTGAAGTGCTTTGTAACCTGTGAGCTGCTCTCTCGGGCAGTGATAGACATAACAACCCTCTCCAGGCCTGCTCTCCAAGGACATTTGGACGGTCCTAAGCCCAGAAAGTGTAAACCAACATCTACAGAAAGGGGGGCAAGCCGGAGAGAATTACATCAGTAGCTGAAGTTTTAATTGGCGAATTTATGCTGATATGCTAATGTACCAAAACCTATAACTGGGGTAAGAACTCGTGACTTGTCGTCCATCTTGGGGTCCCATCTTGGGTCTGGTGGCCCAGGGTGTGCTCCCCAGGGTGTGCCCTTGAAGGCCTTCAAATAAATATTCACTTTTATTCTCTTACTCCTGTCTAGTCTCTGTTTGCAGGTAGCCAATTAAGGCATCAAGCCCACACAGCAAGTTCTCAAAGGCTAAATTAATCCTATGCAGAGAACAAGTGAGGGATGTGATGTCTTCAAGGCAGTCAGGGAATTACATTCTGTCCACACACTCTAATACTTCACCTTTATTGTCCAATTATCTCGCTGGTCTCAGGTCTGAACCAGCAAAGTACACAAGAGTGTGGAAGTCCTGCTGCCTCTGGTGTCCTAGAGGCCGCTGTCTGCCCAGGGAGCTGCATCCAGCCACGAGAACACCCAGCAATCCCGATTTCCACATCCCACAGCAGATTTACCCTAAAAATGCCAACAAGTATCCTCATCCCGAACAGCCCTTACCTGTCTCCTACAGCGCCCAACAGCTGCTACACCAACCACACCAGTATGGACGAAGGTAGGAATATGTTTCTTCCAGGAAATGCACACAGCTTCCCCAAAGCTGTGTCATCAGCTGTACCAATGCCCATTCTTTGCATATTTGTTTAACTGGTTCTTGAAAGCACTCACATTTCCCAAATACCCGAGGCAATGAACTCTGCAATCGCACACAGTGAGCAAACAACAAACCCCTCTTCCCTCTGCTTTTCCAGGCTCTGTCCCACTTGTTCCAACCCCTTTTTGCACAGCACCTTTTCCACGCTTCAGACACTCTTGGTCAACTTCCCAGCGTGGTCAGCAGGGTGTGACCATCCCCCGAGGCTGGCACTGCCCCCATGAGCAGGGTGTGATCATCCCCCGAGGCTGGCACTCCAGCCAACCGCCTTAACACGCTCACACCACATGGTCCAGCAGCAACACAACAATGGGACTGATTTGGACTCCTTGTGAAACTTCCTCCCTTTATTTCCCCCCTCCTGACCACTTCTGAGCCCTGATCTCTACACAGTCTGCAACGACTTCAGGTTACTTTGCAAGCTGGTGCAGGGCAGGAATAAATACATCTGAAAGATGCATCTTTACATCTAATAAATGCATCTTACCCCTGCTAGCAGGGTTTCTTTGCCCCTGTGCTGCCCAGCCACCCAGGATCACCAGACCCTTCTCTGCAGTTCCTCAGTGTTTCTCTGTGTCCCAGCAGCCCCTCTGGAGACAAAGCCAGCCAAGCTCAGAATTCAGCCATTCCTCCTCTCTTCTGCAGGTCTGTTATCAGTATTAAAGCGTGGGGATCCCAGAAAATCCCTGAGGGATTTGTGTGATGATGTGAATCCTGACCCCTTGCTTTCCCACCTGCTAGGCAGCCACTAATCCATGACAGGAACCGTCTCATCCCACCACAGCTTACGGTGGCTTTTTCTGAGGCTCCTGGTGAGCAATCTCACTAAAACCTTGTAAGTTCAAGGTCTCCCTCTCTCCATGTTCATGAACTTCTGAAAATGAGAGAAGAGGAAATACACAGATAGATTTAAAATGTGACCCTTCTGCAAACACATGATGAGACTTCATTAGTTCTTACATATTCTACAGATGTTATTTTTATTATGTTTACTGGTCTGAAGCAATACATCCTACCAGAGGCCCTCTGAAACACAACCATGTCAAATAACACCTCTAATTTAATTTAAATGATGATTTGAGAGATGTAACCTGGGGAGGTGCATATGCAGGGATCACATCCACCTGTCTTACCACACCTCTCCTTGGTCCTGCCATTCATATACCATCATTCAGTTTTCTTCTCTCTGCTGGATGCACAAAAGCTTTTTATTTTAGCAAGTTGTTCCTCAATCCCTTTTTTTAGATAACGTATAACTAGTTCATATTTAAACTCAGAGCATTTACATTTCTTTCCAGATTTCCTTCATTTATGCATTTCCATCTGCACCCACAACTGGTGTATTTTTGACTGCTTCTATGCTGCCCTAGATGAACATTTTATACTTAACTACATCTTTCTATTCTTTTTTTTTGTACATTCTCAATGTTAAATGTTTCCTCTACCCAACACCCTCTGTAAAACATCTCTGAAAAGAGCAGTGGCTGGTACCAGAGGCTGAATGAGTTCCCATGTGTGTGGAAAAGAGGAAAGACATGGAAATGTAGGACAGGAATTCTTCTGTTCAAAATAGCATAGTCAAGGAAACCTAAGATGAGAAAAAAATTGGATTCAAAAAGTAACCTCAAAATTGTATCAGCTCTTAAAATTCCCTATTCCTGTCCTGAGGGAAAAATATATATCAAGACCCTTAATAGTATTAAACAAACTATGCTCATGCCATTTTGCAAAAGAAGAAGCTCCACTTTCCACATGCTGGATACACCAGATGAAAGGTGATAAAACGTTTTCCAAGCTAAAGGTCTGTCCCTCTAGAGCCAAGTTTCAGATCTCTCTGATACCTTATTTAGCCCAGCCTGTTAATTCAACTGTGAGTATCATGATTTTGTAAATATATGAGCAGGGAAGGCTTGCTTCTAGCAATTCTTGGTTTCTTTCCAAAATATCACTGTGCTGTGAAAATAAAACATCTGTTGAGCCATTAGAGCATTAGAAAGGACACCCACTAGTACCCAGCAGAGGAAATAACTCCCAGAGAAATTGTAAAAACAATCATGTAACAAGCAGTTCAATTATTTATCCCCCAAAAATCAAAGTAGTTCCTTCCTATGCAAGGAATTTGAGGCATGGAGGACAAATGGAAACTTCAAAATTAGAGTTAATTATTTTGTCTCTGATAGAAAAGGAGGCGGGAAAAAAAAAAAGTGTTACAATAATCAGATGTTTTTCGACAAATCAAAATCACTTGGTTTTGGTCTCCATAGCCACAGCAATAGGAAAGCTTAATTGATACCACTTCTACCACACATCACCATTTCCACTGGTTAAACTGCAAGTGAAACAACCAGAGGAAGGCCAGGTATAACTCAACACAAGCTGTTGAGAAAAGCCAGATCCAAGCTCAGTGTCAGGCTGCAGACACAAAGGAATCAATACACGCCAAGATCCTGGATATTGTTCATTGTTGAAGCAGCAGCCAGGTTCTCAAAAATCAGAGTAGCAGCAGTAGCATATGTCAAATATCTTTTGCCAAAGCACATCAGCAGGTCACACCCTCACACAGGGAGCTCTTGGTGTGGCTGAACTTTAGTAGTAACAGCAAGTGCTGCTCTGTTTTTCAAACACATTTATCTGGGAACACTGTGCCCCTGTATCAGCATTTCAAATATATCTACTGTCAATAAGCCCACAAAAATATTGCCAGGGAAGTGACCTTGCCTAAATACAGTTCAATTTTATAAATCACAGGCAATATAAATGCATAGCACAAATCTAGGTGCTTGGACATGTTCAAAAATATTTAAAGAGCTTATTACACTCCTCCACCCTCAAAGGTTCACATAAGTATTTAGAACAGAAAACACTAATGCAGCTTTCCTGAGAAAGCCTGCATTTGAAACCTCCTTGCTATTTTATTCCTCCAGCATCCCCCCAGATGCTTAGGTAAGGAAAGCAGGTTGAGCAGTATCTCCTGCCCAAACCCAAGATTAGGTCATGGAGAACACTTTGCAGGAACAAACAGGTGCCTCTCTGATGTGCAATGCCCACTCTTTCCTGGGATGGAGGACTGGCAAAGCCGAGCATCATCTCCAGCTGTAAGCTCCCAAACAGAGCATGCCACCCCTCTGGCAGCTCCATGGCACCATGTACATCATAGCCAAAGAATTCCCTTTTTACTCCCCACTTACACAACCCTGACAGCATCCCAGTGAGGGATCAGTGTTGCTATGGGCATGAATTGATCTGAAACACAGGTCTACACAGTTGCTGGAGGGAGGAAAACACCATGCTTGAAACAAGTGTAAAGATTATGGGGGTTCTGAGAGGCCAAGAAGGCAATAAAGACCACTTTAATGTCTTTTATCACTTCCTCACAGTCTTTTTAGCCTGTTTTCTTCTCCATTTAAAAAAAAAACCAAAAAACAAAAAACAGGTGTAAAGCCTGGAAAGCACTACCCAGCTCCTGCTCCCAAACACCTCACCCACCTCCTACAATCAGCACCTGAGAACCAAGTCTGGCAGCAGAGCTTGCAGATGACAAGTGGATGGATCCATAGTGGATCTGAACCACAGCCCCAGTCCTTGAAGCAGGCAGCCTTCTGCCCTCTGGTATTTATTTCACGTACATGGGACTTTGTGCCTCCCCTATGAAGATGCCAACCCATTCCATCCCTGTGGATGAGCAGACAGGAGTAACCTGATCACTACCCAGAGCAGCAGCAGTTCCTGAAATCTGCAGGATTATTGCTTTCCCAGGGTATCACCAGTGGTGGCTGTGCTTCCCTGGGTGTGCAGAGTGCCAGGGGAGCAGCACAGCCACAATCAGACCCCTGGCACCAGCACCACGGGCAGGCAGGTGAGCGTGCAGGGGGCACAGAACACAGGGTGGGGAGCCTGAGAGGGCAGGGAAAAAAAGGAGACTAACACAGCACAAATGTATTTTTCATCAAAGCCAGGTAACAGCTTGCAGCATGGAGAGGGAGATCTAGACAGATAATGCCAACAAAAACATAAGTTACTTCCTAAAGCAGTAAAGGAGGCACCAGAAGTTTTTGTATCTCCTCCATTCAATATTGGCTCTCATACTGCCTCTAGTACAATACACTTCTGCAGTCTTAGAAAGTGTCTGTAAGACTTTAAAAAGCTCTCTGAGCCTCCCAGAGCAACGAAGGGTCCTTATCTTCTCCCACAACCAGCCAGCCCTTTGCTGGAAGGATGGATGAGACATGAGAGGAAGGGTGATACATGGAGGAATGGGAGGAGGATGTTACTGCCAAGGGCTGCACTCTGCTCACAAGCACACACAGCTCCTTCTGCCACAAAGCCACCAGACTTCCTCCTCCATAAAGGGAACTCTCCCCAGACAGAGCAGTCTGTCATGCCTGCAATGGATGCACCTCTGTGCACACAGGGAGCCTGCAGAAATCCAGCAGAGACGTTCCACGTGCTGGTGCTGGCTGCCAGCTGCTGGGGTGACTCCCTGGACACCCTGGGGGGACACCATGCCTAACTGCTTCAGAGCAAGAGCTGGGTGTTTCCAACAGCAGTGACCTCACTCAGTGCCACAACATCCCACAGTTCCAGACTTGGAGAGGATGTGATGCCACCTCTAGCACAAGGCCATTTCTTCTTGCTGCTCAACATCCAATCCAAGCTCAAAGTGGAAAAGCACTGGGCTTAAAGTTCACTGAACGTTAAACAAGGCTGACTTTTGATCTGGCTCAGACCAAGTTTTAGGTTCAAAGTTACTCATTCATTTTATTTAAACAAATCTGCCTACCTTCAGTACACTGCTAAGGGACAAGTTTTTAAGCACTTCAGATGGGAATGCCACCACAGTCTCTCAGGAGCTGATCTTAGGTGACCCTTCATCTTCCCTTTCCTTCCTTTTCCTGCCAAAAGGACCCTTAACAGCAATGCACCCTGCTCTCCTCTCCACAGACTCCCCTCCAGGTTAACAGGATGGGAGCTTGGCTGCTACCACACTGTTTTTCAGGCTCGTGCAGGCATCTGAAGTTACAAAGTCCTGGATTTCTCCTGACAACATGCACACAATTTTTCTTCCCCCCTCATGCTGCCATACCAGTATCCCCCAAGGCTAAACTGGCAGAGAATCATCAAGCCCTGGGTATGCTCGTTAGAATAATTCCTCTCATGTAAGAAAAACCACAGTACTTTAATATTAAAGCAAAGAAAAACAGCAGAGCAGCCTAGCAAAGTTGTCTTAAACTATTTTAGGATTTTAAATTTGCATTTCACTGGTCTTTTGGTTGTGGTTTTTTCTAATTATTGTTACAAATCAGGCCAATTCAGCTAAGGTGGTTCTGTTCCACTGAAACATGTACTCTCTTGGATTTATAACAAATATATGTACTTATATATTTACATACATAGCCTCATCTATTTTTGAGTTAAGAAATAATGCATTCATGATACAGTGACATTTCAGAAATTAAAGCTTTTTCATAAGCTGTCCAACATGCTTAAAGGCCAGAGTTGCATGTTGTCACGGGAAATTACTTTCACAGGGCGTTAGCTCTGAATTTTTCTTCCTCACTCTAAAGTAACAAATATAGAAATCACTAGTTCAAATGCATCAGCCTGATGAATATTTTCTGAGGTCTGCTAGAACAGCAATTTAGGGGTTCTTTTTCCCCAAAGTATAAGGCTAAAAATTATAAGCCAGCTGCAGTTCATAGGTTCTTTATCTTGTCTGGATCTTGCAGGCATCTCGAACAGGGGAAGCACCAGAAACTTGCAGCAAACCTCCCATGCCATTTCTGGGACATCTTTAAAAGCTGACTGAACATCAGAGCTCTTTCAGAGATCTCAGCAGATTATGGCCCAAAAAGCTAAAAACCGTTTGCATGAAAGCAGGGGAGCAGAGCAGAAATTCCCCACGCACTCGTCTGGAGATGCCAGCTCCGCCAATGCCTTTGACATGGCCAAGGCCCTGCTGCTGCTGCTGCCAGGGCAGAGGAACGCCCCGTGCCCTGCCCTGCTCTGCTCCATCCCACCGAGCAGCAGCCCCGTGCTCTGCTCTGCCCCATCCCAACGAGCAGCAGCCCCGTGCCGTGCCCTGCTCTGCTCCATCCCACCATGCAGCAGCCCCGTGCCCTGCCCTGCTCTGCTCCATCCCACCATGCAGCAGCCCCGTGCCCTGCCCTGCTCTGCTCCATCCCACCATGCAGCAGCCCCGTGCCCTGCCCTGCTCTGCTCCATCCCACCATGCAGCAGCCCCGTGCCCTGCCCTGCTCTGCTCCATCCCACCATGCAGCAGCCCCGTGCCCTGCCCTGCTCTGCTCCATCCCACCATGCAGCAGCCCCGTGCCCTGCCCTGCTCTGCTCCATCCCACCATGCAGCAGCCCCGTGCCCTGCCCTGCTCTGCTCCATCCCACCATGCAGCAGCCCCGTGCCCTGCCCTGCTCTGCTCCATCCCACCATGCAGCAGCCCCGTGCCCTGCCCTGCTNCTGCTCTGCTCTGCCCCACCCCACCGAGCAGCAGCACTGGCACCGAGAAAACACAAAACACTAATGTGCCCGACACCAATCACGGTGGTTCATGCAAGAGCTGTGTTCAGAGCCCACAGCCCTGCGTGGAGCAGGGGAGGGAAGCTGGAGGTGGGTGCATGTGTTACCCATGAGGAACAAATTGGGTGCTTTCCTACTGGGTGCATCTCCAGGACTCTCCTCTTCCTCCTGGGAAATCTCCCCTAAGGCCCCTCACATCCCCTTCCAGCATCCACACAGCACGAGGGGATGCTGGAATTTCTGTGCCCTTTCCCCACAGTGCAGCAGCAGGAAGCTGCCTCCCTGCCTTGGTGACATCATCCCACCCTCCACTAACCTTCCTTCTTGGAAGTCCTTCCCTTCCGTTACCTTCAGGTTTGGTCAGCTTTTCTCCCCATCTCTCCCAGATCCACTGCATGCAGTGCCTGTCCTGGGCTCACGGCCTCTGCTCACCCAGGTATTTCAGAGCTCGTGCACAAGTCCCACAAAGTGCTCCAAGTGCAAAGCAGTGTCTGAGTGTCACCTGCCACAGCACAGACCTCAGAGAGGGGAGAAGCCACAAGTATACAGGAACAGAGTGGCCACCAGTGTGGAGAGAGGTCACAGAGCCACACACACCAACACCACCCAGCCCCTGACAGAGCTGCCCCAAACTGATAGCACTGGTGGGACTCTCTGTAAAGCCCACCCAAAACAAGCAGATGGGTTCACACTGCACTTCAGCACAAGCAGAATTAATTTCTCTGTTAATCTTACACAGTCCCATTCCATGTGCATCATTCCATTATCCTGAAGGGAAACTATTTTAGTACACGGTCAAAGGCTTTGATTCCGGTGTCCACTTGCCTGGACACCCACCTTGGAAAACCACTCCTAAACCTGGCCACAAGACACTGAAGTGCATCCCCATCCTCTCCTCTGCCTATCTATGCCCACCACACAACAAACGCCCTTCTCCAACAGGCAGGCTCTGCCCCCTTCCAAAGCAGGAGGGGCTCAGACGCTCCCACACAGCCACAGGGAGCACTGGGGCATAAAGGGGGAGTGTGTGTGTGCCTATTTTTGGCTTTACTTCCCTATTTCAGATGTGCCCAAAGGAAGAAAGAGGAAAGTCCCTTCTCCACTTCAGATATTAACATAAAAACAGTGTAACTGCTGGCAAGAGGGTGGACAGAGATACAGATATTACAGACCAAACATATCACTTTGCTGGTTTTCAAATATCCATCTCCTCCAGCAGCTTTGCCATTTTACAAGCCAGGCCTAACCAGGCCTGCCTGGTCTGATAGCAGACAACTACAGAGGGCTGGGTTTGACTGTTCAACAGGAAGACTCCTGAGCATTTCAAAAGGGGCTCAGGATCTCGTTCAGGCACAAACAAAAGGTGACTCTTCAGCGCTAAATGCTCTTTAACAGAAGGAATATCTCCACACAAAAAGTGGATCTGAGCTTCAAAGGTGAGCTTTGCCTTGGGTTTCAGCTGTCCCAAAGGCAGGCACCCAATCAAGGCCAATAGTTCCAGTCCCTGCTCCCCGTCTGTGCCTTGCACGTGGATGTGCCCTGTGCTGCCACAGCCTCAGAGAGGATGGCTCCCATGTCCACATGAGATCCAGCCACCTCACCTGGCATCACACCCCAAGTCACATCTTTGTCTGGTGAGCAGAGGACTTCCACAGAGGAATAAGGAAGAAAAACAGAACTGAAACACCCTTTTTTTCGGTACAACAACCAAAACCAAGAAGTTTGTCAGCGGAGGAGCTCCATGGCTGACCTGCTTCTTTAATCTTTTATTCTCCACACAATCCCACCTAACCAGAAATCAAGCTGTCTCCTGCTTAGTTTTCTTCCTTCCCCATGAAAAGAGCAGCTGCCAGAGTAATGGGCCGTGCTTTTCCTTTTCCACTCACCTACGTCCAGCAGAGCAGTCCCACTCCTGCCAATGCTCCCCAGGCTCCATACTGCTCTGTCTTGACCTCTGTGCAGATTTTGGCTGCTCTCTGCCCTCTCTGGCCAGCAGCTCCTAGGCAGGTAGGCTGCTGGAACTCCATCACCCTTGCCCAGTTGTTACTGGTTTGCAATGCTAAAGGTAACACAACACTGGGAAGAGAAGTGTTGCTCAGCCAGAAAGTAAAAAAGGGTGGTGCATTTTCCATATTAAAGATCAGGTTTTAAGTGGAAGAGATAACATTAGCATGTTTCCAGCAGAAGAGGAAGTAAGGAGCAAACAGCTGGCACTCTTGATGCCAGCAAGTTAAATATTTAGAGAAGCAGCTATAAAATTACGTCCTCCCAAACCTCCTTCACACATGAAAAGAGGCATAAACCAAATACTTACATTTGCAGTTGCCTCTAAAAATGCTTCCTAGCAAGTTAGCTTTGCCACACAAGAGAGAAAAAGGGAGGTCCCAGCATCAGCAACAGTCACTGCAATGGCTCACGTGATGCTCGTCATCCTTGAGAGCAACAGCCACAGACCTGCAGGGCTGTGATTAAGGGGCAGGATACCAGTGGGGAACAGTGATAGGAAAAGCAGTGGCACCATGAAAAAAAACACTTCAGGCATGATCAGCAGAAGTCAGCAGTGTAAGTAGACAGCTAATTACTCTAACCTAGAGCCAAAGGCAATGTCCCCAAAGGGTTTCTATGGAAAGCCCTTACCAAAGTGAGCCCCAATACACATCTCATATTCATTTTATGCAAGTCAGAATAAACATTGGATATCAGACTCATCTCTGGCACACAACCAATCGTCAGCTTCTACAAGGGCTCCCACAAGAAGTAGAATAAATGCTTTATTTTGCTTTAAAAGAGAAATATAGGATAGTTGCTAAGGGAGTTTCAGGGAACCCTCCCTGTTTACCATCCTCCCAGCTCTGCATGTAACACGAGACAGCCTCAGTGCAAACAGCAGTGCCTCAGTGTACCTGGCCTTGTCACGCTGACAGCAGCCCTGCTCTTGCTGCAGACATGTGGAAGTGAAGAGGGGGTAGGGAAAAAAAGGAGGAAGAGCCGTGGTCATCACCTTCATCTTCAGGTGCCTTTGCTGTCCACAGCAGGTCCTGTCAATCCCTTCCAGGCAGCAGCAGATTGCTAGGTAAGAGCTGCAGGAGATGCCACCACGGGAAGCACATCCATGCTCTCCATCCAATTCTTCATGCTCCCATGTCCCTTTTGATTGAGTTCTCTAGCCTAGGAAAGAAATTAAGGTGAAAATGTTAGACAGCCACATCAGACTGATCAGAAACCACTGGACAGCAGGCTACAACCACCAGCCAGAACCACACAGCAGATCAGCAGTGGCATAGAAACACCCAGAGCATGCAGATAGTGCTGTGTCCACACTGTGCGTCCTGGATAAGGCCAACAATCGAGCTGCTGACACCTTGAAACATTACTTGAGTAAAACAGCACACAGAGCCTTGTTTTGAAGGCAAAATCTGCTGGTGAACACCTGCTGGCTGCAGAACTCACCAGTCTAATGCCAGGAGCCAGGGCAAGCTGGTAATGCTGGTATCAGGGCAGAAGGACTCGCCCTTAGTGCTGGAGCTGTGGGTCCCTAAGGAGATCTTGAGAATGCAGCCTGTACAAAAACATGTGCAAAGCCCTTCAAGGATCCCTCTCCCACTGAACCATCCACAGCAAAACCTACTGCCTACTCTGACACAGCAGAGCAGTGATGCACTGCAATTACCTGATGACCCTTGCTGAAAACACAAAAGAGCCTTTACAGAGTTTATATTTCTAACCTCTCCCCTACTTCTAAAAGAAACTCAGTGTAACTGCAGCACATGTCCTAAAATCCTCTTAAATAAGATATTAATCACAAGACTGTTTAGCAAGCAGAACACACGGTCTGCTTGAGGACATACTGCCTCCCATAATTATCCTGCCCTGGGCAAGTTTCCAGTGTATGTGCATGGCCAGGCATATGTTCCACCTCAGGTCCAGCAGCTCAGCTTTCTGCTCTCAGTAGGGAGCCCAAGCACTCACAGCTCAGTAACAGGTCCCAGTATGTCCATATCCCAAATTTCTGCCAGCTTGAACCATCCAAGCGACCCTAACCCACAGCAGCATACCACAGCAGGGGAGGGAAAGCAGTGGGTGAAAGGTAAGTTTAGGCTTTGTAGATTTTGTGTGATGATGAAGAAAGATGAAGAAAAGGAGGAAGATGGGGAAAAAGAGAGGTAAAAAGCAAGAAAGGAGGAAGATATTAAAAAGAGGGGCACTGCCCATGCAAAGAGACATTGGCACACAATGCCCTGCCATGAGCACTGAGGTCCCACCAGCACAGGCTGGTGAAGTTTCCTGCCAGGTGAGAGAGAGTGAAACTAGAATGATACTCGAGGGTTACGTCAAAAGGGAAAAAACAGAAACAGCTACCTGCTAGACTGAAAAATAACATTCTTTGTGCCTGCCAGCCTGCAGCAGTACCTCAGCATAGCTGCATCTTGGAGAAGCACCTCAGTGAGCAAGGGGTCAGCCGTCACAGCAAGTGAGGAGATTTGGCCAGACAGAGCCCAGGAGAGCTGTCGGGCAGCCCAGGCAGGCTGGATGAGTGATGGTGAGCCAGGGCCCCAGCACTTTCACATGCCAGGCTAGGAAGTCCCCAGCCTGCAAGCTCAACAGGATCCCCTTGCTGCAGGCTGTGTTCACACCAGGCTTTGTGGCCTGCAGAAAGGGTGCATTTAAGTGAGAAAAATGATGCAAACAGGAGATAAAAGGGATGCAGAGAAGCACAGAAAACTGAACAAGCCCAGCACACTGGTTGTCCAGCCAGGCACCGCTTCTTCAGGGACAGCAGTTTTAAAAACATACAACAATCCACCCCTGGCTACCTGCTCCCTGCTGGTCTGCCTTTATACATGACTGGAAAGCGAGCCCAGAGATGCCACCAGAGGCAATGCAAACTTCTGCTGTGGCAGAGCCAGAGCAGCCACAGAGCTGTAAAAGGAAGCACAGCAGCCAGGCTGGGGCCAAGGGAGCTTCCCCACCATCTACCCGCTCCTTCCTGCTAACAGGGGAGAATGCTCAAAAATATTCACCAGCACCTCTGGGAGGCAAAAGGATCAAAGGGACACGTGCCCCTCACTTTGGTGACAGGACAGCAGGAGTGCCTGCTCAGGAGCACCTCTGGCAGCCCAGCACCTTCCAGATGTGCACAGAGCCTGTGCTGGGTGCTGAGAGCCACCACTGCAGGGTGGGCAGTGTCCCTTGGCACAGCTTGAATTCTCAGCATTTGTTCTGAAAGCCATGAGCATGAGCGAGTGATCAGGCCTCCCTGCCTTCGGGTCAAACCAGAGTTTGAGGAATTCATCACCACATTTCTACATGGCAAGTTTCCCCATCAGGAATACAAGCAGATAATAAAAGAAACAATAGCTTGAAAGATGACAAGGTTAAGTAGGGGGCCAAAATTACCCCCTAATTCAGAACAATGTAAAAGTTTTCATTAATTTATCATTAATTCTTCTTCCCTCCTAAGACAGAGGATCTGTATGGAAAGATCCTGGAAAGTGCTGTAAATCAAGTACCAGTCCAGGTGAGTTTGTCTGCTTGAAGGGATTTAATACACTCTGGTAACATCCAGGCTCCAGTGTGACAGGTCTGTACACTAACAGCCAGTAATCCCCAGACTGTGGCACGAGGAGGAGGCAACAGCCTCCTCTGTCATTCAGCATCCCTCCCACTGGCAGTCGATGGAGACTTACGACTTATCTTCTTTCTATGAGAGAGGAATTATTTCTCCTTCCCACCTTACCAGCTACAGCATAACCAACAGCCTGATGAATGCTCTGGCAGAGGAAAACATCCTGCTGTCTATTGTCTTGTAAAAGAAATGGTATTTGTTTCTTGCTTAATTGTTAATGCTGATTCATTCCAAAGTTAGAAATCTTGCCACCACAATTCTTCCAGAATGCAATAGGCAAAGCCCTGCCTGTCAGGTTAATCACAGTTAAATGGAAAATCGTTAAAGCCTCTGCAGAGCAGAGCACCAGGCAGGATACGATGCAGCAACAGGGACAGAGGCAGCCCCCAGAGCCACAGCTCTGGCAGGAGCTACACCTGGCCGTGGGGAAGGATGACCTGTGCAAGTTGTGGTTGATCCAATCTCATCCCAGCAATGCCCTTTCTCCACACCTACCAACTCGAAAAGTTTCTCATTGCTTTCCCCAGGTACTGCAAAGACCAAAATTTCCCATCTTGCTCAAGATGAACTGAACTTCCTTGATCCTCCTCCCCAAACCAGAGTTAAAGAACCTTTCTCCAGGGAGCAACACCAAATTAGCTTCTCCACAGGCCTTTCATAACGGGGTAGTTTTTGCAGCTCATCTGCTCTGAACCATTACACCACTTTTTGACACAAACGCACAGCTAATAGTCTCCTGGGAACTGGCTATAAAAAATTTCATTAGAACTACTGCTAACACCAACAGCTAAATTCAGTTTTGTGAAAAATAACAAGTGCAACCACAGAGAAAAGAGGCAGAATGTATTTGGACATTTGGAGAGTGGGTAGGGGTTTTCACAGTGGTATTTTTGGTTTTGGTTTGGGATGTTTTTTCCCCAAGAGTTTGTTTTCATGAAACCTAAGAGAAAGAAAGCCAGGGATGTGGGAGGGCTAAAAGATGCTCAAGGACCAGAGAGAGACCCAAAGCTGCCTAGGAGATGGCTGCTTAGGAAACTGGCAGGAGTTGAAAGGGGCTAGAGGAAGCAACATTGGGAGGAAGGTTTCTTGGAGCATACGGCTAG
This sequence comes from Picathartes gymnocephalus, assembly GCA_013390045.1. Lineage (NCBI taxonomy): Eukaryota > Metazoa > Chordata > Aves > Passeriformes > Picathartidae > Picathartes > Picathartes gymnocephalus. The sequence goes on along the minus strand of WEKY01018399.1, from coordinate 239,963 downwards.
CCAGGAACTTGGCCAAAGGAAATGCTCTAAAACAACTTCAAGACTGTAAGACACAGTATTAAAACATGCCTGTGGGGCAAGCTCAGATGGGGAAAAGCAGGTTATGATCACCTTCTCACCCAGCCTGAGTTTTTAATTTCAGAAAACCAGCTAGTGATGCAAAAAGCAAGCCACAAACAGCTTCCCACCAGCACAGCCTGTGGTCACTGAAACCCTGGTAGGTGGGCTTAGCGCAGCCATGGTGGCCCACGCTCTCCAAAAGTCATCACCACCATCCCAGTCTCCAGCACCAGCTGGCCAAGAACAGCACGAGCACTCGGGGGAATGCGGGGGGCTGGCAACACGCTCACAGCTGCTCCCCCCGCTTACTGGGAGCCCTTAGTAGCGTTTAACCACACCCCGCATTTGTTTTCCTCCAGATCCAGGAGTTACATAAACCAGGGGAAATCCACGTGGGTAGAATGTGGGAAGGAAGACCAGAGATGTGACAGTAGCACTGGTTCTTTCAGCTCAGCCCCCGATGAGCTGCCGGCAGAGTGGCTGAGGCTGACCTGTGCAGGGCTGAGCCTCGACAAGCGGGGGTGACGAAGCGGCCCCTTTCCAGCCCCACAGCCTCGGAGGCAGCCACCCCACTGTAAGAAAAAGAGCTCGAGATAGAGAATTTTTGGTAGAGTTTAATAAAGGATAAAAAAAGACAGAAGTCCAGAGCTGGGGTGCTGCTGGCAGACAGCCAAAGAACACACTGGTGTACACAGACTGTGTTATTTTATACAGTTACATCGCTGAGGTACATGCATATTCATGTGTTTCATACATTATTCAAACATTCTCAAGAACTTTCTGATGTTTTAGGAACTCCTTTGTTTGGCTTCTTCACACTCGGGCTTACCTGCATGACATCCTGTGTGTCAGGTCAATGTATTTGATTTCTTCTTGTGTTTCCATTCTGCTATCTCACATCCTCTGATAAGGATTTAGTGTGTCCTCCTTAAATTTAACATGGTATTCACTAATTGTCCTCCGGTGCTCTGGTTTGTGTCACGGTTATTTTATCACAAGGGAAAGGGGAACAACATGATCACTTTACAGCATTTGTTTGGTTCCATAGAGGTATTTTAACACCTAGTGTTCAGCTAAGGCCTATAATACAGTATATTCACCCTACTACTATTTCTATAAACTATTCAGTACATACTTAAACTTATAGATTTTGTTATACTGACAAACAGCTAAATAAAGGCATACCCGACATTATCTCTGAATACTTATGATCAATGCAAAAACTGATATATAAATGAGAAAGCCAATATCATCCTGCAGTCCTGGTCTTTAACAGCACCGAGGGGCTGTGTGGCAGGACAGGACCTTCACACCTGAGAACAGCTCACAGATGTGAAGCACTGGCAGCAGCAGGGCAATGTTTAGGTGCACAATTAAGCATTTGAAACATCACCTGCAGGGTTGGACTTGCTGTCCTCACCCAGAGTAACAGCTCAGAGGTCGCAAAGGAATAGTGGGGAGAAAAAAGGCATTTCTGCAATAGCTCAAATAAGTGAGGCTTCCAGAGTCTTGTCTGTGTGAAGACAGATGGGAAGAATCAAGCCAAATTAATGCCAGAAATTAATTTTAAAAGTATGAGTTAATATGCATTACTGACCTTGGTACACCCCCACATCTGTAGCTATGGTAAGCTTAAATTTCCTTCATTTCCATTCACTTCCAGCATGAACAAAACCAGTTTTAATTAAGAGGGTCCAGGCTGAAACTTAACACCATTTCTGACATCAAATTTTCTAGCCATTGCTTAATTAACCTTTCTGAATTTTTCTCCTTAGATTGCAAGCATATGAACATCTGTCTAATTAAACAATCCATCCATGAATATCTAATAAGATTAACCCAACTGCACTCCCATAATAACTAGGCAAACTTCTTAACCTTAGAACATGTAGTTAATCTGAAAGAGATGGGTGTTTTGCAAGGTGATTTACAAAGTGGTAAGAAGTTTCCAAAATTGAGAGTTGAAAGGGAAGAGGGAGCTATATCACACTTGAAAATTAATTTGACTGTTACTCCAGGTGCAGGCTTTTAAGGAGTTCACCTCAATTTTTAAAAACGTACTTCTAACCACATTTGAAATTGCTGAGCCACATCCACAGAACCTAAAATAATTGCCACTCCACACCCATGCTATGTTATAAAAGAATAAAACAGAAGACACAAGTAACAACTGCTCTGAAAATCAGCAGATAAATCTACAGAAAATTACATGCCATCCCTAGAGTTCTCCCACCTCTCTGCACTATTCAGACCCCTCTGGAAAAGCAGACACACAGCACATGGAACCATTGCCCAACAGCAAGGCTCCCTTTCAGGCTAATCAACCCAGTCTCTACGATCAAGACAGCTGTTCTTTAAACAAACATTACATTAAATCTGAAGAGCCTAAAAATGCCAGTGATGCCTCACTTTGTCCCATTAGCAGAAAGTCTAATCCATCACACAAGGCATTTCCAGACATTGCTCTTCCTTCCTCTCCAAATGCAGACTCCCACACGTCCAAAAATACCCTTTCATAACACAGGCACGAGCAACGCCTATTTCTACCAATTCCATTTTTGCCTTTGGGAATCCCCCTGCCTCCAGTACTAAAACACATCCTTGGGACTATTTCATCGCTGTCCCCAGTTCCTTCACCCTGAATGCCATCCCTGTCCAACTGAAGCATTTGGTGAAGGCAAGTCCTAACACATCACTGACTAGGGAGGAGGTTCCCTTCAACAATGGATTCTGTCCAGAAAGATTCAAGGCAGCTCCCTAGGCAGCCACAGACTTCACAAAATACATGTTATCAAGCTCTGGAAGGAATTTGTTAAGATACAACCACTCACTCTTTTATGATCTTACCAAGAAAGCAACATTCTCATACACATAAGCAGTTGTGAAAAGTGGATTTCAAAATTGCAAGAACAGCTGTTAATAAGAAACAAGCTTGCTATTCACAGACACCATCATCTGGATGAGAGCAAAATCCATCCAGTACCTTCCAGACTCTCATAAAACATATAAAGTATTCATCAGACTCAGCTGTAAAATACCAGCCCAGAGGAGCCAGAACACAACTTTTCCATCTTTGCTACATTTCTGTTAATGGACCTCACTTACAAAGTGGCCAACTCCCTCACAATTACTTACGCTGAAGCTCTGCTGGAGAAATACAAATACAAATTTATATAAAATGTAAGCAACCCAAAAAATATGAAGTATCATAGAATCATGATGGAATGTTTTGGGTTGGAAGAGACCTTAAAGATCATCTCATTCCAACCCCCTGCCATGGCAGGGACACCTTCCACTACCCCAGGTTGCTCCAAGCCCTGTCCAACCTGGCCTTGGACACTTCCAGGGATGGGGCAGCCACAGCTTCTCTGGGCACCCTGTGCCAGGGCCTCACCACCCTCACAGGGAAGGCATTTTCCTAATACCTAATCTAAACTTACTCTGTCAGTTTGAAGCCACTTCTTGTCCTGTCCCTCCAGGCTCGTGTAAAAAGTCCCTCTCCACCTTTCCTGTAAGCTCCCCTTCAGGCACTGGAAGGGCACAATCAGGTCACCCTGAAGCCTTTTCTTTCCCAGGCTGAACAATCCCAACTCTCTCAACCTTTTCTGCTAGGAGAGGTGCTCCATCCCTCTAATAATCCTGGTGGCCTCTTTTGGACTCACTCCAAGAGGCCAATGTCCTCCCTGTCCTTCCAGACTGGGTGGATGGAGCCCTCCAGGTGGGGTCTCACGAGACCAACAGGAAGATTTTATCCCAACAATTACAATCCTGTACATCTAAATTTCTCATTTCCTTAAGACCCCTTGAAAGCACAAAGAGTGGCAGGACCACAGTCAGGTCACAGAGATAACCAAGAATTAACACAGTAATCATCTATCCCTGGACCAAAGTAAAAACTTGAATTTAGGAAGAGCTAAACTGTGAGGGAAGGAGATAAAAACGAAAACCAACCAAATAAACAAACATGAACCCAACTTAGTTAACAAAGGATCACACTCAAATTTTCACTCTTGCTAGGCAATGCAACTCAAAGCATGAAAGCATCTTCTCTGAGAAGTTTTTTTTATTAATTTATTAATTTAAGATACAAACTAATTGCTTTTGGGATGCTCTGTGTCGTGAGAAGAGAGCAGCTCAGGCAACAGAGCTCTGCTTGCAGCCTTTCCTAAGGATTCTGCCTTACAAACAAATTTGGAATGAAAAAGTCATTACTTTGATGTTGTGCAATAAATGTTATTTCAAGGTAAAAGCAAGTCCTTGAGATTAGCAGGGAGAAACCAGGACCACAGATGTCTTTTAGTCCCCAGGAGATCCGTGTTAGAAAGCTGTCAGTGCTGCACAACTGCCGGGGCATTTTCTGTTGTCATTCCATCCCTGTGAGGGTCATCACACTCTCCCCCCATACTTGGGGCTCTGCTGGCACACACAGGGTATTTGCAGGAAATCCAGTGAACACAGTCAGTTTGATTGGAACCCCCTTGATTTCCTAATCAGCAAACGCTGTACCACAAAGACACAAAGGGCAAGCTGCAATGCATATTAAAAAATTAATCACTGCTGTTAACAACTTCTTTTTTTTCTGCAAGATTTTACAGCTGAAAATCCAAACTGCTGCAGTCACTGTAAAGCAGAATTGATGCAATATTTAAGAAGGGAGCATTAGCTTGTTTCCAGTTTCCACGAGCCCTAGGAGTGCCAGGCACAAGCTCTGTGCCAAACACTCCTGCCAGTGCCCAGGGATCAGTGTGGAATGTACAGCCAGACATGTTGGCATCCTGTGCTGGGTGCCTTCGGGTTCTCCACTTCCTCAGCAGCACTGAGGTAGCAGGAGCAGCTTTGCTCAGCTCATTTTCAGGAGCTGCCAGTTCCCAGAGCTAACACACATCAAGGAGCACAGAGAAACCTTAGCACAGTCTGGCACGGAGCTCCCTTCTGCCAGTACAGACACACCATCCCCAGGCAAAGGAGTCTGGGCCACAGGAGACAAGGAAGAAAAGCAGAGGCACTTCAGCCTCCTGCTGTTAGAAGGGGGGATATTATGTGCAAGGTTTCCAGTATCACAAACAGACCTTTTTATTGTAGCTATTTATAGAAAAAGAAACAGCAAGATGCTGTGTTGCACCTTTCTACACCGACGTCTTTTTGAGAGCGGAAGTTGTGGGAACTTGTGAGCAACAGACCACAAGCAAACATTCAAGATCTTCAGATGATTTGGTGGCAGAGCTCTGAATTTCAGAGACATCCCAAGCCAAGCACCCCAGGCAGCTTCCAAATGCTGCAAAGGGACAAGCAAACCCAAGCTAGGCAAAGGCACTGCTTGGAACTTGCTGGGACAAAAAAACTACAGGTCAGACCTCTTCTGTTCTGGTTTCACAGAAGAGCTCCTGGACACTCACAGAACCAAATTATGTTCCATACCCAAGATCTGCATGTGAAGGTGCTGCTGTACACACACCCCACCTGGAGGACCTTCACCATGCCCATGCTACTGGTCCGTGCTGGGACGCACACACCCACACCACTACACACATTTCTCATTGCTTCCCAGCATCCTTCAGACCAAGGAATCTATCCTGCAGAGCTGGAATCATAATGACAGGTAGAAATGGGCTCAAGTGCCACCTTAAATCAGCCAAGTCACTGCTTTGCAGACAAGGTTCTGGATTCTCCTTTCTATCATCATTCACCTCGTCGCTCTGGGAATCAGCAGGAAAACTCATCTGCAAGTGGAACAAGCAGATATGCATTCCCATTCAGTGCCATCAGTGACCCACAGGGAGGGATTTTACAGAAGCTTTGGGTTCACATCTCACCAAAGGCTGAGCTGCAGCACACATTCAGAAAGGCAATAAACCTTTGTTTTTACCTACAAGCAAGTGGCTCAAACATGTACGTTTTTCCAAGGTTTTTTAATCACACAAGTCATTAGAGGATCTGATAACAATGATCCCTGCTGGCTCGACATCTAAGAGCACTTTATACAGAAACCATCTCATTTCATCTTCCATTTTTTTTCATCAGCAGGATTATAATTAAAGGAACCACTTGTATTTCACACTTCATTGACAAGTTACCCAGTCAAGCAACAAAGACTTCAAGCACATCTGAAGCCACCAGGAATGTTCTTCAAACACAAACATGTCCAGCAGCTGAGCCACCTCACACTCAGAAGCAAAGCCTGTCCCTGGTGAAGCAGTTATAGTGAAAGCTGTAATATGTAGGTCAGCATTCTAAGTGCTATGGCTAAGACAAAGTATCAGATTGATTCATAATGCTCTCTGATTGCTAATCCTGTGCAGAATTGTGATTTACATCACTCTTCCAAAATCTGAGGGCTATGAAAAAGGTCTGGATACTTTGTAAAAGATCATCAAAACAATTCTGTCAGACCTTTTCCAGTAATCTTTACGAATTTTGAGCAGAGAGCAGGAAAAGGACATTTTCACCGGTGGCTGTGCATGCCACTGAACCTCTCCTGTGCAAAGGGATGAGGACCATGACTGCAGCATCATTTCTGCCCTTCCAAAAACTGCCAATGCAACAGAGTATGGGTGTGAGGAGAAGCACTGGCAGTCAAACAACTTGAGTTCAAACACCTCTTCCACATCAGTCAGCCTGAGAGCAAAGGGCAACACAGCCTGACCCACTACCATCCCCTGGTTCTCCAGCTCGGAGCAGGGCAGGACAGGTGAGGCTGTGCTGCCCAGGTGCTGTGGTTGAGGTGCCTGTGTGGGTGTTGGGGATACACCCCTGGGTGCAGGGCTGCCCTCCAGTGCCCTCCAACAGAGCCACAGGGACAGAAACCTCTGAATGCAGTGATCTGCTCCTGCAGCAGTTTCTCTTGCACCACTCTCTCAAGGACAGTTATGATACAGAACATTACTGGCTGCATTTTCTCTGCCCTTCATTACACCACCCCTGCTCACCTCATGCAGGCACCTCTAACTCCTCTCATGCATTCCCAGCTCCTGCAGGAGATGACTCTGCCAGCAGTCATTGCAAAACAAGGTTTAAATACTCACCTATGCCATCTCTGGAAAACTAGGTCTCTGAACAATGATACACCTACATTTCCACTCTGGTTTTAACCAAGTTACAGAGCACACAAACAGAAGCCACCAGAGCGGGCAGCCTGCTCAAAGCCACATCAACAAAATATTTTTGTGTCCAGGAATTAAGTAGATATGATCATGTATTTCTCTTTTCTGAAACCTAACCTCACATTTGCTGTCAGCAGGAGACACGCACACACCCAGCTGAGCACTGCAGCTCCAGTGGTAATGTGGCAGCTCACTAATGTGTCCGTCTCCATTTTCAGGCCGTGTACCACTTTTGAAAGAGGCACACATTTCAGCAGAGGATCGCGCAATGTTCCCACTAAACGCACAAAACACAGCTCCTTCCACCTTATTTAGCTTCCCCAAGAGAAGCAGCCATTAAATGAGAAAAGAAAAGCAGTGGATAGATTTATCGGGAGCCAAGCTGCAGCCTTGCATGGCTGTCCTGTCCCCAACACTGACAGAGCACACACCTTGGCACCACAGAGCTGCCCGTCCCTGCAGCACCATCACCAAACCGATTTATTTGCTAAAAACCAGATGAAAACAGATGATTTGTCTGGACTCAGCAGCTGCATCACCTCCAGAGCAGTGGATTACCCAAGCAAGGCAATCAGCTGCCCACAGCAGGGCAGACCTGGTTCTGAGATCCCCTCTGAGATCAGCTCACTCCAAACCCCCAGGCACACACCCTCCCACGTCAAGAACTGCAGCTAACAGGAAAAGTCTGCCTCATTAGACACTCTTGGCCTCTGTCCCAGGGGCCTTTTGGGGAAGATTTTTCCTGCTAATATTCTTCCTCCTGGGGAAGGTTTAGCATCACTCATATGTATATGAGCTCCTCAGGCATTTAAAGCTCCACCTAAACCTTCCCTGACACAGTGACCCAGGGCACTGTGATGAAACACAAGGGGTGAGTATTTGTTACCTTATTTTGTCCTGGACACCAGGAGATGAGAACTTTCCAGGATGCACAACCAAGGTCAGTACAATACTCAGTTTTTGCAGCAAAAGCTGAGGATACAAAGCTGTCCCTTTCCCCCTCGGTAACACACCTTATGTACACTTATCCCATTCTGCTGGGGTCTCATTCCACTGACTCCCCCGTGAGAGCAGGAGGATGATGCAGCTTTGCATCACAGCAGTCCCATCTATTTAAAGTTATCCCAGCTCAGAAAAAGTATTCCAAGTTAGCTACCAGTCTTTAGGCAAGTGCAGTCCTGTGAGTGTGCCACTAAAGGAGGAGTCACACGGAGTTAGACTCATTCCTCACACATTAATAGGCAGCTCTGGTTTCTCACTCCCTCACAGCCAAGAAAATCTCCTGCTACAACCAGCTGCTCTGGCATGGCACCTTTCCCCTTGCAGATATTTCTGTTTGGACATTGCCAGTGATTAGATCCAGCTGCAGCAAGCAGATACGGAAACAGCATAAAACGGCAGCGGTTCCCACTCCTTCACCCCCTGCTCGCCGTCCACTGTCCTGATTTACCGGGAGCTCATAAATGCAGGAACAGAGATTTACCCCGAAAGACTAACACGGCAGCACAAAAAAACCACGCTACTCATTATTTATTCTCTCTGCAGCCTGCCCTGCTGTGCGCTATTAGAGACGAATGCAGCTACTTCTAAAATTACTCACAGAGTAAATCTCTTGCTACGACTCGCGGGTCCCTGCGGGCTGACCCAGGCCAGGGGGGATCTGTCAAATTCAGGCGAGGGTGAGCACAGCCCGGAGGGCGCCAGGGGCCGGGGTCTGCCTCATCCCCTGCCCATCCTCTCCCTCGGTGCCGCCACCGGGCGAGCTCCGCAGCCACCGCCGACTTTTGTGCCGCCAAAGCCCCGGCGAGCGGGGAGAGGAGCACGAGCAGGGGGGACAGGCAACACGGGCAGCCGCCGCCATACGCATCTACCGCTTTTACAAGTTTAAATTGATGGGGATACAAATATAAATAATAACAAAAGTTACGCTGCCCACCGGAGCCTACTGGCAGCCGGGGGCCGCCTCACGCCAGAGCCGAGACCCCCGGGGGCACGGCCCTCCCTGTCCTCCCGCGGCACCTGCGGCCCCGCGGCCCCTCACTCACCTCCGGCCCCGCCTCACCGACCGTCAGCCGGCCCCTCAGCCCCAGCCGCCGCCCGCTTTTGTTGCCGCCGAGGCATTTAAGGCGCTGAGGCGAGGGGAGGCGGGGGCCGCGGCGCGGGGGAGGTGCCGCCGCCAGCCCGGCCGCCTCGGCGAGCACGGGGCATCCTCCTCGCCCTCCTCATCCTCCGCCCCTCACGGCACAGCCCGGCACCCGGCGCAGCCCCGGCGGTGACAGCGGGCTGCGGAGCGCAGCCCCGGCCCGGGGGGCTGGCTCGGTGGCGCACACGGCCGGGACAAAGTGTCCCTCAGCCTCGCTGGGAGCCCCAGCGCCGGCCCTGCCTCGCCGAGCTCTGTGTGGAAAGGCACAAAAAGCGATCGCGCCCCGTGATCGACACCCCGCGCCATCTAACTCCATCGCTATGGGCTCACTTTGAATATACGCTGCAGATACATCAATAGTTCATCGGCGAGCCGCAGGCAGCTTCTTCCCCCAGCACCTATTTCGGTGCTGCCCAGGAGAGCCCTCAGGGCCCAGCCTGCACCCCCAGGGATGCCCACAGCGTGGGAAATGGGGCACATGGCCACTGCCCGGCTGGAACTACCTTCAGCCTTTAGCTGCTTTCAGCCTCTTCTCTGTCAAACAAAAGCACAAGCTGGGATCAGAGTGCAGTACATTTTGCCAAGCTATGTACTAATCGGTCCAGGCAAGGCAACCTGATTTTTGTGATCATAAAAGCTCAAACTCTGGGCCCTGGCCGTGCAAGCCAGGACAAATGTGTTGCTTAAATCAGCACCAGCACTCATTGGGGCTGCAGGACACGGTACCACTGTTCCTATCTTGGCTGCTGTGATTCCAGTGCTTAAGTGGAAAGAGCAAGCAAACTGTTTCTGGGGTTCATCCATGTTTTTCCAACTTGAAAGGAGTCACCATCTGGTGTGGGGTTATAGCCTACAAGTTTGTGTTCAAAATCAGCATCTCACCATGCATTACTCCCACCTTGGTTGCAGATGATGTTCCCTCACACGATGCATCTCTGCGCTCCCACTGGATCGAGCAAGGTCTTCACAAGGGCTTTCCAGCATCAGAGAACGTGAAACATCTGCAGGGATACATAAAGCATTACAAAACAAACCCTCAGAAAATAAAGAGCCCACAGCATTCGGGTTCACGTTGCAACCCCGTGCACTCCCCAGGTACCCCCGTTATGGCTGGTACCAGTCTGAGCCACGTGCTGGGGGGAGACCTGACAGGAGAATTGTGGCTTTCATGTCTCCTGGTGCCTCTCCCTGGCTGCAGAGGGGCTGGATGGGATGTTCCCTGCAAGCAGTTTGATGCACTGCCCAGGAGAATCAGGGAGGCAGAGCCTGCTTGCCTGGGCAAGGTGCAGGGCTTGGGTTTTGGGTGGGTTTACACACCCTGTGCCCTTCAGAACCCTTGGCTGAGAGTGCTGCTCTTGGAGCATGAGCACTGGAGCTGGGGCTTCACAGCAGGCAGACACTTTCCCGGACAGGCAAAGTGGTTTAGGGCACTTCCTGGCCTCTAAAAGCTGGTTAAACCTTACATATGTGCCGAAATCGAAGGCAGATGACTTCCTGTGGCTCTCTTGAGTAGGGACATAAGTGAGATGGGCAGCTGGCCAGCCCACACTCACCACTAATTGGGGTATGTTGATGTGGATGTTTGCTCAGAAAGGTCTTAGCCTGGGCTGAGATTCCTCACTCAGCATCTTCTCAATTCTTTTGCACTTAGACCATGTGGAGGTAGGAACCTGCTTCAGTGCAAGGAGCTGCACAAAAGCCTCCCACCCTCCCCTTCAGGGCTCCAGGAGGGTCAGGAACACACGGGGCTTGCTTTCTGCCTCTTCCCTCTACCCAGTCCCCTCTCACAGAAATCTCCTTCTCACTGGTCCTTGGCTCAACCTCAGATTCCCCTTGTGCTGTGCTGTTTGCAGAAAGGAGCACAATTTAACAATTTCAGCTGCCTGGATAGTACAGAAGTCCCCAAACCACTGTAACACTACCCCAACACACACACACACACACACACAATGCTCATCCCTCCCTTCTTGCTCTAATGAGGTTTCAGACCATGAGAGTACCTGAACAGGGACCACCCATGGTGGAGAAAACCCTTCCCCTACCTTTGGAAACTCTTACCAAATCTGCAGATAACCGAAGGCAGTGTGCTGGAGCCCAGGAGCCTCTGGGGAGTGAACCTCACCCACTTACCTTGCTATGCCCCTGGGCAAAGAGCACAGGAGACCACAGCGGGAGTGAGGGAGAGCATCCACATTCCAGAGGGCTGTGCTGGCTTTTTCAGGCTCATGACTCCTACCTTCCAGCACAGCTTCTTTCTGGAGAACAAAGCTGGCATCAGCATCTTCCTCCAAGTCATTTTTTCCTATGCTGCAGAACAAGCAGTTCAGGGAAAAGTGCTGCGAGTCATAATCACCCCTCTCAATTTGTCGCTCCAAAGAGATGGGCAGAGTCAGAAGAACAGCATATAAAGGTGGCTGTTGTGCAAGCGTGCTCTTATCCTGTCCCAGCCACATCCCAGGCCAGTTCAGGGATTCCTGTGCCTCCCCCAGCATCAGCAGCTGCTGCTGCATGTCCCAGCATTACTGATTTTCTGGGCTATATGTGTGTCACTTCCAGTCGTGACTGAATCAGTGGGGAAGGGGCACACTTACCTGTGCACTGCTAGAAACATCATCATCAAACTCAGCTGCTCAATGAAGTGATTAATATTTATGCTCTGTGCCTGCTAATATTAGAATTTAGAGAACTATAGATAATGCTTTTATGGGGCTTTTAAAAGGAATCTTCCTCAAAGACTCCTTCCTTTACTAAGAGACCCATAAAGGTGGGTTTGAGTGGCTTTTACATGAAAAAACATTTTGCCACATCTTCAATTCCTTAGGACTCGAAGCTCTAATAGCTTTATGATAAAAAGTTGCCACCTCCTTGATTTCCTGGCCTGACTGTCCTTGAACTGCAGGGAAACCACACATGCTGGGCACAGTGATTGCAGGGAAGTCCCACCATGCTCGGGATGTGCATGAATACCTTCACCCTGTGAAATGGCAGAAATTTTCTCCAGAAGCTTCTGGCTTCTGCACAGTGAAACCAGCTAACAAAAAAATACTGAAATTAATTTTAACACCCCACGTTGTCCTTCCTTTCTGCCAAAACCTGCTTTCTTGACAGACATTTGTCTAACCTGGTCTTAAAAACATCTGCTGGTGGAGATACGCCAACATGTATCTTTTCCAGTCCTTATTTATCCTGCAGTTGGAAAGTTTCTCTCAATGTCTTTTCAAAAATATTATTGTAATTTTCCCCTATCCCCAGTGGGAGACCGATTTACTGCTTTACTCTGTGGTAGTCTTTTATACACTTAAAGGCTTAACTCGACTCCCTAGTCTCCTTCCCCTGGATTAACCACTGCCAGTGCACTCTGCCTGCTTCAGGTCATGTTTCGAAGTCCTTCAGTCTTCCTTGCTGCCTATCTCTGGTTCTTCCCCAGCCAGGCTTTATGTTTTGACATCTATCCTGTAGCCTGCCCTGTCCTGAGCAGAGGGAAAGGGTTGCATGGTGTGTGCATTTCTGTCTGTATTCTTCATTTCATTTATTCTTCTCATGGTGAGAGTGTTAGAGGTTTGTGTTCAGCGTGCCATGCTCTGCAATGACCAAGGTTTTTTTTTTGTAAGACCAGTGCCCATCCAGTCCCTGGCCAGTGCCCATCCAGACCCCTCAGAGAGGGACATTGAGCAGAGAGGGGCACAATGCCACTTAGCCCTCTTGGCCCCTGCACCTACTTTTCCTCCTGACCCCTTTAGGATCCTTGGATTCTTGGACAGGCAGGATGAGTATTGTTTTCTGAATTACATGAGAGCACTTTGCAGGCAAAAGTGAAGAAAAGACAAGAGTCAGACCATGGTGTTTCAGCCCTTGGCCTGCTCCAGTCTCCTGGGGCTGAGCAGGTCCATCAGAACCCGTGATTCATTATGCCTGTGTTGTATTTATCTCTTCAGTTGGGATGTTGCTACTCAATAAAAATGAGACACTTTGAACTGTGGCAGAAACAGTACACCCCAGGCAGCAGGAGCAAGGAGAAGGAGGATGTATAATCCATGCTGGCACACACAGAGCAACAATTAGGCAGGTTCAATTGTCTCAAATCACAGTTGCAGACATTACGAATGCAAGTCTACACAGAGCCCAAGCTAAAACAGGCAGATCCCACCTTTTTGGCTGGAAAGTTCTGTGTCACTGAGTTGCCTCCCATGGAAGAAAGCAAACTCTCTCTCTGAGCTAGGATCCTGCCTGCCAATGAATGGGTCAGGACAAATCCCAGCAGCCTGTGGGCCATGGTTTCTTCTCCAATTCTACCAGCACAAGCACAGAGTTTAGGATGGCATGGCAGCTCATCATCCCTTCATGTGTCAGAGGAGGAAGAGGGAGCCAGACTCTGAGCTGGGATGTGGCTCACCAGGGATGCCCCTGTGCCCTGTCAGAGCAGCCCAGGTTTGTCTCTGTGCCCAGCAGTGGGGTCAGGGTGGGGGGAAAGGTGTGAGGTTAAGTACACAGCACACATTAAACACTGCATTCACTCTTTGCTCTGCCCAGGCACTGCATTCACCAGGTCCTGGCAGGGAGCTGGATTCTTTGCACAATCCAGGGCCTGGCAGGGTGTTGGAATCTTTGCAGAATGAGTGAAACCCAGCATGGCAGGTCACAGCAGCTGAGGCTTTCTCAGATGTGGTTTTTGGTCACAGGGACTGACCACATTGCTCCTCTGCCTCGGGGGCCCCACGCTGTGCTCTGGGCACAGCACAACCCCATGTACGCTGCTTTATAACCTCCCAGGGCTGGGATTATTATTTTACAGCAGTGGGGCAGAACAGCAAATGCGCAGACACAGGTAAGCCAGCCCCATCACCTCCCACCTCCTCCCACACTGGCACTGGAGGAGGTTGCTCTGAGGCCAGATCATGATGCACAGTAACCTGCCAGTGAAAAAAAAAATCACACCACTCCCTTTGCTGTTATGTTCCAGCCAAGCTAAAAATGAACTGCAGGTAGAATTGTCTTTGTTTTCTTGACATGGTAGAGAAGGTTTGAGTCTGAGCAATGAGGACCTAGAATGATTCCTGCAACCCTCATCCATGATCATGTACATTGCTGATGTCTTCAGCTCTTTGAGATTATAAAGTGGGGAAGAAAATGGCACTGAGAGTTATTTAGGTAAGAGGAGAACTCATACTTTTAAGCTTAGCAGAATGAGATTACAAGTGATGTTTTTCCCTCACCTCTGCACATTATGTTGAACACAGTTAGAAATAAAGAAAAGGGGAGGCATGTTAGCTTTTCTACAAAGGAAATAAGGAAATCCTTTTCTACAGATCACAGAGGTTACACAACATCAGCCTGGGGAACTTGAGGCCCTTGCTATTGCCACAGAACCCGCTGTCCTCCAAAGACGAATTTGTAGACTGGTTAAGTTCAGAATGTAACTGAAACATCTTTAAATTACCACCTGAACATCTAAGGCAATGTCCTAATTCAGGCAGAAAGCCCAGTGTCACCCTGTGAGCCATAACCTACTAAGGCAGCAGCAGGAGGGAGGCAGCTGGGATTTCCCCTGTGAAGCTGTTACAAGCAGAAAGGGTTGGGGAGTACTGGGAATTTTTCATTATCTCATTTCCTAACATGAGGAGGAAAGGCTGCTGCAGCCCCATCAGTGCTCTGGAGGAGGAGGATGTCTTCCTTGGAGCACAGCCAACAGCCTGGGAGGTCATGAGATGAGCAAGAGAAATTTCCTTCCACGAGAGCAGAGTTTCCCAGCCCAGGCTCTTGGGCAAGAGGAGCCCTGGTGTGCAGAATCCCATTTCTTTCTCCTGGATGCTTGTTTTCCCAGGCTGGCAGGAAGAGGGCAGTTGACTGCAGCCACTCCATGGCCAGTGTTCATTCCTGGGGGTCAGCAGAGGCCAGTGCCCATCCTTGGAAGATTTCCTGCCTGCAGAAAAGCTGCCCTTCCCTCTGCAGATGCACAGTGCAGCTGTCACAGCCAAGACACGACCATCAGCTCTCCCCAGTCAGACTTTGGTTGAAGACAGCCCCAAAACTTTGCTTACTTTGTGGTAATCCAGACTTTAGATAGCTCTGGATTATCCCCCTGGCCCAGCTTTGAGAGGGGCAGTTTGCTTCTCTGCAAAGTCAACCCAAATCTGCCTGATTTTGCACTAAAGTGAAGAGCTTCCACAGGCTCTGGTCTCTCATTCTCTGGGGTCTCTGAAGTGTTGGGGTTTGCATTTTAGCACATTTATTTTAAATTTTTTGGGGGGTTAAGGGTGGGGAAAGGAGTGGCTGGTGAGGCAACAGCCTTCCCCAGGAAGGTGAACTGCACAGCCCTGAAATAGTAACACACCAAAACCCTCTCCCTCTCCTCTCTCTACTGCAAACCATCACAGGTCAAAGACAAAAGCACAACTGACACGGTCACAGTGCCCTGAAGTTGTGCAGGGTCTTTCTTTTGCTGTCCAGAGGAATATTCTCAGCCAGAAGTTGCCTTTACAGGAGTATTATAATTATGTCCCCTGTGAAATGCAAACAATCCACATGGCTCAAAAATCCAATGAGCTTGGTCTGGGGCTGGCTGAGTCATCCTGTTTGATTGTCAGTCTATAGTAATTAGACTGTGCACAATAAACCATTTCATTACAAGGCAGTCCAGAGTCAGACCCTGAAAAAACACTTCAGCCACTTTGGTCAGCACCTGCCATTAGTGGTAACAGAACATTTTAATGAAAACCAAAAACTACAACATGAAAACCACTCAATTCAAAGTGCTTTTATTGATGGAATTGAATAAAAATATTTTTCTTACATTTGTTAAGAAGAAAAACCCCACCCAAAACACCCAGCAAAAGGTTAGTTAATTGGAAAAATAAATTCAAGAGAACATTTTAAAGTAGTTCTCATCAGGATCCTCAGAATCCTAGAGAGATGCAACATCTCGTACAGAGATGTTCCAGCCCAGCCCAGAATTAGGAAACAGCGTGTCCAAACTGCCTGTTTCATAGCCTGGTGTATGTTTGTGTGGAGTTGCAGAATTAGGAGCTTATCTGAGCTGAGCTCAACCCAGTAAGTCTAAGGAACCTTTAAAGATGCACCAAACTCAGCACACACTGAACAGAGAAAGGTGGCAGGAACCACCATTTCAGTGTCATCTGGGCTGTGTAGTGTGTCTGTACCCACCTGTGATCCCAGTGTGTGCAGGGAGAGCTTTGGCTTGGGCCAGAGGTTTGGGGATGTGCTCATCTCTGACAGCTCCTGCCTGTCCCTGGCAAAGAGAGGCAGCAATGAGGGAAGGGCCTTGCACAGCTCCATCCACACTTCTGCAAGGGTTTCTCACCTAGGTGATGGAGCTGTCTGACTCACTGCAGCAGGGCTGAAATTAAAGGATGTATTAGGCAAAATTCAAGAAATTCTTGCTTACCTTCCTTTTTAGTGAACTCATGATGAGCCAGCTCATGTCCAAATACACACCATTCCTGCCTGCTTCTACAAACTCTACACTACCCCTTCCTTCTTTTAAATCCAGAACTGTGCTTTGAATGGATGGAAGTGTGACATTTCTTCCTGCAGTAATCAGCAACCTGATATTGAACAGTGCTGTGCTGGAAAGGGTTTGGCTTTCCACCGCCCCTGGCAGGGAGGCAGCAGGATATTTTTGCCATGTGTCACTCACATCAAAACTTTGTAATTTCCCCTTGGTTCTCCTGGGTATAGCTTTATTATCATACATGTACCTGCATCCTTAATATACCTTCACATCCTGAACTCATCATCCTGACATATGCAAAATAAATAACTGCATTTTCAACTCACAAATGTGGAAGTTCAGGGAGAGATTTTAAAGCCCTTACCCTGTTATCCACACTCCTGTGAGCAAGAAGCTCCACCCCACAGTCCCAACAAGATGTTGCTTAACAAAGCAACGTGCAGATTCTGCATTTTTAAGATTTCCAGAGAATTGTCTGGGGTAGTGAGAGATAATTCGTTTCTCATTTTGTGACAGTTCATTGGAAATTCAAGTGTACTTCCTCCTGATTCTGTAGCCTGCTATTCAGGGGATTTTAAGATCAACAAATAAAATTATTTCACATTCAGTCTTGATGTTGGTTTCCTCAAGAAGTGCAAGAGGAGGTTATTGCAAGGGTGCTGTAAATGCTGATTACAGCACGTCCTGTGCCCATGCTTTGAATCCTTGTTTGAGAAAAGACAATAGGGGAGGCAAGGTATCCAACAGGATGCAGCTCTCTGATGTGCTGACTTTTTAAACTATGTCCAAAATAGGCCTAAAAAGAGCTCACACAGCATCTACTTCAGCAGTGCCTGAAAAAGCACTTTCCAGGAATGCCAGCGCTTGTGATGCTTGGTTGCTTTGGAACCATCACAGCAAAATTCACTCCAAATGAGCCCTGATGTGACAAACTAGGGGCTGGGACTGTGCTCACCCTGAGCCCCACAGCTTCATGATTTAGTAAAATATCTAGAATTTCTTCTGCTAGAAGCATGGCATGGAGGTTGGTTTGTCAGGATAGCTTGTCAGTCTGTTACTGTAATTTAACACCAAGATGCACTTTCTGGGGGACATTTCCAAAATACTTTCAGGGGAAAGTCTGTCACTGCTCCAGTGCCTGGCCACCACATGAGTCCTGTGTGTCAGACCACTCCAGGAACAGGCTCCTCTCTGCTGCCAGAGCTGCCCCTCCTGCCCACAGCTCCCAAAAGATTCCCCAGCACTGCTGCTTGCATGACAAGGATAATTAAAGTTTTCTCTCCTTCAAATTCACAGCATGCATGCTGTTTTAGGGAAATTACTGGCCTTCACCATGGTGCTTCTGGTGGACCCACCCAGTAGCATGAGTTACTGGGTGACTGCTGGTTTCTCATGAAAAAAAAATGGGAAAGAATGTGCAAAAACAAAATAAGAAAGCAGCACATCCAGGTGGATTTTTAGCCCTGCTGTCAGAAATGTGGCTCCATTCATGCTGTGCATGTGGTGCAGGACAGACCCAGTGGAACTTCAGCAGTGTAACTTGTCAAAGTAACTGAAATAAAATATTTGAACTCCAGGTTATAGTGGTTACATCTGTGGTCCAGGATCGAAAAAAACCCTTCCCTCTCCCCACTGTCCTGCAAAGTGCAGGCTCTGATGGCCAGGCTACCTGTGCCTGGGTCCTGCCACATCCTTTGTGATTCCTGGCACCAGGAGGGAGCACTCCCCAGGCTGCTGCAGGATTTAGGGGTCAGAGGGGAGCTCTGGCTGCAGGGCAGTGCTGTGGAACACTGCTGATGGCAAACCCTGCTCTGCAGGATGCCCACCAGCACTGAGGGTAAAGCACAATATCCCCAAAAGCACCAGAATTACCCCAGGGACTCAGCCCAGTGGAAAGCAGGCAGCTGAGGCAAGGGAGAAGTGATGTTTATACTGCTGAAGGAAAACACATACAGGATTCTTCTCTGACCTTGAGCTTCCAGATAGATAAGGAGTCAGTGCAAATGAAGATGTCACCGGTTGATAACACATGTACAGGAATTTCAGACAGTGATTTACACTGACTGGTATATTTAACTGCAAAAACACAGCCACAAGCAAACATTTGGGAGGCAGCACTCCTTCCTCCTAAGGCCACCCTGCCTGTGCCATTTGCTCTGGTTTGCTTTAGAATGTTTAAGTGAGGGTGGGGGGGTGCCTGCCAAGCTTCCACACAGAACCACCTTGGCTGGTGGCCCTTCCCACCTTGTGCAACACACTGAAGGAACTCAGGTACAACCTTCCTGCCTTAGTGGGTACCTGTTCAAAGCCAGCTGAGAGCCTTGACTGTCCCTTGGCACGGAGGGTTGTGCCCAAAGCACAGCCTGGGTGCCACCCAGGTGCCCTGCAGTGCAGCACATCTGCCTGCCTGCAGCTGGCCGTGCCTGCAGAGCAGCTGCACATCTGCCTTGGAAGCACCAACCCTCTGCTCTTTGTCCCCTCAGCCACAGCTGCCAGCTCAGCTCTGCCAGACCGTGGCAGGGTGAGGATGCGCCCTGTGTCCCCCTCAGCAGCTTTCACACAGGATGGATGCACCTCTTCAGACAGAGGAGGTTTAAATGCAGTGTGGAAAATCAAATAAAACCGCTGTCTGCTCTTGGCACTGACTTAAAACCGATGCCTCCTTCCTAGCCTGATGAGGAATACAGAAACCTCCCAATCTGGGTGATTCCTGCTGCTTTCACTGTAATTTCAGTACTTTTCCTCCTTGCAAAAGAGAGGAACTTTCTAAAGTTGAAGAAAATGGCAAACATTTTCCATTCCCTGCTCACTTCCTACCCTGCTTCCCTTTCCAGTCGCTGAAGCACAAATGGTGTATCAGAGGAGCTTCAGCTCCCCACCAACCCTCCCAGGATGCCCGCAGGAGTGCAGGGTCCCCAGGGACAAAGCTTTCCCTCCAAAGGTGGTGATTAACCTGCTCCAAAGGCTGTGATTAACTTGCTAATTAAAGGAAGGGGCAGAACATCTGCCCTTGCAGCCTGCCCAGCTCAGAACACAGGGAACACAGCCCTCCCCTTTCCTCTGCCTTCATCACATTTTCTAAGAATTCTAAGTGTCACCAAATCTATTTGCTTAGAATTTCCCCATGCCAGCGAAGATGATCAAATACATGTTCCTTAACACTTTATGGAATAAAAGCTCAGACCAAGCCTGGTTATTCCAGCCTCCAAGGGTATCCTACAGGGTGTCCTTCCACCTACAAAGGCACCAGGCCCAGGGCTGGAGTGGTCTGTCCTTTTGGGTGCACAACAGCCACTCTCTGGATGGCCCAGCCCCTCCACACACCCATCAATGCACACAAAACTGTTCCCAGGCACTCTGCCTGTCCTGGAGCTTTGTCCTTCCATCTGTTTGTGCACACACAAGACACCGACTGCAAATCCCCGAACCCCACAGCTCGGAACAGGAGTTATCCCTGGCCCCTCTCCGCCCACATCTCTGGCATCTCCTCTTTTCAAGGCACAACTTCAGAATCAGATGTGACCAGAGAACCTTTTACACAATGGTGTGTGAAAGGGGAGGCTGGGAGCTGAGAAAAGATCTTGCAGAAATGAGGTTCACAGAGGAAGACGACTTCTGCATTACCTACAATAACACAGGAAGCACAGACTCACTGTTAGATAAGAACAACAAATAACTCTTCACTTTCTCAATAGCCAACTGAGTTCTAAAAAAAAGTTTAGCCTCTTACGATTTCCTGTTTCCACAGTGGCAGGGTGCATCCCCCACTGACCTCTGGCAGCAGATTTAGCCCTGATTTACTTCAGGGCTGGAGAAGCCATAAGTCCCCAAGGGGAAGACTTCCTAGTCTTCCCTTTTATCCCAGCCCATAATTTAGAATAAGTTCCATAGTTTGCACACTTGTTGTCTTGCTTCATAGCTGAAAACATAAGCCAGAAACCAAGCTATTAATAATGTAATCACCCATATTTGGGCTGTAAAACAGTACCCAACCAGCTCAGTCACTCCTTACTCAAGCAAATATACCGAAGGGAGAAAAAGGAGAGAACATTTTGTGCCACACCATTGACAATGACTTGTGTAATGGCATTGATGCCCAAACAAAGAAGGTAAATTAGGTTATTATGTGAGCTTCATTAAGGATGCGTTTTTACGGTGAGATCATCTGTGGTCAGCAGCCTTTGCCATGCAGCACAGGGACGAGCACCAGAGCCCCCTCCATGTGTCTGGCTGGAAAGAGGGAGTTGGCCTGGACAGCATCTTCCTTGAAGAAGTCAAGATTTCCCCAGGTGTGCTTTGAACGTGTTGGCAGAGGGCACTCCCAGGAGCCCAGGGCAGGGGCAGGCCCAGCAGAGATCCCTGAGGAGGAGGTTGATGTTTGCCCCATCTGCAAGGGCTTGGGATTGCAAATGCCAGAAGGCTCCAGCTGAAAGGTGCTTTGGGTTTCGAGCAGCTGTTGTTATTTCAGCAGCTGCAACCTGAGAGAAACATACAAATCTTTCCCTACATTATCATGCAAATCACACTGCAAAGTCCTTCCTAGGGATCATGATGCTGCAGTGGGCTAAAGGTGAGGGTCTAAACACAGAACATGGCAACAGGTGGGAAAAGCAGGTATGGAATGTGGAGAAGAGTAGCTATAAAATCCAATCTACCTCAGCCTCCCCAAAATACTTGTGGCAGTTGAAAAATATTCAAGCAAAAACTTCAGATTTTCAAGGAGGAGAAATGGAGCCTGAAAGGAGAGATGAATAAAAGCCACATTTTTTATTTAATATGTCTAAATCAGAGGCAGGAGGTCTACTCAGAAGTTAAATGGAGAAGAGTAAGCAGGTAATCGTAGTGTGCCACATAAATTTTAAAGATACTGCATTCATAAATCAAACTTTGAAAAATATTGGACTTAAGAGAAACAAAAGGTGCAGGAAACTTGTTAAGAAGCTTTTATGCACAGCACAAAAACACCCCAATTATATGTTGTCTTCTGGAAGACAGGGGAATTCTTCACTCAGGACATAATGGGCTCAGAAATTTAAAAGAAGAGATTTCCAGAATATTCCTCCTCAAATATAGAAACCCGCAGCTGGGAGAGGGCAGCAGGCACAGCACAAGAAGGAGGGGGGCTGCATGGCTGGGTGGGAAAGCAGAGCAATACCCCAGCAGAGCAGCACCCCAGCAGAGCAGCAGGGAAAGCACAGGAAAGTTCCGAAGGGGGCAGAAATAGGAGCTCTGAGGAAACGCTTCCTGCAAAATCCGCACCAAGCAGAAAGGCAGGAGATGGTCAGGAGGAGCATGGAGATGATGGGAATAAAGAGAGGCCAGAGCAGGGCCAGCCTGTCGGCAGAGCTGCCATGTGTGCCAGATGTCACCTGAGGGAATGGTTAATCGTGTCAAAGAAAAGTGTGAGAGACAACAGAGCTGGCTCCTTTTCTCTGCAAATCAAAGGATGACAGATGCCCGTGTTCGGAGCTAAACGACAATGCAGAACAGACATTTCCCTGTGTTTAGTGTGACAGGTTCTGTTTGGTGCTGAGGCAGGCAGCAGATGCTTTCCCACACTGGAGGCTTCAGCTGATTTCCTCCAGGGGTAAAAGAAACCAACCTCATCCCACCCTAAGATGTCTCTGTGCTCTTAGGAAGGCAGTGCTTTAGGAAACAGCCGCTTGGGCTGCACCCTGTGCTCAGCCCTTCCACGGGCAGGAGGGACACCATAAACCTTAGAGTGATGGAAGCAATATACTGATGTGCTGATAAGCAATAGAAAAACACGACCAAAGCTTCCTAAGACTGCTCCTGGTTTAAAACCCAACAGCAGCATCTTAACAACCTTCCTGGAGAGCAGAGTGATGAGTGTGGGTGAAGTCCCACCCATTGTAAGGAGTCATCCACAGGCCTCCACCTTCAAAACCAGCCTGGCTGGGAAGAGAAAGTTTTGCCATGAAATGCAACATCCCATCTCTGCTGCAGCTGCTCACACTCTGGCTTCCCTGAGTAAAGAGGAGGGGAGGCTGCAGGGACCACTCTGGGGGAAGCATGTTCCCAACTCAGGAGCAGGAGAGGCTGCAGGGGAGCTGCCAGCCCAGACAGAGAGGATGGAGCTGAGCAATACTGAGAGCAAACCACAGCAGAGGTTTCTGGGCTGCCTCTGACTCACCGAGGCTGTGCTGGGCTGAACCTCTGAGTTTCACTGCCTGCTCCAGCAGGGAACAGCAGCAGGGAGGGTTCTGTACCTAAGGTTGGGCCTCTGTGCAGGAGCTTCAGCTTGTGTTGGTGGAGAGGAGCTGCAGCTGAGCCAGGCTCCCACCCAAGCTCCTTTCCCACCTCTTGTCATCAGTGCTTCTTTATGCACTTGTAGGAAATCTCTTCAGGCATAAAGTCTCCACCATGGCCCTGTCATTGGCCATATGGGTTGGTTTATGCTGCCTTCTGACACTAGCAGTGAAAAATATAATTCCAGTGCTGCCAGGTTCATGTCATGCTCAGGACTGGCTGCAGACAACAAACTGAATGTGCAGAAGGTGAGGAAAAAGTAAACACTGGCTAAGCAGTGTCAGAAACAAGAGTAAAAAAGTGATGGAGAGAAGGTGGGTAAAATTATCAGGACAGGGACAGAAGAATATTTCTTTAGGGCAATGCATCATGGCCAACGCTCCTCTTTGATAAGAATGTATGAAACCTTCATGCAGGTGATAAAGGTGCTCTGGGAAGCAGGAGAGCCAAAGCTTTGGACTTATATGGCCAAGGAGAACCCTGTGTCCCAGGTGAGGCTGCAGAAGTCTGTTGGGGGAAAAGAGAACTTTGTGGTTAATTTAATTGTAGTTATTCCTCTTCAAAAACCACGTCATCTCAGTCTTGGAGAAATGCTTCAGCAGTGTCCTTGGGGCTGCATTTTATCTCTATTGCAGAGCATCAGAAACACTCTGCATTTTGGAGTCATTGCAGTGCAGCCACAGCATGCTGGCCCACAGGGAAGGGCTGGTTTAATACCTTGCACTCACAAACTGGAAAATGCTATCAAGGTAGCAAATGCTTTGCCAGGATGGTGGCAGGGTCTGCTGGGGAAATGTCATAACATTTTTAATTGAACCATAAAGACACACGCTGTGTGAGCAGCAGTCACTGGGGCACACACGCAGAGATGCTGCCTTACTACTTTCCAGAAATGAATACAAAAGAATGACCAAGAAATGAAGTCAATTATTTTCAGAGGTATCAGAAAAGGCACTGTGCACTGAGGGGAGAGTGGGAGATGAATAGAGCCCACAAACAAAAGGGATACAGTGAGAGATGCCGGAGCCACTGAGCACAAATGCACCCAGATTATCTGTGGCACACACAGGCTCATCACAAACCCCCAGAGCTGGGAGCGATTATTTCTGCTTCAGCTGCATCCAAATATTTGCAGAGAGCACGAGACAACAAACAAACAAACAAGCTGCGGGGTTCAGGGGCTGAGGTTTGCCCTGTGCTGCTGCAGATGCCCCCGGAAACCCAGCGGGGACAGCGATGGCACGGGGACAGTGACACCTGCATTTTTGGAAGGCAGATCAGGGCTGCACTGCCACGTGGGGCAGGTGGGGTCTCAGTGCCCACATGCCACCAGCAGTCCCCTCCAAAGACACTGATGGGGAGTTTGCCCAAGGGTTCCCCTGCTGAGAGAGCCAGTGGGGTGAAAAGGGCCTGGGCTCAGTGGGTGCCCTGCCCTGCTATGGGAAAATGAGGCAATGCCATTCCTGCCTCCAGTCTGAGCCGTGCTCAAACACAGGAATGGCTTGTGCATGATAGGAATTAAATTACTTTTTAGCTGAACTATTTGCCCACTGCAGTCCGAGCTTGCAGGCGCTGGGGTGTTTCTCATGAAGAATACCTATATCAGACCTCATTTGGATTCTCTGAATTTCCTTACTCTTTCCTCTTTGGCTGTGGGGAAAAAAAGCCCCTTTCTCGCTCCTCTCCTGCTGTCAGACACTCTCTGTGATGTCCCCATCTCCCTCTATGAGCCAGCAGTGTGCTTCACAGGCAGAGCCTTGTGGATGCAGGCACATGAAAAGGAAAAATCTAAAGTCCTGGGGGGAATTTTCCATGAGGTGGATATGTGTATCATGAGGTGGATATGTGGAGCTGCCTGGAAAAATGAAAGCATCTAAGCTGTTTCTTTTTGTTTTCTCTCTCTGCTATTCAGAGAACCTCTGTGTCATCTGAGCAGAGACACAGCAGGGAGCTACTGCTTGCTTTGCCAAAGCAATGAGAAGGAATAGCCTTTGTTAAAGACACCACCCTCATAGGGATTATAAATACAAAAGGAGATGAAATGATCCAGTTGAACCCAATCCACAGAAAACACTGCAGTGAGGAGCAGGAGGAAGGGGAGCGCCTGGCTGTGGGCGACGGGCCAGGCAGGGACATACGAATCACATTAAAAACCTATAAAGGAGCCCCAGAAAATGTGTTTTATATAGAAGTACTTTCAGTCCCACCTGCCTGTCTAGCTCTACAGCTTTTGCAGGAGGACTCCAGTGTTGCCAGGGTGGCAGGACCTGAGGCCAGCACACCAGGGCACCCTGGGGCTCATGGCTGGGGTACCCATCCTGCCAGTGGGCACAGCCAGGGCATGGCAGGAGAGCTCAGGACATCTGGTTTGCCTGCGGGTTCAGTGTCCAGGGGCCCAGTCCCCCAGGACTGCCATGTGAGCCCAGGTGAGCAGTACCAAGGGTCTCACGGAGCAGAGGGTCCCTGGCACCCAGCCAGGACTGAGCTGCAGCTCGGGGGCCCTGGCACAAACCAGCACCAGTTCGGTGTGTGCATTTGCAAAGGGCTTTTAAAACATCAGGTCATAGCTCTGCCCAGGCCAAGCTGCAAGCGTGAAGGAGCAAGCTCTCAAGTAGGCTGCTCACCACAGCCTGAATACATCCTGTCAGTCCTCCAGAGCTGCCCCAGTTCCACACATCTGCTGGGACAGGGTGCTGAGGCCCCCAGTCTGCTCCCAGCTGCCAGATCTGCTTCTGCCGCTTGCACATCCACTCCTAGCAGCCACAAGGAAAGGTGCTGAGGCCACAAGGGCTGCTGAGTGCCAGCTGCCACCTGAGCTGCCAGACTGCCTTTCTAAAGAAAGGTGCTTTCCAAAACCAGAAACATATAAAATGCAATGGCTGAGTGAACCACCATTGTTTTTCATGAGGAACAGAGACAAAGCAGAGGCAAAGTCATTTGACTGCACAAAAAACCCCCCACAATTTACTGCTAAAACCAGTGACAGTGTGGTTTTGACTGCTCAAGTCAGGAGAACAAGTGCTTATAAAAATGAATAATCAAAGATACCATAAGCCTTTATTAGTTCTACAGTAAACACAGATGCCTTCTGCAAAGCACAAAGAAATGTTCTATCGAAAGTGTCATGGATGTGTCATTCTCTGTGACTTCCCAGAGAGCACTTTGGGATGATTTATACCCAAATGAAAAACACAGGGTAATTATTTTTTAACAGATTTACAGTTTCCTGGTGAAACATGCATCACTCAGATTGAGCAATATTTCACATTATAGACAATGTAAGATTCCTAATGCCTTTAATTAATCACATCCTCATTTCTAAGTGAATAGATTTTTGTAGATGAGAGAAACAAGCCAACTGTTATCCCTTAGCAGTTGACTGGTGTTTTCAATTATTGAATTTGAGCACAGACCCTCTGGAAGGCAGGCAGGGACTGATCTGAGAACAGTGACTCAGTCTCAGCTGGATCACAGTCCAGAGAGTCCTGCAGTGGGAAAAGAGCCCCAAACTCCAGCAGGCCAGTGCCACATCCCAAATCCATCATCTGCAAAAGGAGGGAGTCAGCAAATGCACACCAGAGGTTACCGGGCTGGTGCCTCGGATCAATACCTCAGTGAATGGAAAAACCCTGATGGCCAAAAATTGTCCCACTGAATTTGCATAATGCACTGCAAAGTGTGACGGGAAGGAGCCATCTCCCCTGTGGGCTCCTGACTTTCACCCCGTGCTGGGGTGACCACGGACATGGATGGCACGGGGCTGTCACCAGGCAGGGCTTCCAAACACAGCAGAGGAGGGCTGTGCTTTAAGGAGCCAGGAGGAGCCCTACCTGTGCCCTCCCTGTGCCGTGTCTGGGGCAAAGCAACAGAGAGAGGGAAAGAAAATCCCCTTGCAGGAGTCCTAAATCCCAGCTGGCTGCGGTGTGGAGGGCTGGGGGTACCCTGAAACCCCAGTGCTGGAGCTCCAGCACCCCATGGCTCCTTGCTGCCTGCACTGGGCCCCAGCATGGAGCCACCAACCTCACCCAGCTTCTGCCAAACCCCTTGGGGTTTTGGGCATCCACGGGCTCCCTTTGCCCCCAGACCCTGAGCAAATACACTCTTCTGGTTTGTGCAGCTCCCCCAGGCACCCCAGCAGCACTGGTACCCCAAACTGAGACCAGCAGCTTTAGTCTGAAAGAAGAGACGTGTCCAGCGATGGGAAGTGGTGGCTAGGGGACATGATTCCATTTCTGTCCCTCAGCAACCAAAAGCAAAGAAAAAGAGAGGACTGAGGGCAGACACTTCTTTAAAAAGAACAGAAGTGTGATGTAGACTTGGAAGACCATGGAAATTGTGCTGGGATTACCTCCACCACGTTGCACAAATGCTGCAAAGCCCCAGTTTTCCTCTTCCATTTTCTTTCCAGCTGGCTGGGGTCACGACTGCCTCACCCCCTGCTGCCCACCCACGGGTAGAGAGAAGGGCCTGGCTTCCCCGGGAGGGTCCTGGCGCTGTCCCGGAGCTCGGGGGCTCTTTGGGGGTATCCCGGGTGCGGCAGGGTGTGCGGATGCAGGGCGGTGAGCTCCATCTATTGTCCAAGCGGCGCAGGGACCGGCTGGGAGAGTTCCTCTATGCGAGGAAAATGCGCTTTTCCTCGCCGGAATGGCTCAGGAACGCTCTCCTAATAAATAATTGCGGCACTCTATGAAAACGCGGTGCCGCTGAAGGCGAGCAGGCTGCGGGGGGCTGTGAGCTGCCAGCTCTCCTTCCCTACCTGCGCTGAGCTGCTCATTTGAATGGGCAAGTGGCGATCTCATTAAGCACCTCATTAACAGCTCAGCCAGATTTGCGCTCTCAGGTGCCCGTAGGAAAGATGCGATCCCTGCAGGGAGTGAGAGCTGGAGGGGCCTTTCTGGCAGGGGATGTCACTCACAGGGGACTGACCACATCTCCGAGCTTATTCAATTCCCTGCACAGAGCGAGCCCCAAACGAGACCAGGCTGTGCTGAAAGCAGCCAGTGCCTGCCTCAGCTGCGGGCTGAGGGGAGCTGGATGATGCAGAACCCCCTTCCTTCCCCTGGGCAGCCTGGGGAGGCCAGAGCAGCACCCCGAACTCGCAGTGCAGAAATGAGCGCCCTGGGAACACCTATGACAGCGTTGGAAAATACAGCAGTTTAAAAAATTTTTATTAAGGGTTTTGTTCGCCTTTGTCCTAGAAAAAGGGAGCTAAAGTTTCTGTCCAAGGCATTGTTCCTCTAGGTGAGGGCTGATGAACTTAGCATCTCAACAGTCCGGGAGTCGCCCAAAGATACCCAAAAGAGATACAGGCCATCAACGAAACATCGGCAGAACATCAGTGGAACATCCCTGGCCATCTACGAACATCCACCCTCACATGCCGCCTCTGGCAGAGTTGGAGGCATCTGGTCCGGAAAAGACCAGTAAGAATTCGAAGAATGAAAATCTAATTAACATCGGAGGCGAGGAAGTTCGGACCCAATGGGAAACTGAATGCTGGGGGGTGCTCAGCTCTAGACCAATGAACCTTGAAACAGTGCATGTCTCTGGGTTTGGACTTCATAAAGTTTGGGGGAAAATCCTGCAAATGCATGTGTGATGGAATGATTTTCTTTGCACACCCGGGCTATGTGTGAATGAAATGATTTCTGTTGCACATCCTGGCCAGAACAACATCCTGGCCAGAATAAAGTAATGCCTTGACTCTCTAACCTTAAAAATGTTGTTGGAGGGGTTTTGTTTCTCCCGCAGTTTTCGGTGACGACAGCAATAAAAACAGCTTTGAGTGGTATTTACGGGGCTCTGTTGCCTGGACAAACGCGTCTCAATGTCCCTTTCGGCATGAGAAATCGTGCTGTGCCAAGATCCCTCGCCTCGTTAGGAGCCAAGCAGGGATCCCCGGAGGCCAGGGGAGTTTATTTGCAATGGCCAAAAAGAGAAACGCGCTGTTGCTCAAGCCTAGCAAGGAGCTTTCTGTCCAAGCTGCCCATCAGGGAGAGGAAAAGAGCCCGTTTGTCCGTGTGAAATGGGCTGAGAAATCGGGAACCCCAGCGCTGAGCAGCAGGCTGGGCTCCAGCAAAGCAGAGTGTGGCAGTGGCTCCCATGTCCTGCAGCCAGGGCCCGGTGGGGAGTGTCCCCTTCTCCCTGGACCCAAACACTGCCTCAGCATCCCCACTATGGCACCTACCAGGGGTCTCCTGTCCCCCTCATCACACTGCCACAGCCTGGGGTGAGCAGCCACCCTGCACAGCCCAGCTGGGCTTTCACAGGGCCACAGAAAGCCACTGTCCCCTGCTGCCGACTGGCCTGACCTACATCTCACCCAAACTGTGACTTCGGGCACCGCTGCCACACCTGCCTGTCCCCAGACCTGTGCCACCTCCCCGTGCTCATGCCGGAAAATCCAAGGGGAACATCAGGGCCCATCAGTTGGTACCAGGAAAAGCTGTGCCACACGTCCTGCCGATGGCCCTCGTGCCTCCCTGCTGGTGATGCCTGAAGTGGTTCCCTGGAAACCCAGACAGGAGGAAGGGAATAAAGGTGGAGATTTATTGGAAAGACCTTCAAAGGCACAGCCTGGGGCGCCAGAGGCTGCTCTCACAATGGAGCCCAGGATGGACCCCGAGTCACGAGTTCTTCACACCTTTAGAGCTTTGGGCCATTTGCATCTCAGCATCAATTCCCCAATTCAAACTTTAGCTAATGATGGCATTTCCCCAGCTTACCCTCCCCCTTCTCAAGATGTTGGGTTGCACATTTTGGGCCCAGGACAGTCTGGGTGTCCTTGGAGAGCAGCCTTGGAGAGGCTTTGTTGTGTCAATGTGAACATGAGAGAACAGCAGCTCCCAGGCTGCAAAACACTGCAGAGTCACACACTGAACACTGCAGGGTTTGAAAAATATGAAAGCTAAAATGCAAGGTATCAGTGGCACTGCTGAGGACAGGAATGGCACACAGTGCACTCAGCAGGAGCCAGCCTCGTGGGGAAGGGGCTGAGCAGGCCCTGAGGGCACACAGGACCAGGCTGACACCCTCCAGCCTGGCGCAGGGAGAGCTCCCATTAATAATTAACCACTAGAGGGAAGTACAAGGCTGTGCAGGGAAGGGTTTGGGCACACAGGGATGCCCAGGATCACGGGGAATTGCGGTTTGGAGAGATGGCAGCATTTTGCTGCTTTTTCTCTGGAGCTGGCTCCTCAGCACTCGCTGCTGTCTTGCACCCAATGCAGGTGCCCATGAGGCAGTGGCAGTGATGCCTTAAGTTTTAACTTTTATATTTTCCAGATCAGGACTTCTTTAATGCATAACTCTAAAACTCCACAGCCTGTCAGCTGCTGTCCTACCATTTTATTCAGACCAAACAACTTCTCTCCAGGCCCTAACTTCAAGGACAGCCTGTTGTTCCAAGCCCAAAAATGCAACAACTGAGAACAGCAGTGAAGAGAGAGGGGGGCAAACTGGAGAATGGGGCTGCACTGCCTGAAGCTGTAACTGGACAATTGGCTTTGAAATGCAGATGGACCCTACTTATATCTGTCCCAAAACCACGTGTTGGTCCATCCTGGGTGTAGCCTGGGCCAGGCTCTTGTGCTGCCCAGGGTGTCCCCTGTGAAGGCCTTTCAATAAATACCTACTTTATTGTTTTAACTCTGTCTAACTTCTGTTCTCGGGAGCCTCTCAAGGCATCACCAGGAACAGGCACAGGGTCTGGCTGGCCACAGGAGTGGACTTGGCCAGAGCTGGCCTGGTCTGAGCTGCCTGTGGTGCCCAGAGTCAGCAGTGCTCTTGGCATAGAGACTGTGGACCCTGGCATGGAGGCCGTGGTCCCTCCAGGGTGCACCAAAATAGCAGGGACAGCCTGCCAGGCCGCCTGCCAAACAGCATCAACAATTTGGCCATTTTTAGCAAAGTGGGAAATGTGTGTTGTTTCTGGGACATGCAGTATCCAGGGCCAGAGGGAAGACAAGGGAATGGCCTGGCGTCCCGGGAGGACAGAGCTGGAGCTCAGTGCTCGGGACAGATCCCAGTGGAGCAGCCCCAGCTCTGGATGGGAAGAGCAGTCTCAGGAAGGGACAGCCAGGGGCACGAGGGTTCCCATGGAACTGGGCTCCACTGGTGCTGGTTTGATCCCGCTGGGAGAGGACGGTGTGGGCATCTGAGGGCTCCTGCCAGCAGGGCCTGGACAGTCACCAACCTCCTGCTGAGGCAGCCATCCCAACCTCCCTGTGACAAAAACAGCTTTCTAGCCCTCCAACAACACTGGCAGGGATCTGACAGAGCACAGCTGATAATGAGCCTCTGCTCTATTTTATTCCTGTTTATAGATGGCTAAATATAACCTTGTGCTTATTTTTAATTCTTACTGAAAGCTGCGAGCCACAATCCATCAAGCCAGTTTTGTGTTTTTCATATTGGCTGGCTCGCATCAGATCCAAGAGAGGAAACATCCAGGCTCAGCACAAGGCCTGTGGCCAAGTTAGGTCCTGGCAGTGTGTCCCACACAGGAGAGCTGGTGACCATGAAGAAAAGCAGAGAAAGCATTGCAGGACTTGTGAGCAGCAGCTTTCTCTGTGCCAAAACACCCCCCAGTCCCTGCCAAGCTGCTGTCCCTGAGCACCACAGCTGTGGCACTGCCAGGACAGCCCACCTGTGGTGGCAGGTTTTGCTTGTCACCAGGCAAAGCCAAAGGCATTTGATTTGTTTTCCTATCACAAAGCCAGAAGCAGCTCCCTGGATTGTGCAATACCTCCCTCTGCAGCAGGAACAGAGCCAGCACCAATCTGCAAACCAGCGTGCAACACAACATAATCACAACCAAGTGTGCCAGGGGCTGTATCAGCTGGTTGTATCCCCAGAGATAAACTTCCACCTCTCGTCTGGGAGGCAGGGATAATGCTTGGGAAGATGTTGGATGGACCAATGGAAAAATTATCACTGTGGTATTTCCCTGGCAACTGAATTGAAAGACCGTGAGGTAATTGCAGCACTACCTGTTAAACACCTCAGGTCCAATGCTCAGCTCCTGGCAGCCTAACAAATATTCCAATTTCGAGGTTCAAGCCAAAAGTTGGCAGGGGAACCAGCTTGTCTTGCTCACACCTGGGACAGGGGCAGCTGAGAACCTCTCACTCCACAGCAAAAGCAGATCCAATTTCGGTTCCAAAGTTCTGCTCCTCCATTCATTGCTCAGGAGACTTCGACAGAAACATTGGCATTGCACACAAACAAATGCACGTGGCTCTAGAAAATCACATTTATAACAAAACAGATCCAACTAGACCACTGTCATATTTTACTGGGATTGCATGAGAGGTTGTTTTAAGTCTCAACATTGCATGGAAAACCCATCGTCCAAAAAAACTACAAATATCCTTCAAATGCTGGACTAAGGGCTTGACCAAAACAAGGCAGGCAGCATGTCTTGTGGCTCCTCCCTTCTGCACCTTCTTCTCAGGCTTAAAAATTCACTCTTGCCTACTCCCAGCTCATAAAAAGTTATTTATGTGCTCATTTATACATCTTTTTAGTCCCTGCAGATAGCCAGGTCTTGAAAACAACTCAGCAATTCAGAGCACTGCCATGCTGGCATTCACTTGGATGAGTGTCCCTTCTCACAAGAATACCAGTTCCCCATGCCCTGTTGCAACATCACACATCACACTATTTTTTCCTGCTATGATTTTGGGAGCCCAGGTTTGCCAAAGTTCCACCTAGGTAACTTTGAACTGCCCCAGAACAGCTGCAGAGGAAAGCCTCTGCTAGCCAAGGTTCAACCTGGCTTTGGAAGGAGCCAGATACAGGGAGAAAGAGACTTTGTTTTGACCTAAAGCCAAAAAGCTCGATAGGTGGAAAGCCATCCTCGGGCTGGAATTACTCCAGTCATTTACAATAGTGCTGGCACATGCTTGGGTGCCTTAAAAAGGAGCTCTCCCCCAGTGCTGCCTCCCCCTTGGACAGCTTTGCCCTTCTTTGGTGTGGCAGCAGCCTCCAGGCAGGAATGATTCTTGCAGTTAAAAGGAGAAGCCCAAACTTATTCCCCAATAATTCATTTCCTAACAAACTGGAAGCCCTGTGTGAGTGCATTACTGCAAGTTGGACACACTTTCTCCAGCAGCCACAAACAACATTTCCCAATTTGCAGAGAGCAGCAGCCTGTGCTGCTTGAGCAGGCTCTCACACGGGCTCTCCAGCAAACCACTGCTCTTCCAGTTCCTGTCCAATTCCCAAACCCATCTTTTCCCCATGTAAGGCCATCTTCACAAGCTATCCCAGTGGATTATATACGTGTTCCAAAACTTATGTCCAGGAAAAATTAATGGGAAAACCCAACTTTTAGGTCAGCATGCGCAATAGCAAATGGAAACTGCAGTGTCTGAGCTGACAGCTCCCTGTGCCCTTAGGGACAGCAATGCAATAGCCAGACTTCATTCTCTAAACAGACTGCAGCAAGCCAACCAGGACTCAAAGCAGCTGGTAAGCATGATTTTTTTTTTTTCCCCCCACTCCTTACTAAGTTCAGGAGTTTCTCTTCTTTTGGGCTGAATTGGACAGACTTTTCTGTTTGCAAGAAATTGTGTTCCTCAGAGTTATTCTTGTGATAGCCAGAGAGTATTTTAAACCAAGAATAGCTGATCTCCATTGGGTTCATACTCCCCTTTTTGGAATCACTATTTAGAGAACAGAACTCCTAAATCAAAATCTAGTCAGGAACAAGAGTGAGAAACTGCATGGCTGTAACAGTAAATACTGCACTGGCACCTTTCAATTCACCTCCTTCCTCGAAGATTCCAGGGAAGATTGGGTTTGCCCCAAATCTCCCTGAGTCACATCAGTTCCTCACCAGAAACCTGTACCACTCACGTTTAAGGTCTTCTGGAACAAATCACTGCTGGAATATCAGCAAAAACTACGCTATGAGAATTACAAAAAAAGACAAAAGCCAAAGCCCTGGTTAATAACTCTGAGGGAAATTTTCTAGTGGGAAAACAGATGGATTTTTAAGTCTGTTTTGTGCAGAAAGGTGTGGAGGCTTAGAGTACATAATTTTTATACAGTGGTATCTGAAATTTAAATTCTGAATCATTATGTAGCCATTAGGAATGGCATTGCTCTCACAGATGCTACACTGGTTTCTGCTGATAAATGAATAAGCTTCATATAATGTATATGTGCTTTTAATACAGCAGCTGCCAAGGCAATCACTGAAAGCCACCAGCAACACAGAGTTCATCTATTTCTTGTCCAAAAGGTACGACTGACATTCAAATATAGCAGATTATTTCATGTTAAACTGATTCTAGGCATCAGATGGAAAACCAGAAGGAAATGGGAAAGATCAAGTAAAGGCATATCACTTTTAAACCAGAGTTTAAGCTCAGATCTGGTAGACACAGCTTAAAACTTCCCCTGTGTAAGACATGTGTTGGAATCCAAAACACAGAAAATTCCTAAAGCCTTAGGTCTGTTTATTCTGAGTATGAAGTGTGTATTCCATTTGACCTAGAGTCTTAATATAAAAGCTGTTATAGAATAAAGTAAAAACATCAGGGTGTGGTCATACAAGGTAGAGTAATAGATTTCTATGAGACAGGGTGTAATTGGATAAAAAATACCACAGTGCAACAACTATGAAATACAAAATATGTAACTATTGGTGTAAAAGTAAAAACAACTGTACCTTGCAATTATCTATTGGTTAATTAACTTTTAAGAAACCTTGTGACCTACAGTATGCACTCTTACTCTCTTACTCTCTCTTACGCTCTTTTGCTCTCTCTTTTTCTTCTGTAATGTCTGCCGTCTATCAGTCTCTATGAAGGGGTTGGTAAAACTCCTGAGAGATCATGGCAATAAATCTATCTTTAAAGCATACCTAAGTGAAGGTGTCTCTTTCCCATAAAAATCCCGAGAGACATGCTTGTGCCAGAGAACCGGTTGGCTTCTCCAGCCCAGAAATCACCTGTGCTGGAGTTAAACTGTGGGGATAGAAGTGGTTCTCTCCTTGCATATGACAGCACTTTTCTCCCAAGGAGGGAGAGCACTGAGCGTGTGCTGTGTGTGATGCTGGGCAGGGCAGGGCTCTGAGCCCCCCGGAGCAAACAGGCCCAGGCAGCCCCAGGAAAGCTTCCCTGCTTTGGGCTCCTCACGCCTGCACTGCTGTCACCTCATAGCAGGGGCTTCTCTTGCACCAATAGCAGACCTGGTTGAGGGGCACACCACTAAAATTGAA
The DNA here is from genome assembly GCA_013390045.1 of Picathartes gymnocephalus. Lineage (NCBI taxonomy): Eukaryota > Metazoa > Chordata > Aves > Passeriformes > Picathartidae > Picathartes > Picathartes gymnocephalus. The sequence goes on along the minus strand of WEKY01018399.1, from coordinate 204,693 downwards.
ATGGTATTTGAGTTCTAGGCAGCACAGCAGAAAGCAGAACCAACGCCAACAACATCACCAAAACACGGCTCAAGAAACACAATTTTGAGCTGGATGTTTATGCATCACCACCGTGTTTGAACAGAGTTCAGTGTCCCCAGCCCATCTGTGCTGGTTTTGGAGGGGCACATGCATGAGCCTGAGCTGGAGGGGACCCAGAGGGGACAAGGGTCCCAGTGGGGCATGGCAAGGGGGCCATGGCACAGCGTGATCCCTGCACACGCCCTGCTGAGCAAACCAAGCCACTGCCAGCATTTATAAACATCCCTTTCACTGCTCCACGCTGGTCCGGGGACAATCACCACATCCCTTGCTGTGAAGGGGAATTTTGCTTCCCGAAGTGCAGGGACACAGGAACACTGCCTAAGGCTCAGGCTGTGCCCACTGCACCCCACAGCACCCCCAGCCCCAAAACTGCCCCCAAGGCAGGGTGCTGGCCCCATCGCAGAGTGCTGGCTGGCTG
>WEKY01018399.1:167648-204099 GCA_013390045.1 Picathartes gymnocephalus | reverse complement strand
ATATCCTGCAAAAACTGAAATCCTAGCAAGCTCTTTGTTACTGTTGGGGTCTAACTCCAGCTTGCAATTGAGCCCCACAGAGCCCCTGCTACAGCAGGATGGGAGAGAGAGTTGCTGTGCTGAAAGTGAGAACACTCATGGGTAGAGAGAAGAACAATGTAATAATAGAAATAATAGAAATAATAGAAATAATAATAATAGAAATAATAATAATAATAAATAATAATAAATAATGATAACAATAACACTAAAATTATAGTCAAATCAAATCAAATCAAATTAAATTAAATTAAGTTAAATGAAATTAAATTTAAAAAAAATAATAATATTGTAATGGAAAGGAAAATAACAAAGAGAGAGAAATAAACCCCAAGAAAGGCAAGGGATGCAAATGAAAACAGTTGCTCAGCACCAACTGACTGATGCCTGCCCAGTCCCCGAGCAGCAGCCTGGGGCCAGGCTGACCCCTGGTTTATAGCTGAGCATGACGCCATGGTCTGGAATATCCCTGGGGTCACTTGGGGTCAGCTGTCCTGGCTGTGTCCCCTCCCAACTCCTTGTGCACCCCCAGCCTCCTCACTGGTGGGGTGAGGAGCAGAAAACGCCTTGCGGCTGTGCAAGCACTGCTCAGCAATAACAAAACCACCCCTGTGTTATCAACCCTGTGTTCAGCACAAATCCAAAACACAGCCCGTGCTATCCACAACGAAGAAAATTAACTCTGCCCCAACTAGAGCCAGCACTTTTCTTTAGCTTCCTTTAAAGCAATTACTCCAGAGTTAAGAAGACATTATTTAAAATGCGACATTTGAATAGCTTGCCTAGGAAGATCAACCCTGCAAAGAAATTGCTCCAAAACATTATTTTTCTTGAAAATTACAGAGCTAAGGGACTCTAAATGCCATGCTATTGCTCACTTTTTATTGCCTGTTATGCCACTTCTAGTGCTCCTAACAGGATACTGTCACTGTTCCAGAGTATAAACTCTGCCAGGGGAGCAGTATCACACAACAGTGATAATTCTAAAATATCTTGTGTTCTAAAAGCTTGACCCAAAGACCCACCAAGGGCTGTGAGCACAGGACAAAGCCAGGCTGGCTGCAGGGTGTCACCACCAACCTTAGGTTGAGGGCAGCTGCACTAATTGCTCTGACCAGCAAAGCAGCCACATTAAAGGGAAGTGCAATCCTACAGTGCCTGAGCACTGCGCAGTTTGTCATCCTGTAAGCAAAATACAGTTCAGGTGGAAAAAACTCCACTATCACCATTCCATATTGTGGCTGAGAGGCGCTGGGAAGCCTGGCTGTGGTTTCTGCTCACATCAGGTAGACCCAGGTGAGCAGGCTGGTGGTGCAGTGACAAACCATCCCTGCCTGGCTTCAGGGCTGCAGGCTTTGTGCCAGGCTCTGCCAGAGCCCTACCTCCCTCAGCTGCTCCCTCACCCAGGCAGGAGTCAGGGCTTTTTGTGGCTAACTGAGCAGAGCTTGGCAAGGAGATCAGCCGCAGATACCCTGGCACCTGCTGTGCTGGCTCCTGGAACATCTGTGCCTCTGCACAGAGCCCGGGAGGGCTGCAGGAGGAGCTGGTGTTGGCTCCTCTCTGCCCTGGATGTGCCCCAGGGGTCCAGTTTGGCTCATGGAGCTGCAGCTGGATGCAGAGAGGCCCTTGGGGCCAGCAGAACTGCTTTCCTTCAGATGCACTGACTCAAATTTAGTTTTCTGTGCCTCTCTGTTATTTGGGGAGGGGGGAGAGTGTTCACTTTTTTTCCCCTATTAAAGTTAAAAAAGCAATTGTCCACATCAGGAACCAAGGATGAGGGGCCTGGCAGGCGTCCTGCTGTGCTCCTTGCTGCTGATGGCCCCCCACTCCACAGGGGTGGCTGCCCAGGAAACCGAGCCTGACCCCAAAATGCCATGTGCCAACTGGATGGGAGGAGCACCCGGCTACCCTGGCCACAACGGGGCCCCTGGCCGGGATGGCAAAGATGGAAGAGACGGACTGAAGGGAGATAAAGGAGATGAAGGTTGGTGAGGAACAGGTGCTGTATTGGTGCTCAAGTCCACGGGCAGCCCCAGTCCCAGAAGGTTTCATGTCTGGTGGGTCCATGCCTGATCTTTATCCAGATGGCTTTTGATCATCTCCTGGGGTGGAGACTCCATAACTCACAGTGTTTGGTGTGGGGTTTGTTTCCCCAGTTAATGATGGGGATTCCTGACGTGCTGCTCTCAGCAGCTCTGCACGCAGCTGGGGTGGGGGCTGAGCAGGGTTCCACTCGTTGCCTCAGCTCCTGGGAACTCTTGAGTCTTCCCCTGAGCCTTTCCTCGACTCTGTGCTGCCCAGCAGGGCTCACACCACAGCCCCCGCTGCATTTTGGCAGCAGCTTCCAACACAGCGCAAACACAACTCCACTCTGTCCTGCAGGTCCAGCAGGTCCCAAAGGTGAACCAGGCCCAGCAGGAAGCCGAGGCTTTCCCGGACCTCCCGGATCTCCTGGGATTCCTGGAACCCCAGGGCAGAAGGGCAGAGATGCTTTTGTGCAGCACTCTGCCTTCAGCGTGGGGCTGACAGAGCGAAGCCCTGCCCCCAACATGCCCATCCGCTTCAGCAAGATCTTCTACAATGAGCAGGGCCACTACGACCCCAGCACAGGCAAGTTCCTCTGCAACGTCCCTGGCACCTACTTCTTCTCCTACCACCTCACAGTCTACCTGTCAGATGTCAAGGTCAGCCTCTACAGGAAGGACAAGGCCGTGATCTTCACCTACGACCAGTTCCAGAACAACAACGTCGACCAGGCCAGCGGCTCCGTCCTGCTGCACCTCAGCTCTGGGGACGAGGTCTGGCTGCAGGTGTATGGGAATGGGGATAAAAATGGGGTCTATGCTGACAACCTCAATGATTCCACTTTCATGGGCTTCCTCCTGTACCCTGACCCAGATGAGTACTAAGTTACGGGCTGGTGCAAGGAAAAGGAGGAGGTGGCTTAACCCCAGGGGTGTCCTGGGGCACTGGCGCTATAGCTATGATGTATTTACCAGAAAATTCCTTTTGCAAGGGCAGTGATTGCCAAGGGGGGACCCTTTCTCCTGTGAAATCAGTGGGATTGTACCAGTACTTCCATGGAACCAAGAGTTCACTCCTACCTCTGCTCTTGCTTTCCTGTGGAGACCTCAGCCCAAAGTCAAATACCACTCCTGCCATATCATGGAAAAGTAACTCTCAACATGGCTTAATCTTCCTTTAAATTTAAAAGTGAGAAGAGAAAAATTGGTTGCATTTCAGTATGACATTTAAATCCATTTAAACCAATTGTAGAAACTTTAGCCAGCATTTTAAAGGTTGAGTAGAAGAGCGAAAATACTATTCACAAAAGCAGAGTGCTCTTGTTTTCAGCTGGAACAGATAGCTCAATTTTTTGTAACTCCCTCTTTATTAGGGCCTTTGACTTCCACTCCTGGTTTGTTGTCTCCCTTTTTTTAACCCAGATCTTTGAATATATTCAGCTTATTAACTTCCACTGATTTTATGTTTATCCCCTATTGTTATCTCTAATGCAGACAGCAGGCTGGTTTAGGGCAGGGATCTCCTCTTGTGATTTACCTGAGAAGCTTTGTGAGCACTGGTGAGGCCACACAACAAAAGCAGCCCCCTGCCTGTGTGGTTTTGGGGGTCCCGAGGTGACCACAAAGATCCTGTCCCATCTCCCCCCTAAGCAGCTCCCAGGTGCACCCAGAAGCTGAGATCTACCAGCTGTATTTCTACTTTTCCAGGCCCTAAATGTGCCATGGTTTGCTCACCAGCTGGGCAGAGCTTCAGGGGGTGTTGAAGCCTCCTGTGTGGAGTGGGATGAACACCCCCAGGCCCTGCCCCAGCTTTGGGCAAGGTTAGCTGGATGCAGAGGAGTGTTAAGGCTGGAATTAGTGTCAATCCCATCAAACTGCTCTCCAAGGAGCTTGCCTGATTTTTAGCTAGAAGAGGATTTGATGGCTTCTCAGATACATTCAAAGAAGACTCCTCCTCCTAAGCGTCAGAACAAGCTAACACAGATCAGAGCTAATGCAGCATTACCAGCACAAAACAGCATTAAGAGCTTCAACTGAAATAACCTGCAACATCATTTTCCACACTCCAGTGAATGACCACACTGCAAATAAAAAGCAATAAAAAAATCTCTCGATGAGAATGTTTCCACATTTCTCTGTGTGTTGTTGGGAAGGGCTTGAAGAAAGGGATAAAGGAGGGGATATACTTCTAGCCTCACCAGTCAGCTTAGGAATTTTATCCACAACGCAGCAAGGTGGGGCACCATAGGCTGGCAAACACAGGGGTGTGGTTGTTTCCTGCTAGCAAGCAGAGGAAAGAACACAAAACTCTCAGGACACGCATAAGCCTCCAACCAACTTTATTTCAAACTTACACATCTTTTATAACCCCTGTGTACAGGTATCATGCTATTGGTTAGAAAGATGAACACGCTATACAACTATTGGTTAACTAATAATAGTTTTATCACACCAGCTGCAAGAACGTGTTTTCATAGTTTTAGAAACCGTTTTATAAACACTGCTAGCCAAACTGTGAGAAACCTTTTTCTCTTGCTCTAAACATGCCTGAATTGTTTACTGAGGCTTTTTCTAGCGTCCACACAGGGGTACCCCCATTTTGCTTTCTTCAGAAACACTCCACACTCTAATTTTCATCCAGGCTTCAGCATCTCACCACCTTACACTGTATTGCATCCGTTTTGGGTAAGATGAGCTCTGGTTTTCAGACTGTTTCCCCAACCAAATATCCTGAGTCCAGCCTGAATGGCCATCCAGAGTGAGGGCCTCTGCTGGCCCTGAAGGCTTCAAGCTCACTGGATTTAGCAAGGGTGAAACGGATGCTCAATCTGATCATGCTAAATTCAGAGAGCTGGGAAAAACCCTGCTCCTATCGTCGGAATTAATGGGAAAGGAACAGGGCAAAGGTAAAAAAGCAAAAACAAAAAAAAAACAACCCATAAATCCATAAACAAAAGGAGATTTTAAAATACAGCATTTGCCAGATCAAATGGCGTAAGAGGCTTAAATTGAAAGGAGCAAGTCAGAGCTTTTGCACTGTTATTCTCAAATGTTTTCAGATGGATCTTCAGAAGGCAGGGAAAATTGAAACAGCCAGAGAGCTAAGAGGCATTTGGGATAAACATTAGGAGGCTATACAAGTTTAAAGACTAGTTCCCAAGAGGGAGCCAAAACGAATTATTGCTTTCTTTGCTGCCATGCAGCAGGAGCAAACACGCTTACAGCTTTATCCAGTACACCAGCACTCAGAGGCTTGGGAAAAATGTTAAAGAAAGCCATTAAAGCACTGCTGCTCTGTGTACTGACTCTTCCCACTTCTCACAGACACAAATTCTGAATTGCTTCACCATGACACTCCAGGGAGTGCCTGCATTGCTCAGGCACTTTTTGAGGTGCCTGCATGTCCCAGCCAGGCACCTCCAAACCCAGCAGCCCAGGCAGCAGGCTGTGAGCAAAGCAAACACCCACTGCATGGAAACAGGGGTCAAAACCCTCCCTTGAGGGACTGGGACTGCTTTAAGAAGTCTTTCACCTCAAATCTCTAAGATTCTTGCTCAGCTCAGACATGCACTTTCCCAGCAGGCACCAGATTCCAATTGAAGGCACCTCCCATCCCATCTCCTGTAAGGCAAATGCTCCCAACAGAGACTCAGTCCATCAAAAAAGCAAGCACAGGCACAGGGCAGGCAGAGCAGCACCCTCCCCCTGCCCCAGTGCAGCCCCACAGCTGCCCTTTCCCCTCTCCTCCTGCCTCCTGAGGCTGCCCAGCCCCTCAGGGCTCTGCATGGGGGTCTCAGCCAGCCAAAAGAACAGCTTGTGCTGCCAGCTGGTGCTGAGAAACCTCGGGAGCAGCAGCTGAGCATGGCCACCCATCACCCTGGGGAGTCCTTGTAGCCCAGTGTCAGGACAATGTATCCACAAACACCACAGGTTTATGTCCAAAAGGGAGACAGAGGAGTCCTTTTACTTTATTCCAATAAAGGGAGAGCCCATGGGGCATTTCCCCTGGGATCTCTCAAATTTTTGGAGGGCACAGCCTCCTTTTTATCCCAGTTTCCTGGCCACATTTTCCCTGTCTCTTTCCCCACTGGCTGAGGTATTTGAGAGGCACAGACTGCCCGGAACACCTGATATCTAACATTCCCTTCTAATGTATAACCATGCCCTTAATTTTTTTTCTTTTAATTCCTGGAATTCATGGTTCTTCCCATTGTTTCTTTCATCTCTCAGTATCCAATTTTATTTATCAGCAGACCTACAGTTGGTTTGTAAAGACAAGTCCCTCATTCCTTTCACCGGCATCTCCAAGTTCCTGGGGATTTTGGATGGACATCAAACCTCCAGTTTCCCAGCTGTGCCAGATCAGGGGCACACGGCCAGGCTGGCAGCCCACGGACCAGGAGCTGCAGGGCACCGTGCTGACCTTGGGCTGCTTTCAAGAGAGAGCTGCAAATGGGATTTGGGGGGATAAGGAGGTCCTGGGGGGTGAGCTCAGGGGAGTTCCTCGGGAATGCAGCCCTTTTCCATTAGGGAGTTGCTGTGGGTCTGCTATCCCTCCATGGGAGGGGAAAACCTGGCCAACACAGGCACATCTCCATGGCCTGGGCTGGCTCCTGAGGATCACACTGCATCAAACACTCAATTACCTTGCAACAAAAGAGCAAGAATGGCACTGACATGCTGAGAGGGCACAGAATCACCTGCTCTCCAGCAAATTTAAGTGTTTTAGCTTGTGTTTTTTAATTAATCCTGACAGCAGATACCTTGTACGAAGTTATGTCTCACTATTTACTGCCTCTCTGGCTGTGGCAGGTTTAAATGGATGTTTTTCCTTTAGGAGCTAATGTTCTTTTAGAGGCAGAAAGCAAGAACACTCCCCAATGAAAGATTGAAGTCCCTGCACTAACAATTAAGGAGAAATAACATGGAAAGCTGGAGACAGCTGGAGAGACTGGCCAGTCTCATCCAGCAGGGAAACCATCTGTAAAAGCATCCGTAGCCCTTTCAAACACAATTATAGGCTGGTCCTAATTGTGCTTCAGCCCCATGTAATCACTTGTGCCAGTAATTAATTGGAATACAAATAGCAGCTGCACTAAACCATGAAGAGCTACAAGAAAAAGATAAATTGCTTGCAAGATTTGCATTTCTGAAAGATAAGCTCACTAGAGGGCTTTCATCATGGAAGTTGGCAGAGGGTTTAGGATCAACTCCAGCATTTGGCTATTCGGCCACTCTTCTTCCATACAAGAAATGCCATCAGATTTAAAATCTTTAAATTCTGTACAGGAAACCAGAGCATGCCCAGGCTGCCACATATTTCTAGGACTGTATTTGTGCTGGGTGGAGGCACCTGATGAAAAAACTCACTCTGCCATGGGGCTGTAAATCAGCAAACCCACCCTCAGCTCATCCTGGGAAGATCAGCCCAGCCCACTGCTCTTTGAGAGCACTGGGAGACTTCCTTGCATCGAGGTGCAGTTCATTACCCTCCAGCCAATTCCAGGGGGAAGGAAAGGTTTATTCCCAATGAAATGGAAGCATTAAATGTCAGTATCTATTTCTTCCTGCAGGGATTCCCACCCTCAAGGCAATCTGTGAGATCCCTCCCATAAAGCAGGACAGATTTATGGGGAAGCATCAGGGAGGGAAGCAGAGAGATCACATTTGACAATCTCTAATTCCCTTCTGGAGTCAGGCAGGAAAGGACAGGGAGGTGTGAACCAACACACCCAGCTCTCTGAAAATTTGAGCATCTGTGAAAGTGGAGCTGTGCCTAAAATAGTCAGGACAGCACAACTTCTCTGCTTTTTGACAGGCATTCCCAGAGAACTCATTTCAGTTCTGTTTTGGCAGGTGGTGTAAGCCAAGGTGGATCTGTGCCCCGGGGTGAGGTACAGCACAGGCAGTGATGCCCACACCACAGCACCTGCACCCAGCCATGCAGAGGCAGCTTCAGAGCAGCAGGAGACAAAAAGGCGCAGCAGGACACTCAAGCAAGCTGCACTGGGAGCTCTGAGAGGACAGAGCCACTGTCCCGTGGCAGGAGTCCCCTCTGAAGTGACCTCACCAAAGCAGCCCCAGCGGGGCTTGGTGGGGCAGCTCCTGTCAGCACCAGGGACGCTCTGTCCCCTTGTCTTGGCAATCTGTATCCCCTCTCCCCATCACCCACTTCACACACAACATTCTCAGCTGTGCATCTGTCTATTCACAAAATTCAAAATAGAGTCCTTTCTTCCAGGGGACTTTAAGTTTACATGAGTTTGTACAAGATTACCTAAGACTTTTTTCATAAATAAGCAAGCAGCATTCACAAAACAGTCCTATTTGTGAATTTTAAAAACCGTACAAGACACTGCTCCTGTCTCCCTCTGCTCTGAATTCCTTATAGCAGCTTGACTAAAACGTTTGTAATATGGGTCAGGATTCTAACCCTGCTGCTTGGCAAAGGCCAACAGCAACAAATACAAAAGACAAACTAGAAAAAATAAGTAAACATAAAAGCAAAAACATGGAAGCAAATCTTTGTGCTCAAAGTCACCCCTGCTGCTGAGGACTGACTTGCATTGTGCTTTTCCAAAATATCCAGGATGTGACAGTGGCATTAGAGCCCCATCAGCACCGGGGACAGGTGCCACCGGAACAGGGCTGCACTCTCATCTGCCCAGCACGTTCTCATGTGCTGAACAACTCTTCATTGAGAGCAGGAAGATGCCTGCCAGCTCCTCAACACCCCAGGGAAGAAATCCGTTTATGCATCTAAATCAACTCCTTCTTTATCAAGAAAAATACCTTTCACTTCAGTTATTAAAATAAAAGGAAAACTTTTAATCCCCTGGAAGTGAACTGAGCAGAAAGGCACCAAGGAAATCCACTATTGCCACACTAGGTCTGAGCTTGCCTCTTCCTGCTCATATGAAGAGCAGTGGAGCCCTGGATAACCTGGAAGCCAGCTCAGAAGCAGCACAGCAGGAATGTTATACACAGATGACAGCCAGCTTCCTTTAGCGTGGCAACTTTCTCTCCCTCACAATGAGCAGATTCTTTTCAGCTCAAAACAGATTGCTCATTCTTATTTCCAAAGAATGCACTGGAACAGTTTGCAATTCCCTGCAAACGGAGCCTTGGCCTGCTGAGAGCGCTGAAGGAACAGGCTGACATTTAAGCGTTTTGAAGCAATTGCTTCCCATCTGTGCTGCAGCACTGGCTGCAGCCTTCCAGGGCATTTCAGCACTTGGGACCTCATCCTGCCAAGGCTCAGGTACGTCAGCTTTATGGATTGCCAGCTGGCCCACTGCAGTCACCGGGACAATTCACCAACTTTTATTTGGACATTAAAATACTGAGCAATACCCAGCAGTTTATAAACTAATACACACCAGTCTGAATGTGTGCATATTGCTGTTCCAACAGCCATGTTCCCCAAGAAACACTTATTATGAGAGGTATCAATCCCACAAAAGGGACAGGACTCAAAGCTCAATAAATGAATTGGCCAAGGCAGTCAAGTGCCCTTTACATCAATTTTTATTAGAGATTTTGACAATTTGTGATTATTTCCTGACAACAGGCTGATTGCCCCCAGACTAATTAGACCAAAAGCCTTGACAAATGAGAACACAGACACAATGTGAAGCTGAAGGGCACTTTGTTCTTCATCTAACAACATTCCTGAGGGGACCCAAACAAATCACAGCTCCTGATGGAAGTTTAACACACTGACAGCCCTCTTTGGAGAGATGAATGAGACACACCCTGAGGATCGCTGTGCAGGAGGGAACTTCATTCTCCAGACAGCTCCAAGAGGCACGTTTGGTAATATCCCACCCCGGCTCGGAGTTCCTTTGCAGGTTTGCTAATATCCCATCGCGGCTCTGAGTGCTCCTCTGCAGGTTTGGTAATATCCCATCCCAGCTCTAAGTGTTCCTTTGCAGGTTTGGTAATATCCCACCCCGGCTCGGAGTGTTCCTTTGCAGGTTTGGTAATATCCCACCCCGGCTCGGAGTGTTCCTTTGCAGGTTTGGTAATATCCCACCCCGGCTCTGAGTGTTCCTTTGCAGGTTTGGTAATATCCCATCCCAGCTCAAGAGTGTTCCTTTGCAGGTTTGGTAATATCCCATCCCAGCTCAGAGTGTTCCTTTCATTCATTCCACCCCAGGAGACCCAGAGGAAGCAGACTGAAGGGCGAGCTCAGCTAGCAGGAGAGCAGCTGGGAAGAGCCAAGAAGACCCAGCAGCCCCAGGAGCTGCAGCCAGTGCAGCATCAGCTGCACACCCAGGCAGCTCATGAGATCCCACAGCTCTCTCCATAAGGACTCAAACACTTTCAACACTGCACAAATGAAGTTCCCTCCCCACAGACACACAGGTGCCAGCGGTACTATTTATGCTGCTTTTCTGCATGAAACTTTTGAGTTTCTGGGAATCTTCAGAAAAAGGTGTGTTAGCTATACCTACCTTGAATGGATGGTTATATCCTAGCAGGATAAAAACTGCTGGAGCCAGGAGCATCATTTGCCCCCTAGCCGGTTCCACAGAGAGAGTTTCATGTCACAAAACCAGAACCACTCACCCTCAGCACCTTCAAACCAATGTTCACTGAGGTTTTGGACATCTTTAAAGCAGAGAACACCATCCAAACTGAAGAGCAGCTGTTCAAAATGTGTTTGTACCACAGAATACTCTCCTGCTGCTGTGATCCAACTTGCAGCTCAAGTTTCTTACAACTTAAGGAAGCAAATGAAAAACAAAGAAGCATGTACAAAACTTTGACAAGGATGTATTCCAAATCCAAGATGAACATACTGAGGAATCAGCAAAAGTAGATAAAAGAGCAGAGGAGGAGAGTTCCTTCTTGAATTTTATTTCATCTTTTGCACCTGCCCAAAATGCTACATTTCCTGGCAGCAACTCATTTCTCAAAACCTAGTTTGGAGAAAGCCCAGCACCAAAGCCAGAGACAGTCCAAGCACACCTGGCACCACACAAATTGTTTTACCTGGGTCTCAAGGAGGAAAACTGGAAAGCCCAGGCTCTCAGCAAGCTCCAGGGACACAACACAGTGTCAGGCAGCAAGCAGAATGAATGTCAGAATGCTGATTTAGAGCACACTGCATGATGGACCACAGGCTGTTCAGAAATCCACAGCTACACAATCAAAACACACCTATATCCTACTGAGTTTATTGTGCTTACATTGTACTGGTCAGAACTGTTACTGTTAGATTTAAGATTTCGTTTTTTAAGGCAAACTAAAGAAATAAAAATGTGACAAAAGTATGAAAGGGTTTCAACTGCAGGTAAAATGTAAGTAGTGTGAAGTGTTTAAAGAAACATCAGTCACGGTATTAAGTTTGTGATCAATTTATGGAATACAGATTGCATTTGAGATTAGACAGGATTACACTCTTGACTCCGAAAAAATATACTGAAAACTCACCTGTTCCTTTCATTCTGGGATTCAGTTTGGTCACTGAAGGGTAGAAATGAAACACTTCTGTGTTCTGAAAAACTTATGTCAAGATCTAAACTAGTATTTCAACAGCCTGATTCGTGTGCACTGTACCTCTAAGCACAAATAAATGCATTAACTTCTGCAGGAAAAAAAATAGGGGTTTTTTTCTACAAAGCACATTTTCAAGAATGAAATTATATTTTTAAATCCAAGCATTCCCATGGTCTGGGGTAGGAAGATTGTTTAACATATCAAGGTGAAATTACTTTTTGTTTCTGTGTTCCTTCAATTAAAATTGAAATACTGATGGTAGCTACTTTTTGTTTCTGTGTTCCTTCAATTAAAATTGAAATACTGATGGTAGCTCTCTGTCTTGAAATAAAAGACAACCCACACTCTTCTCAGTGTGACCAAAAAATGAGTTGAATACTCAGAACAAGCAAGCATCTGATCCTGAGACAATCCTTTACTGTGGGATGAACAAAACTTTTCTAGGCAGCACTGTGCCCTCCTCCACATCTTTTATGTGATCTCCAAAAGCAACAGGGAATTATTTAATACCAAAATGATTGCTCTAAGGGAGCTCAGAAAACAGCAGCATCTACTTTCAACATACAAACCAGACAGAGGGGATTTTATTCAGTATTTTATTCAAGAAGAACATCAGCAAATAAAATTTCTACACACAGCTTCCTAGAAATAACAGTGCACACTTCCCTCCTTAGTGATCTTTAACCACCTGCTTCTCATATTCCCCAAGCAGCTTATACAGGGTTTTTTTCCCCTCTCTGTGATTTTCCCATTTTTATTAATTTATTAAATAATGGACTGCACAGGACATCCTAGAGAAAAATCCACATCTCAGCACCGCAGGACAAACGAATTCACTGGATGTCATCGTCATCAAAGAGATCTTCAAAATCTAGTCAGGAAAATGAGACACAAATTAACCTCAGAAGTTTCAATTTTACAAATGCACATGCAAGTACAGTACTTCATTACTTGGATTAAGGACCCTGCCTTAAAAGTATTTAATTGTTTTAAAGGTGCCAATAACATTTCAATCTCAGAACACACCTCCCAGTAGTGAAATGGTTCTAGTCCCCTTTGGAATTACCCCTAACTACTCAGCTTTGCTGAGTATACTGAATATAAACTAATAAACGAACCGAACACAAGTCTTTATTCTTCCAGAAGGCAATTTACAAGTACGCGACAAGGAACTGAGGATGAACCCTCATTTAGAGGAGCCCAAAACTACCAATGGACTACAAGACCAGAGTGTGATGGTAGAAATATATGGAAATAACTACTCCTGAATAGACAGCTGGGTGTCCCCCCCAACTGCTGAGAGCAGAACTGCCTTTTACTCCTGGATTCTAAGTCGTGAGCAAAATGAGAAACGTGCTTTATTTTTGAATTAATAGCAGTTTGTGATACTAACAGCACCACAGCAACCAGATTTAATACCCTCTAAAACTCACTGTTGATTCTATATTCATACAGCTGACTTTCCAATGCACAAAGTATTTTTATCTTATTTTACACATGCACGTATACTTTGAGAGATTAATGAACTACCTGTAAACTACTAACACTCAGAGACAAATTTCTAAAATCCTGCTCACGTTTTTACATGCATTTGCACTGTTTAATAGAAGCTATTTGTTATGTGAACAGACCAAGGTATTTTTTCCTTGTAGCGATTAACACGCTAAAACTTCCAGGAGAGGAAAACGCCGCATTTTACCGCTCCCAGCTGCATCACTTGGCGCTGAAGTGCTCTCACACCGCTCCCCAGAGATATTAGCGACAAGTTCAGCGACCACCAGGCACCAAAAGCCACGAGAGAGAAGCCAGGCGAGCTTTGCCGCGATAACCTGCAGTCCCCTCCCGCAGCAGGGCGGTCCTTACCGTTGAAGAAGTCGGCGTGCACCGCTTTCTCGTTGGCGGCCAGATCCATCAGCAGCCCCGTGCTTCCCCCTGCCTGCGAAAGCATCCGCTGAGCGCCTCCGCGCCGTGGCACCATGGCCGCGGTAGCGGAGCGCCCGCCTCACCTCATCCAGGTCCACGTAGGGGCCGGCTCCCTCAGGGAACATCTCGTCCACCGCCGGCTTCATGGCGGCCCCTCCGCGCCCCCGCTTCCGCCGTCGTCACTTCCGCGCACAATGGCCGCCCCCGGCAGAGGCTGCAGTGTTGCCATGGCGACCAGGCCTGGGGGCCGCCATCTTGCTCTCCGCCTCCTGGTTGCCGTGGCGACCAGCAATAAAGGCCGCCATCTTGTTCAACACGCCTCCGTCGACGTGGTAACCATCAATAAAGGCCACCGTCTTCCTCAACACACCCTCATCGCCATGGTGACCAGCAATAAAGGCCATCATCTTGTTCAACCCACCCACATCACTATGGTGACCAGCAATCAAGGCCACCATCTTCTTCAACACGCCCCCATCGACATGGTGACCAGCAATCAAGGCCACCATCTTGTTCAGCCTACCCTCCTTGCCACAGTGACCAGCAATGGAGGCCACCATTTTGTTCCCCACACCCCCATCACCACAGTGATGGCAGGCCCTACACCCCCTCAGGCCTGAGTGGGCCTCACCTTGCAAACGAGGTGAGTGCAACTGATGCTGGAGGCCCTTCCAGCCCCCAAACTGGGCACACTGGTTGAATAACTCCTGTACACACAACTCCTCTACACAGAGAGCAGTGTCCCTAGATGAAGCTGAGAGCATCATCTGTAAAAAAAAAAACAAAAAAACTCCCAAAACCATGCAGCAGAATGGAGGAGTTTATTGTTTCACACAGAAGCATAAATTGTAGAAAAGGGACTAATTTAAAGCTGGAAATGCTGCATGTGGCTGTCACTTAATGGCTGAGACGCAGTCCAGGTACGTTTGCTGGTTTGCTGGCAGTCAGGTATTTACTCCAACACCTTTACTAGAAATGGTAAAAAAGAGGCTCATTGAAACCATAAAATGCTGCACATGCCCGTGGTATCACAAAGCAGCTGAAGGTAGCCCAGGTGTACTCACTGGCAGACAGGTGCTCACCCAAACACCTGGGCAGCAGCTCTGGCGAAGCTGAGCAAGGCACTCAGTGCTCATGGTCAGGCACATGGTAGCCAAGGTGGCTCCCAAAAGGGAACTGGGCAAAGAAGGCTCTGGCCATGTCATTGATCCTGTTGTAGGCTCCCAAGGTCCGGAAATATTCCACATAGGACCAGAAATCATTGGATGAGAAGGGCCAGTACGGCAAGGCTGCAGCTTCCCGGTAGAGATCTAAAAAAACCCAGCCAAAATAAAATATTGTAGCTTACCATAATGTGAAGTGCTTTTGTTGAAAGGTTAGGCTTGGAGCCACCATGGTTTGGGGTCGTGAGTTCCCTTTGGGGTCTGGTGTGCTCCTCTGGCAGGAGAGAGGCAAGGAGAACCATTGACCCCTCTTTATGACCTACTCTGCAGAAAATGGAGATGATATTCCCTGCTCCAGATGCACCAGGAGTGATAGACTGGGACAAGATGGGGAGCAGGAATGAAGGGACACATCCACATTTATGCCAATTCAAAAATTCACCAGGCTGGCTTAATTCCTAGAAGGCTGCTGGTTATTTAAAAGCAAGGAGCGATCACAATTGAAAGCCATTTTTCCTCATTCCACACAATTTGCTTTGCCCAATATAAAAATATAAGGAATAAGGCACCACCCTCTATGTTGTGCCCCTGCAGCTGCCCACAGAACTCTCAGGGACTGGGGCCATACCTCCCTGATATGAGCTGTGCCTCTTCTCAGGGGACTGTAGGAAAAAAGCCAAGGGGATGGAGAGGAAAGGCTTTGTCACTTGGGAGACAACTGCTGCATTTGGGCCCGCTCTGGCAATATCAGAATGTGATAGAGTCATCGAAACAAGATTTCAAATTCAACAGGAAAACAAAATCGGTTCTGATAATGCAGGGGCTGACCACCCTTGGGCCCAAATGTGGGCAAACAGAAGCACATATAAAATGTAAACAGCAGCTGAGACCACAGTCACAAATATCTTTCTGTGCAGAGAAGATAAACACAGTATTTTATTTTGATTGGAAGCCCATTTAGATAAATTAAAGTCTTTCCACTCAGCCTGGGGCCAGGGTCTTTAATAGGAATTTAGAGCCTTCAACAATCCTGTTGTCAGACTTTAATCTTACGGAGTAAAGTTTGCAGCGTGCAGGCACAGATGGCACATAAACCAAATGAACCAGCCAAACGCTGTCTGCAGAGGAGGACTCACTGTTTATACCAGCTGACCTCAGATTCACTTGGCAGAACGCTGCTTGGCCCAGTGTGAAAGAAAACAATAATTGCTGGTAATGAGAGCAACAGGACACTGCCTGAACAGGGTTCTAATTCTAGATTGATGCAGGCTCTCCTGACTGTCTCAAAAGTTGCCACAAAAAAATATTTGCTGTACACAAACATAGATGATATATTAAAAAGACTTTAAAGGCATAAAGAAATAGAATGGAGCATAGGGAAAAAAAGGTTTGAATGATAAGTAATCATATTAAAGCTTATTCTGTATTTGTCCTGTTCATATCTGTTACAATACTCTGCATATTTGTGCACTGGAGATGCTGCTGGATGTCCTGCTGGTTAAATGAGATGTTCACCAGCAATGGCAGTACTTGGTTATTGCACATACTTCAGTGCAACTTTGTTTTCCGACAGAATTCTGTCTGAGAAGCCAAAGAGAGGTTAAATGATAGAACCATCAGTAAGCCAGTGTAAACATCATTAGGCCGTTGAGGGTTTTTTTTAATCAAAGGCAAACACTAATCCAATGGACTAATCACACAAAGTGACGTGAACCACAGGGTAGCCATGCTAAGGGATTTATTCCAACATTTCTTTAATTGGATTTGTGGCAATTGGTAAATTTTAAGCTTTTTGTCATGAAAGTCGGTATCTTGTGCCAAAAACCAGATACACATACAGCATTATTGTTCAGGACAGACAAAATTTTCAGATGTCTTCTATATTTTTAAGTCTGGTGCTTTCCAGTTATGATTTTGTACTACAGAATTAATGACTTGACTGTAATCCCTTTTCATTTTAAGGCTGGATGTTAGCTCTATTATTATACATTAATATGTCACCATGTTTTAATAAATTCTAAAGGAATTTTTAAAAATTCATTATTCTCTCTCCACCAGAACTAATTGAAAGCTTTTCCATAGTCCACTGAGGTTAATAAGCATTCCTGCCAAAGTCACTGCTGGGCATCAAGTCTGGGAGTTACAAATGACTCTCCTAATTATTAGTGATACAAGGGAAATAAAAATACATTAGGAATTACCATCTCCATCCAGGATGGATCGGGCATCTGTAAATAAAGAGGAAATGCATCAGTACCAGCTCCTGCACAGAGAGACCGTTAATGAAACATTTTCCATGTATAACTGGAAGCTGACCAGTTCTTTAATGCCCACATAGGACCCTCTGTGTAGCCAGAGGATTTTTGTTTCTTGAACAGCAGGGCAAGGAATTCCCTGTTTGCAATCAGTGCTACAAACCGACTTAGTCTGGCTGTTAGTCGGAGCTCACAGCCTGAACAGTTGGGATTAATATGTCAGCAATACTGAACAGAAGATACTGTATTTGTAACAAAATATTTCTGGCGGCTTGGAAAAAATAAACAAGAATAAATTCAGTAGTAATCTTACCTGTTAGCATGTTCATCAGCATACAGAAGAAAAATAAGCCAGTAAATGTCATCCTGTCTGCAAGATACTGCTCGTGCTTCTGAAAAATAATCTGAGGATTATTACAAGAGATTAATAATTATGCAAACTCTATTATTTCTTGTTTTAATAGAAGTGTGCATTCCAAAATAGATTCTAGTTACAAAATCCAATTACAGTTCTCACAGCTTCTGAAGTGCAATGCAGAGTATTAAAGGACCATCAGTCCTGAAATGTGTATTGATATTTTGGTTTTAGATGGCATAAATCCAAAAGGTGCCTCTGAATTGATGTGAAATTAAGTGTCTTTGGAAATGTTTGATTTTGTGGTTAATCTAATTTCACTTTAGAAATTACCTCCCTCTTCCTCTTCTTTTCTTCTTCTTGCAGCTCTGAGCCAGCTACAAAAAGGATTTCTATTGCTGTAAAATAGCAGTGCTTTGGAAGGAAGGGTGGGGGGAAACGTCACTGGGTTACTACACCAATCTGATTTTGTCTTCTTCAGGTATTTTGACTGCTCACATTTGCATTATACTTCAGCACTGCCCACGGAAGAGACAGTGGACAGTTTCTGAGAAGAAATCAGAATCAACTTTGGCAATAACACTTGTTTTTGGAAGACAGAGGGAAAAAAAATCCAGAAGCAAATTCAGTGATTATTACAGTTGCTGCCCTCCTGATTTTCTTTCTTTCTGCCCCTTTACAAAAATAGATTTTCAAAAACATTAGTTGAGCAAATTGCTAAAAGGATATTGAGTTCCCTCTCCAGCTCAGTCACAACACCTAGAAATACTTGACATTGGTTTATGTACTTATTTAGGATCTTTAAAATCTAGACCTTAAAATGCACACAGGCACCAAGTGCCCACTAAAATCAATTGGGTTTCAGTAAGTAAAGAATTGAGGAGGTCCCCAAGGACTGCAGCCATGCTGATGGTGCAGGTACCTTCAGAGGGTTGATAAGGTGCACTGACATGCATTTTCACATGATATACTGATTTCCTGGAAAGATTCCTCTGCCACACCAAGCAGGTGCTTTGGGCTCCAGCCTGTGCAGGTTGCTGAATGGATCCAGCACTTTGAGAAGCCTGGAGGGGAGAGACAGCTTGGAGAACATTCAATTAACACGTACATCTTGACTGATTTTCTTTTAGCACACAACCCCTGATAGCAGCAGGTGTGGTCAGGGACCAAGGTGTAGCAGAAAGTGTTCTGTGACTCACAGGGAGATGTGGGGATTTCTCTGTTTCTCCAAAACTTGGCAGTTCAGGTCCTCTTGCCAAACCTGCAGCTATTTCCCGCTGGCTCTTCTTTTGAGAGGAGATCTGACTGTACAGATGCTGATCTGAGCTGCACTCTCTTGCTGGGCATTTTCAGTTGTCTTTATGATCTACAAAATCAATTCTCTGTGTCAGTTCTAGACACCTGCATTTCCCAACTGCGTGTGTGAGTCCTGACATCAGTGCTTTTGTTGTACCACACCCACCACAGGAGTCGAGGGAAAAATCTGCAAAATCACAAACCCCTGGAGCAGAGAGAGCTGGTAAATGGCCTTGCAGGAGGACCCAGCTTGCCTGGAGTTTGTTCCTATCTACTCACAGACTCAGATAGTTTTGCCAAGAATTAATTCAAGATGTTCTGAGCAAGGAAAAAAAGGGTGCTCTGTAGCACACTAGGCTGTGCCAAGTCTTGTGAGGTTGAAAAGACAAATATTGTAAAAGCAGAACCTATTCCATCTTTGAAAGGCTTTAATCCTCCTGCTTAATATATTTTTCCCAGGCCTGTAGGAAGGGTCCCTACATGAGCCACGTTCTTGCAGCACCTCAGCTCGCTCATCTGCATTGCAGCAGCTGTGGGTGGGAAAAGGCATTTCCTCTCCTGGGGTGCATCCAGGTACCTGGGTCTACCCATCAGCACTGCCTGCAGAGCCAAAATTTCCCTTGCACTGCCTAGTCTGCATATCCTGCTCAAATAAAAAATCAGAAGCACAGAGGTGTGCTGATACACACACAAAACAGTCATCTGCTGTAATTGAATAATTGCCATAAATTGCCTTTGTGCACATCCATCAGCAGCTTTTTGTTTTAGCAGTTGATAAGGCAGGTGTAGTTCCAAGTGGGAGGTGAGATAACATGTTTGGGATGATGACAAAGGAGAATAACAATGCTCCTGATGCAGGCAGATCCTGCTGATCTCCCCTTGAGATATTAACAGGGTTGTAGGAGAATGACAAAGTCCCAGAAGTTATCAGATTCAGGGTCAGTCTGGTCACAGCATGGTCTGCTACAACACTGGATGATGTTGGGAGGATTCCCATGGCTACTGGGCTGACATACACCTTTACACCTTCTTATTCTGTCTTGTGCAGCTTGGAGTTACCCTTTTCCAGAGCTAGGAGGATCACTGATCTGACATTGTGTGACAGTCTTCTACCAATTACACGCTTGCAACTTAATTCAAATCACATTTTTCCACTTGCCAGCGCACATACTGGGGATGTGAATAAATTCTCGGGGTTTCCATGCTAAAGCAGGTCTAGGAAATTATAAAAAGAGGATGAGAATTAGCATTGAAAACAACTTGCATCCCAGGATACAACCTCTTCTATCAACCCTTCTGTTGCTGTACATGACTACTTATCCCAACTGGGTCTGTTTTAAACACAACGTTGGACTAGAGAAAAACTGGTAAGTTCTCATCAGCTGCTGGAAGGACTGTGCCTGGTGGGTTCAGTGTGCCAAACAGGGCACAGCGTGCTCTCTGGCTGGTCCCAGAACACAGGGTGCTCTCATTTGCAGCATTTGTAACACCCTGCAAGGACATTCATTTAATCTCCTCTGGCTTTTTTTTTTTTTTTTCCTTTTTGTTCTCTAGGAGCACATTCCTTTATTCAAACTCAACACAGAGGGCAATTAAAATAACAGCACTGGATGTCCAGCACAAATGCTGGCATGGATCAGTTAGCAGAGCCCTGTGCTAATAGTTGCTGCCCTGCAGGCTTCTTCACTGCTGAGCAGTAATTGGAGATGCCGTGGTGCCCACAAATGCAAAACTTGTTCAGGAGCAGCCACATTTCAGTAGACACTACAGCACTTAACAGGGCAGCTGCCTAATGAGTTCAGTGTCTTAATTTCTACTTATTTTGGAAAGAAGTTTACTGTTCTCCTCTTTTCCAGAGGAGCCCATTAGCTCAAAAAGCGGTTATTCCTGCTGACAAGATGTTCTTCGGGTTCTGTACTCTAAAGTTTGCATAAAGTTTTTTAGCTAAGGCCATTCACTCATAACAGCTTTGCTACACGATAGAAAGGGCTGTTGTTTTTTCCTACCCACCTATCCCAGGAGGATCCAATCAATATTTATTTTTTGTAGATGGCTCTCAAAGCCAGAAAATCCCACACAGAGCCGTGTCAGAGGCAGAAATCAATCGGAGCACAGAGGACATTCCCGTGGGAGTAGGGGAATGCAATTTGGGCAGCACAGGCGTTTGTGTGGCTCGATGGGGAGCACTCCTGGAGCTGCCACAGCCTGCCTTCAGGTGGGCCTCTCACCAAAGAGCTCTTTTACCCAGAGTCAACCCCTGTGGAGCAACTCAGCTCTCCCTGTCGATTAACTTGAAACAAAGACAAAGGAATACATAAAAGCAAGTTTATGGATGCCTTTGTTTTCTCAATAGCTATGTTTGGCTGATATCACACGCACAAAAATCTATAATCCTCCAGGCACTAAAAAAAACCCCTGAACATAGTTTTAAAAAGCCAGGATCTTTCCTAGTTAATCAATAGGCAAAAGCAAATGCATGCAGAACTCCATAGGAACTTATTTAAATCTAAATAGGATTTACAGATGCATCTGAAGTGCTATGCCCTAGAGCTGAGCAGACAAAATATTCTCTATAGGACTACAATACTTCTATACATCAGAAACAACTAATGACAGTGATATATTGAACATCCCTAAAAACAACAAACAACAAATGTTTGATCATTTTTCCAGCAATTTGTCCAAATAATACAGGTCAAAAGGAGATCCCTAGAATGACTAGAATATGCTTTGCCCAGAGGGATGTAAGGACCTCACAGTACCAACAAGCCAAATAACAAAGTGGCCAGTAAAAGTAAATGAAAATTAGGTACCTGTGTAAGTTTCTCCCACTTTTAAGGCAGGTGGTTTCTGACCATTCCCACTCAAACTAGATTGGGAGCTACAAAAGATAGTTGTGGTATAATGTTCTTTAATGCTCAGTCAGACAAAAAGACAAATCAAGTAAGAAGACAGGAAACAAAACCCATAAGGCATCACTTGGCCATTGTGCCAGTTAGTCCCATTTTGAACATTACCTGCATTTTTGGTCTCGCCATAACAGAAGTTCATGACTGAACAGGATAAGATACAAAGAAGAGTGTGAGGGGAATTAGCAGAAGGACCAGCTAAAGCAGACTGGGACTCTTCAGGCCAGCAAGAGGATGACCTTGATTTCTACCAAGAGATAATAAATTAGTCTGGCAACAGCTTATTCAAAACAAAAAGTGGAGAGGCTTGATACATTTAAGCTGTGGAACGCCTTGCCACGATGTGTTACCAACTACAGAATGTCCTGGCTGCAGTGTCTGAGCCTGGCCTGGGAGCAGAACTGCTCTGCACTTGTGCTGCGTCTCACTCCTGTGACACCCTCTGCTGCTGGGCCAGGTGAGCTCTCAGGCTGACCCTGAGCTTGATCTTACAGTCACAGTTTTACTAAAATATTACATATTCCTGTGAACAGACAGCTTTCCTGCCTTGATCATCCTGATAATGGTAGCCCCTGGAAGCAATTGAAGGGAGGCACAGCAGATGGATTTGCATAGTTACAAAACCATTACTGCAGTGCAATTAGAGATAGCCCAGTGAAAATGAACCACTTGCAGATGTACTAGAGCTAATTGTGAAGGTCAGAGTTACAAACCATAGAGTTAAGGAGTAGCTCTACACTTAAATCAATGACACTGAAGAGGCAACAAGTGCATGCATCTGTTCGCATTTATTTCAACTTATCATTTTAACCTCTGTCGGAAGAAAGGTCATATTTGTACATGCAAAGGAGCTGCCGAGGGTTCACAGGTAGCAGGCAGTGCTAACAAAGGAGGGGAGCAGTTTTCCTGGCATCAGGACTAGTGCAGCTTGGCTCCCAAGGAGCTGATCCTGCCAGGTATCCCAGTGCCACTCCCCAGGAGTGTCCTCAGCTGTCCCCCATGGTCCCTTTCCCTCCCAGGGCAGCACTGCCAGCTCCAAGCACCAGGTCTGGCTTTCTCCAGGGGCCATGCAAGGCTGCTGGCACAACAAAGCAAGCAGATGCTCTTGAGCCAGCAAAAAAACACCTGCAGGCTGACTTCTCCCCTCCCATCACCACTGACACCAACACATTTTTTTCTACCATCCATCTGCAAATTTTCATGTGAATGACAGGAACCTCACACCCAGCCTGCCACCAAAGTAGGTGAGGATTTGGTAACACTTCAAACTGGTTTTGCTATATGCAAAATGGAATATTAGAGGCAACAAGTCCACTTGGTTTCTTGCATGTTGTTTCCTCAAGAGACACAACTGGCAGTACCTGTCAGCACCACAGAAGGTACATGGCACTGAGGAGCACTGGCTTCCAAATAATTCTGCTGCAGGGAAAATGAGAGGCAGCAGCACCAGCTGTATGCTACCAGCAGGGCATCCAGGACTTGTATTCTCCCTTCCTGCTCCCGTATTACATCTAAGCTCAGCCAAGGCACCTTTTTTGGATAAATTGGTCAGTTCTTTGCTTTAGCCTTACTCAGCTGTTCAGATGTCTGAACTCAGGAGGGAATGCAATAAACTGGTCACCCAGTGACAGGTTTATTTCAGAACTCTCAAGAGAGGATATATTTCTCCCATTGCCATTAAGGTTAGATGTATCATAGCAATAACCCCCACCATTTTGAAATATACTCACAATTTTTTCAGATTGATTGAGTGCTCCAGCTACACTTAAGCTATTAAGCCATCAGCAGCTGTTTATTGTTTTCATTTCAGAGATTTTTTTTTAAATAAAAGTGCATTAAATATTTCATTACCAAAGTTAAGATTTCAGTAGGATTAATAGAAGCTTGTTTATACCCAGGGTCTCTTCTTCCCTTTGATTCATATGCCAAGCCTACTTCAATATCACCAGTTATACCTGTCCACAAGCAGCTCTGCCCTAGGGACAATAAAATTGATTAACCAGATTGATGAAGAGATGAGCTCGATTACAAAAAATCCATCACAAATGTGAGCAAGTTACCAGTATATTTGATACCAGCAATCAATGAGACCTGTTAGTGGCGGTATCATTGCAGCACTTGCCAGACCAAAAGCCACACAGGAAAGGTAGGTTAGCAAACCCAAGGAACATCACATGTGGGTCAGGAAAGGATTGTTGTTTATCCACCTTAGAAAGTTTTACCGTTTTAAAAATTGACAGGGTGAAGACTGTCAGTCACCATCCCAAAATGAAACAGCAGTTACCTTCTGCCCTAGGTTTTCTGGGTAACAGTGATCAGAGCTAACATTGCAGTTGAAGAAGGGAAAACAAACCCTGCACAGCTTTAGGAACTTGAAAATTACTCAGGTCATTGCTTTATATATTGAAGGCAGAGATTAGCCTTATAAGTTAGTGGCCTTACCAAACTGTACAAGCTACTTTGCAGAGATTATGTTTGAGGACTGATGTGCTGAACTCCAGTGCAGTTGAACTAAACTGAACCTATTATATCAGGACCAATTAAATTAATCTTTAAAACAGCATTGTTGACACTCGAACTCCTTGATGAGTGCAGTTAAACACAGGGAAAGAATGCCTGCAGCATTTATTGGCATGTTATTTGCAATTTGACGATCATAGCCCATGTTTGAGACATCCCATTGCAGTTGGTTTGCATCTGACCTTGCCATTGAAAGGAAAGAGGGACTTGTCTTTACAAACAAGCTGTGGGCTTGCTGGAGATGAGACTTAACACCGAGAAATATAAGAAAAAATGGGAAGGATTCCACTGATTGATGGATGGAATGAAAGAGATCTGTCATTACAGATAAACTGTAAGCACGCTGATAAATGAAATTGTATATTGAGAGATGAAAGAAACAATGGGAAGAACCATGAATTCCAGGAATTAAAAGAAGAAAAATTAAAAAGGGGGGGTTATACATTAGAAGGGAATCTTGGGTATCAGGCATTCCGGGCAGTCTGTGCCTCTCAAATACCTCAGCCAGTGAGGAGAGAGGGAAATTGGGATAAAAAGGAGGCTGCACCTTCCAAAAATTTAAGGGATCCCAGGGGAAATGCCCCATGGCCTTTCCCTTTATTGGAATAAAGCAAAAGGACTCCTCTGTCTCCTTTTTGGACATAAACCTGTGGTGTTTGTGGATACATTGTCCTGACACCCGGCAGCTCAGACTATGAGCTCACCATTCAGTTTAATGCCATTTTTGTCACTATCACTGAAATTCAGCCCTGTGCATGGGCAGGGCAGCCTCGCCAGGGTCCTGGCAGGACCTCCCAGCCCGCACGAAGCAGGGACAGCCGCAGGTGCTGGATGTGCCCGGGGATCCGAGCCCGGGCCGGGGCTGCAGCGCGGGGCTGCGGCTCCCTCTGCTGTCCCGGGATCCCCGCTCACATACCGACATGCTCGCACGGGCAGGGGCACAGCCTGCTCGAGTCTAGCACACTTGCAATTTCAATAAAGTCGGGGTAAAACTTCAGCTGCAGCAGGCGCAAAGGCACAGAGGTGAAAATCCTGCTTCAGCAGGATACTTTTGTGACTGAAGGATGTATCGGTTTCATTAGGAAAATCTATCCACAAACACCGGAGGTGTATGTCCAAAAAGGAGACAGAGGAGTCCTTTTACTTTATTCTAATAAAGGGAGAGGCCATGGGGCATTTCCCCTGGGATCTTCCAGATTTTTGGAGGGTGCAGCCTCCTTTTTATCCCAATTTCCCGGCTGCATTTCCCTCTCTCTTTCCCTGTTGTCTGAGGTATTTGAGAGACACAGACTTCCCAGAAAGCCTAATACCTAAGATTCCCTTCTAATTTATAAGCCCCCCTTTCTAATTTTTCTTCTTTTAATTCCTGGAATTCATGGTTGTCCTCATTGTTTCTTTTATCTCTCAATATACAATTTCATTTATCAGTGGACTTACAGCTTACCTGTAAAGACAGATTTTCATTCCATCCATCAATCAGTGGAATTCTTCCCATTGTTTCTTAAATCTCTGTGTTAGCCTTATCTCCAGCAGGCCCACAGCTTGTTTGTAAAGACAAGTCCCTCATTCCTTTCAGTTTCTTCCTATACAAAAAGGAACTAGGAGAACCTTACATCCTCTGTGCAGACACCACTCACCTTTATAGTAAAAAAAGGGGAAAAACAATTCACTACCACATTCCCAAACCCCCTGCTCCCCCCAGTTAGGCTCCATCAACCCTTACAGAAAAGCAGTACTCACCCCAGCCTGCTATGGATTAGGGTCCCAAATATACAAGCAGAAATACCCATAACTCCAGCACAGCCGAAGACTAACACTCCTAGAAAAGAGAGTCTAGGATTTGGGCTGAGCTTAAATGCTTCCTGGGACCATGGGCAGGGGCGTGGGAGGAGGCTCCAGGTGAAGTTGCTTGAGGCCTTTAGGGTGTATTAGTGCCCTCAGGCCCCCAGCAAAATGTTTGTCAGTTAAACGGAAAACTGCTGGAATTTTTGTAAAGAAGATAACGGATGAGTTAGGAGAGGAATGGTGAGGGCAGTGCTGCTGGCAAAGCTTTAAAGCCTTCCTTGGCAAACAGATTCAGCTCCTGGTATTGTTCATGTCTTCCCACAGGACCCTGAAAAGCCATGAAGGTACTTACATCTTTATCAATACATTTAATCTACAGTCATGATCATATCTATTTTTAAACCCTTTAAAATGTGCTGACTTTTAAACTCACCTTGATTTGTGGCTTATAGTGTTGGTGGGAGCTTAAGGCAGGAATAATAACGAAACATACTGCGTAGGGACTGAATCAAGGTGATTTCTCTTTGTTGCTCAAGCTTCTGTGCCTGTGATCCCTCCTATCACCTTCCCAAGGCAAATGTCTCTGAATTAGAAGGCAAAGGGTACAAAATGCTGCCAGGCACATGTGGCTTGTCTCACCCAGCACTTGGGACAGTTGGCAGAAACCAGGCAGGCACTGTCAGGTGTTCTTGGGAGAGAAAGCCAGGAGTTTTTCTTTTAATGCTTGATTCTTACCAGTGCTTTGATTTTCCTGGTCTGGCCAACATGTGCATGGTGGTGCATCCCAAACCTCCCTTCCCATCAGCACTGTCTTTTGGTGAAAAAGCAGCAGATGCCAGTGCTCTGCTCTGCCGTTAAGAAAGGTGTGACTCTTGTACCAGCACATGCAAAGCACAGCTGTCATGAAAGAGTGTTTTAGGTTGTTCAAAGAATCACTGACAAAGGTATGTTAAAATGAAAACGTGACAAAGTTTATTGACGAGGTTCACTCTACTGCTTACTAGATGGTTAAAGCACACAGAGAAAAATTGGACTAAAACCTAAAATCAATCGATTTGAAACTAAAAGCAATGAAAAATTATCTATCGGGAGGTTGGGGATAGGAAAAGGGATAAAGAAAAAAGGGATAAGAAGGAATAAGGAAGATCTTCCTGTTGAGTCACAACATTCAGAGTGAATCCCCTTGCCAAAACTTAGCCCTGGACTTCACCAACAATTGAGACCTAAAAGTTTTAATAGCACTTAGACTTAACAGCCCTTTATCGAGAGCTTAATAAAGCAAGTTTAACAAAAGATTCTTATACGATTTACAACAGCACAACAGCACAACAGCAACTCACTTATAGACCTAACTTACTTGTGACTCTAAAGCATTTAAGAATCTAGCACAGCAACATTCAGTGTCTATAGCACATTCACCCTCACACAGACCTACAGGAGCATGTCCAAGGTAAATACCTGTGAAAACCCCCTCCAGTTGGATGCCTTTGCATCTTCTCAATGGGCAAAGGGTTGAACCTTGAGGAGTGGTCAAATGTGCCTTAAGGCTCTTTTACTATAGGCCATTAACCCTTTCTGTGATTGCATTTGACTTGGGTAAATACAGGCTGTGGAATGCCCATTGAATTCCTTCCTGCTTGGCCCGTTCCTGTACCTCCTTACATGAGAGATGTGAGCCACTGCCACGCGGGATGGTGTTGGGAGCAGGCAGGCTCCAGAACCAAAGTGACTGTGTTTTTGACCACAGGCCATTTGGCATTTAATTGCCATAAGCAGGCCACAGATCCTTTCATAATCAATGTGCAACAGCAATAATCAATTTGCCAATATAATCAATTTGCCCCCTGGCCCAAGAAGTTTTTCCTTTACTGATGTGTAGGGGTGGTGCTTTAGCAGGGTGATCTAACTGTAATTTTAATCTACACTGAGAACATTCTGTAGGAATAATTTCACAAGTTTTCCTGTTTAGGGCCCCCCTTTCCTTTGTGCAACAAAATAAAAAGCTTCCTTACCAGAGTGATCTAATTTCTGATGTAACCATTCTCCCAATCAATACCATTCCTGATTTAAGGAAACCTCTGATTTTATCTCCCTAATTTTAGTTAAGTTGTTGCCTAAAATCAGAAGGGAAACTTCCCAAACAGCATTAAAATTGATAGCATAAAGAGGAGTTTTTTAATGAAAGCTTCCAGGTGCACACATTATACCTGTGTGCATAAAGAACATCAAGTTTTCACAATTTTTATAAAAGTTTAACTAATTAGCATCTCTAGCAAGTAAATCCAATAAGAGAATGGTTGGCCTGGTAACCCACCCTTGCAACTGCCCCACTGGAGCCCCTCCAAGGGTTCTTAGCCCTGTATCTTGTTATGTCTATGAAGTATCTTATTATTTTGGCCCAGATGGTGGTGCAAAACAGGATGCTCTTGTTAGAAATTCTTTTCCTTGAAAATATGACCAAACAATTTCAAGGAAGTGGTATAAAACGTGAGAAAGGGTAGCTACTGTCCTAAAGTGTGAGGAAGTCCTAGAAACTATACAGCTATGTATTAAAAATCTACAAAGCTACAAATACTTAAAAATCTTTAGGCATCATTTCTCCTCTTTAGAGACTTGACCAAAAAAAAAAAAAATCTATTTTATCTAGTCTCTATCACTTCTATTTAGCAGTAACCCAAAAAGATGACCAGAAACGATACCATCGAAACATGCACCACATAATTATGCAGACACAGGCTACAAATACAACCAGTACGAACAGCAGGACTACCCAGTTTGGTAACTGTGAAGTTAGAGGATGGTTATCAAAGTCTGACCAGTCATCCTCGATAGTTATCTTATCAAAAATTTCAGTTTGTTTCTGAATTTCAGCCAAACCGCCTGTAATTCTTCCAGTCTCATCTATGTAAGAACAACAACAACTATTGTTCATGACCTTACATGTGCCCACTTTTGCGACCAGTACAAAATCAAGAAACAGTCCCTCCTGCATAAGCATACCAGCCAAACCCTGGAATTCTTTTCGCACGGCCATGATTACATACGAAATTTGATTCATGGTACGTTCAATCATGGCTGAAATGTTAACAATTGCTTTCTTCAACTCAGTTACTTCTAGAGAAGGAGCAGGAGCCATAATTGCACGATGGAAAATCATGGGATGCTCAACAAGGGAATTACTGGATGCTTTCATCCTCTTTGCACGAGTCCTCATCCTGCCAGTTGGTTCCTCGAGGTGATCAAATATTGCCATGTTTGGGATTATAGCCCCAAGGGCACAGGCCCGGTCTTTATCAAGGGGCAAAACCTTCCAGGCCTCATCTTCACATATCCAGTACCATCCTGAACCCTGGGGGGGAATCATTCTCAAGCGTTCCTGTACCAATCCTGCTATTTCTTCGGGAACTAGCCTTATTTTAGATTCAGTTTCATGACAGTAGGGAGGGAGAACGACCTCTCCTGTGACATTCACCACCACACAGGGAACCCTGTAGTTTTCTTGATCAGGAACTAAGCTGCTTAGGGTTACAGGTGGGTAGTCCTGAGGGGCATGTACCCAATAGCCATTAAGGTTTGTCTCATTCATTAAAACACCAATTAATGGCCAGGTCTCCCGATTAGTTCCTGGGATTTGAGTACAAATCCAACAGCTGTTTCTACGGAGAGCACTGGATACATTTTGGACTAGAGCCGCGTGCAAATTTGGCTTCCAGAGCTGAATCACCACAGTTACTGATGGTGCAGAGAGTAAACACAGAAAAAACAATTCCAACCACACCATTTTTACCAGTCTCTGTTTATCCATTTGTTCCAAGAGCAGAGGCCCTCTGACCTCTGGAGGAGTGAATCCAGGGCCCTTTTCCAGCGACTTTGATGGCAGTGAGGGTGGTCAGCAGGGCTTGGAATGGTCCTCTCCACTCAGCTTGCAGGGCGTCCCTGTCCCACCACTTCACACAGCCCCACTCTCCAGGCTGGGAAGGATCAGCAGGGGTGTCCAATCCTATGGGTCTGGGTAACACGACGAACCTCTGGAGCTTCTGCAAAGCGGAACTTAGAGACATTAAATACTTTTGTAAGTCAGTTTTCCCCCTCACGTGAATTTTTCCCGGAATATATGGAATTTGATATGGCCTGCCATACAATATACATAGATCTCATCTCAGGAATGTATCAGCTAGGCTCTGCGTAACACCAACAGGCTGTCTCTGAAATGCATCTTTTGGAATGTGTGATTATATAGCTCTTTCCAGTACCTCTGTTTTCTGGATGGATGACCTGTAGGTCCCGCTTCCTGGGAATAGTCAATTTGTCTAAAATGATGACTTTTATTTTTGGTTTTACTGGATAAATCACTCCATCCTATCTCTTGACTGTAATTTATGATGTCACTCATTCGTGTTGCCCAGCTGGGGGTTTCTCTGTGTTCTAAAATTGCAGCAACAATTCTGCATTAAAGGCTGTGTCTGTTTTAATTTCATCTTGTTTTGAAGCTAGGTAGGGTTTGAGTATGTCAGGGGCTCCCTTAATTAGCAGCTTTAACATTTCATAGTTTACAGGAGCTGTAATGGGAGCATTAATAGGGCTCCAATGCATGGCTTGGGCACAGGCTGCTTTCAGAACAGCAGTGAAGAGCTCACTGGAGATTTAATGGGTATGACAAGAGGCTCTCCTCCCTCCCTCACATCTGTGTCACCAGCCCAGTATGTGATCAAATGGGGATCATTTGGGGGTAGGGACCAGAAAAGACAGCAGGACCCCAAAACCCTTTAGCTTCTTCACCATTTAATAAGACTCTGTCACCTCCAGATAAACAAATTCACCATAAATATTCAGTTTCAGTTTCACCTGGCTTAAGGCTGTAGCATTCTTGCAAATTTGCCATCTGAATCTGATCAAACAGAGTTGGGGTTTGGTTATGATTTCTCTGTCCACCTCGAGGTCCAGTAGTTACCTCTGTTTTTCTAAGTCTGGCTTCATACACAGGGCGATTTGAAGGACATAAAAGATCATTTTTCCCTGGTACATTACCACAGGGATCACCCCATGCATTTCCATCCCAATCTTCAGGGAATGCAATTAGCTTCCTAATTTGCACAATGTCAGGAGGACTTACTTGCAGCCTGCATGATCATCAGCTCAACTTTTTCCTTCAGCTTTTGTTCTCCTTTCTTTTCTTTTTGTAACTGTCTCTGCAGCTGTTCTATTTCCAAGGACAGTAACAGTTCAGTTGTTTTCCTGCCTTCTATCTCAGTTTTCAGCTCTTGTTTAACTTGCTCTTTCCTACACTGGCAGGGAGCTTCTAGGCAGGTGCCTAACATTTTACAAATAATTCCTTTGTTTTTTCCAGCCTTTATATGGCCCCTAGCTGCTTCTAGATGTTCCTCCAGAGCTTCCCAATCATCCCAATTATTCTGAGCCCATTCATCTGAGAACTTAGGACTTGGACTTATTCCATGCTTTTGTAAGTAGTCAGTGATTTCATTTCCCATCCTGCTGACTAAAACAATTTGTCACAAATGAGAGTTTGAGGTTGCTCAAAGAATTGCTGGCAAAGGTACCAGCAAAAACAGGTTTAATACTAAGATGAAAATGTGACAAACTTGTTGGCAAGATTCACTCTACTGCTTACTAGGTGGTTAAAGCACACAGAGAAAAATTGGACTGAAATGCCAAATCAATCAATCTGAAGTGAAAATCAACGAAAAATTATCCACCTGGAGGATGGGAATGGGAAAAGGGTAAGGATGGGAAAGGGTGAGGATAAGAAGGAATAAGGAAGATCTTCCTGTTGAGTCACAACATTCAGAGTGAATCCCCTTGCCAAAACTTAGCCCTGGACTTCACCAACAATTGAGACCTAAAAGTTTTAATAGCACTTAGACTTAACAGCACTTAACTGAGAGCTTAAATTAAACAATTTAACAAAGATTCTTACAGGATTTACAATAGCACAACAATAACTCACTTAAAGACCTTACTTATGACTCTAAAGCACTTAAGAATCCAGCAGAGCCACATGCACTGTCTATAGCACACTCACCCTCGCACAGACCTACAGGAGCATGTCCAAGGTAAATACCTGTGAAAATTCCCTTGAGTTCAGCGAAGGACTCACAAAGGATGTCTTTGAGTCTTCTCAGGGCTGAGTCCCCAGGGGTGGGGGTATTACCCCAGGCTCTGTTGCTGTGGTTTGGTGATGGCCCTGCAGGAACAGCAAGGTTGAGAGCCCTTTAGCTCTGAGAGAGGTGCTGGTCTTAGCCCAGGAGAGCCCAAAGGTTCTCACTTTGCACCACTGTTTATAAGGCCATGAGACAGTGGGCTTTAGTCACAGGAGTTTTCCATCCCAGCTGCAATTTAGGTCAGCAAGTTTCTTTGAAAGTTTGATAACAAAAATGTTGTTCTACTGGGGTTGCTATTGAGGCAAAGACAATTAAGTTTTCAAGGCTGTTAGTTAAAACCAGGAGCTTGTTAGACAACACAAGTTCCTGGGAGTGGACAGTGTTTCTGATTAGCTCAAAAGGAGCTTATCAGAAGCTCCCAAGCGCTCTTTGTCAAGGCCAGGAGGCCCAACAAGCATTTCTGAGATGGTAGTGCAGCCTGAGGAGGGGGTGGGATGCTGCAGCACTTTAAGAAGTGACAGCTGTGACATGTCCTAGCTTCAGACAGGACTGTGTGTGAAGGCAGTGACCCACAGGGGCCCACACAGCTCCCCCCTGAGCAGGGCTGCACCTGTATCTGGTGTCACCTGCCTCCACGTGCCACTGATGTCTTGGATTTTAACTTTCAGATTTTTCAAACCCTGCAGTGCTCAGTGTGTGACTCTGCAGTGTTTTGTAGCCTGGGAGCTGCTGTTCTCTCATGTTCACATTGACACAACAAAGCCTCTCCAAGGACACCCAGACTGCCCTGGACCCAAAATGTGTAACCCAACATCTTGAGAAGGGAGGGAAGCTTGGGGAAATTAGGTAAAGTTTGAATTGGGGAATTGATGCTGAGATGCAAATGGCCCAAAGCTCTAAAGGTGTGAAGAACTCGTGACTCGGGGTCCATCTTGGGCTCCATTGTGAGAGCAGCCTCTGGCTCCCCAGGCTGTGCCTTTGGAGGCCTTTCCAATAAATCTCCACCTTTATTCCCTTCCTCCTGTCTGGGCTCTGTTTCTAGGGAGCCACTTCAGGCATCACCATCGTGCCCTCCCAGCAGCTCCTCAGGGCCCTGGTCTGTGCTGTGTCCCCATCCACACCTCCCTTGTCCTCACCCAGAGCAGGCATGCACTGACACTGCCGTGCTCCCCTCAGCTGCACCCAAAATAGGGACTGCTAACAAGTGGTGAACACTGGTTTTGTAGGCTGTCCATGCTCAACATCCAGTAGAATGGACAGATTTCTACCCCAGCAGAAAGAAGGTCTTTAGGGAAAACAGAAAAGGGATATTGGGAACCATTTTATTTCCAATAAATGAGGGCATCTGTCACACGTGCATCGGTTAGGCTTGTTTCCTGATTGCTAGCCCTGGGCTTCTCTGTTAACTGGGTTTGTACATCCCTGCTGGTGTCTCTGCTCCTTTCACCACCTCCATCCTGTCCATTAGCACATGTGGAAAAAATTACCCTACACCACAAACTTCTCTTTTTTAGCGTAAGCACCCTGCTATCTTACTTTCTGATTCCTGCTGAACAAGGTGCCAGAATACCCCTCACCCTTTATAAAAAATGTCCCTGCTCATTATGCAGCTTTCCTTTTGCTTAGCCTAAGGGCAGAGACTTTTCATTTTCCTCTCCAGTCCCCAGTGCCCTTCCTCCCCTCATTATCGAAAATTCATGCGTGGGAGATAAAGTCTCATCACCTTCTCACTGCCTGAGCCAGCACAATTCCTAATCCCTCTCAAAACTGCCAGGGAAGCCAGAGCCTGACCTCACCAAAACACTGCAGACATATTAACTATCGCCACCACCCAGCCCTGCGCTCAGTCCCAGCAGCCAAAATGCTCCACTGCTGGCTGGGCTGTTGGTAAGGAGCCACAACCTTCCGAAAGCATCTCCAACACACTTCCCCGCTGTCCTAGGCTGACTGTACGATGCTTTTATCCCCATTCGTCTGTTTAGCCCAAAAGTAAGTTTTACACCTTTAAAACCAGATCTGAGCGCAAAGGGGGGTAGAACGAGAAACAAAGAGTATAACATCTGAGACAGCTGTATTCAAAATATAAAGATAACACCTTCAACATTCCTTCACCTAGACTCCGGGCTGTCTGCACAGACAACGGAGATCTCTCTTTTAGTTTTTTTTAATGCTTTTTAGGGTTTTTTTTTTTAATTATTTTTAATTAACTGAAGCCAAAAGTTTTAGGACTATTCTACTATTGTTCGATCCGGAGACACCAAAACCATCACCCAAGCCACACTGCAGCCGGGACGCCGGGCCCAAGCCCCGGACCTTAAACTTAAGCCTTAAAGAGAGTGAAAAACTGAAAAAAAACCCAAAAAACCCAACAAAAAACCAAAAACCCAAAAAACACAACCCACGAAAAAAACTTTCTAAATTTACCATCTCTTCAGAACAACAAGAAGTTTTATTGTATAGTATTGTTCATTCTTTGTACTTGTGTTTTGTTTGTTAAATAAATAGTTTTTTCCACTTTTCTCCAAAGAAATCTACTTCCCGAAGCAGTTAAGGAGAAGGGTGGCTTAGATCTACTTTTCTAAAAAAGACCCCTTCAGAAGTTTCCTCCCAAATTTACCCTAAACCAAGACACCCACGAGCACACACGCACCGGGGGTAGCTCTATAATCCTCCGACGGCCAGAAACGAGCAGGGTTCTCCTATGGATTCCACAGGGCTTACTGCAGCCACACACGAAGCAGACCAGGCATGAAGCACCCGAACAAAATGAGAACAATAAAACAAATTGGGTTTTACCGGGTAGGTAGGGGCGGAGAGAGCATCAGGGCCCAACGCTCTGAGGGCTCAGGGTGCGCGGGCCAAGGCGGGCGCAGGGACGGAGGAGCCGGGCACAGGGACCAAGGCGGGGCACCGAGGGACCGAGAATCCTCTGGAACCTGGCCTTGTAGGGGAGAAAAGGGGCAGGGACACAGAGGACCAATGGGGGAAGGTAAAGCCGGGGCACATCTGCATTTTGCCTCAGAGTCTGCTGGGAGAGGCTTTCAGTGTCATCACAAGAGCCGGTTTTCACCTTAGGGTCTGTCCCTCCAAGGGACCATCACTGGCTTTGGCTCGGTGGGCTCAGCGGCTTCCACAGCCTGCTCACACTACTGTTCCTCTGCCAACAGCTCCTAATGTGAGCCTACTGCTTACACCAGGACTTTTTGAGTCAGGCCGACCTTTCTTCTTTTTTCTTGTTCTCACATGCTTTTTAACGCTTTTATCATCCTGCTGGTGATTAGATAGCCATTTTCATCTGCGTGCAACAGGACGACCTAGCAAGACAGGTTATAAATCCTTCAATATTAAGGATTTTTCGCTCTGGCACCTTGTTTGCATGGGTTTTGCTTTCTTTTCATCTGGAAGAGGCACAGCTGTTATTTTTATATCAGCTCTGAGGCAGATAATATTTTACATATTGCAAATTAAAAAAGATAAAGGCAGCTGCGGGTACGTCAAATTCTGGAGGCTCACAGGGTTACATTTTAAAGTTTACAGACATCTCCATGTGCAAACTTTGGCTTCATTGATAGAGCAGTGCCTTTCTTCTGCAGCCCTCAAGATGCTGTGGAGATAGAGAGGGCTCAGTGTCCATGGGCTGCTCCTGACCCTGCTCCAGCACAGCCCTTAAGCATGTTATAAATGAACTCTGTAAATTGGTGCTAAAATACGAATTGAATTAAAGTTATAAGAATTGGGGGATGCAGCCCCCCCTTCTGAAACCAGAAGTTTCAAAAACTCCTAAAACTAGTTTGACCAGGGAGGGGTTTTCATAACACCAGGGCAGCTAGAGAATCAATAGGTGGGCATTCCATCCCAGGTGGAGTCAGATTTGCATCACAGGAACATTCACACCACAACCGGACGATGATTGCCTGATCGCTATCACCTGATATCTACACCTCGGCCATCAAGGAATTATGTATCTGAGAATCCTATTGTGAAGACAGAGGAGCCAGCTGCACCAGGAGATGGACAATTCATCACAGGATGGACCACACATCACACCCAGAAACCTCTTTTTGTCCAGCCCTGTAACCTATTCAGGGCTGAGAAGAATGGACTAGATGTTGTCATCCCACCCAGAACTGTATAAAAATCGCCCTGGCTGAGACAGTCGGGGTGAACCAGGGGAGATCTGATGCGACAGAGGTCAGATCTGTACGCGTTCACCCAGTACCGACCCCGGGCTTGGTGCTGCTCCTCAATATTGTGGCTCATTGTGACCGATCTTTCGGCCGCATAATAAATTTTATTTCTTTATAAATTTGATTGGGCTATTTTATCTATCACAAGCACGTGCTTATCTCTGCAGATAGGCAGAGGGACTTGCTGGAATTGCTGGGTGAGAAACACGGGCTCTAAGTGCTCTGCTGGCGTGGGGCCAGAGCCCAGAGCATAAGGATGGAGCCTAAATTAATTCAGACTCACCGTGTGCACTGCTGTGAGAGCTGCCTGAAACAGGGAAATACCCTCCTGTGCGAGATTCTGTTATTTGAAAATTTTTTTTTTTTTTTTTT
>WEKY01018399.1:117239-167627 GCA_013390045.1 Picathartes gymnocephalus | reverse complement strand
TTTTTTTTTTTTTTGCTAAGGGCAATGCAAATGTGTGAGTGCAGGCTTTAAATGAAAGCGTTTTTAAAAGCTTAAAAATAGAAGTTATTTAAATGTGCTCCCCTTCCTTCCCATTACCTGCAGCCTTCCCTTCATCCTTAACAAAAGATTAAAAAGAAATAACAGGAGTTGTCACAATGGAAATAACAGGTTTAACGTAAAACCCTTGACCATTCTTACCTGTTCTGAAGCTGTAGAAATAAGCTAAGATTTTGTCAACATATCATCCTTTTTGGGCCCTGTGTTTATATCACAAGGAACTTAGAAGATGATTTATGGAAAATAAAGAGGACTAAAAGCCTCTTCAGGATTTGAGCCAGAACTTTAGATCTCCATTGTCTTCACCCTGTGTGACATCACGTAACTTATCCAGATGATTGGTTTTAAGCCTTCCAAGAACTCCATTTCAGTTGGATTCCTCCTGCCTGCCAACCCCTGTGCCAAGCTCCAGCTAGGGAGGCTGGTGAAGATGGCACTAAGAAGGAAAAAACCCAAAATTTAAATAAGACCCAAGAGAGGCAGGCTCTATTAGAGTTCTATCACAGCTTTCCTGGGTAACCACAGGCAATTCATGCTATTGCTCCTGGCATTCAGTTTGCATCAGTGTGTGCTGCCAGATGAGAAATGTGGCAGAAAAGTCATAAATTGCTATTAATAATGCCAGGCCAGGGCAGAGCCAGCAGGAACCCAGAATGGGTGGGATACTCTGGACCTCATTCTGATGTGGAGCTCTGTGCTAGCCTGCAGCAACCACACAAGATCATTTCTAAGGTGCTTTTATTTTGCTTTGGGTCAGGGGTTGATGGTGTACTGAGAGGAGTTTCTCTCAAGTTCTGCAAGGGCAAGGGAAAGCAACCATGAATGTGATAAAAGGCCAGACAAGGACTAAGCCCCTTGCTGGCTTCAAATATAAACACATCCTTATAAAAATAAGGCCATTTCCTTGTAACTGGAGCATGCAGGAAGTTTGTTTTTATAAGTAGAAAACAGAACCTGCTCTTAATGAGGAACACTTGTCCATGGCCAAACATCTTGTCAACAATGGTAATTCTTTCAAGTTCCTCTGCGCTTGTGACATCCCAAAAGAATTATCTTCTAAGAAATATGATCAAAAAAGTCCATAAAACCCAAACAAGGAATTTACTGGACAAGATTCTAAGAGCAGGAAATAGGAAAAAATGAAAGCATAGTTAAAAAAGAAACCTACCATAAATGCTACTGAGCCATAGCAGCAAAAAGTGCTGTATTGATGCTGACATCAGTTACTTAGGGAAGGCTGGGAAACCCTTCCCAACAGGAATACAGATGTCTTTCATTATCTGGGTCAGCCATTGATGAAGACTGAACACCCCAGTGAGTGCCTGTGTCCTCCTGATGATGATGTGACCAGATTTGGGAAGTGTGCAAAACCACTCTGAATGTGCCAAACAGGAACACTCAGAGGTCCTGGGCAGGCTTAGGAGCTGTAGATTTCCATCCTTGAAAGTTGCACACTGAAAATTCAAAGTACAGGCAGGAACTCAAGGCAAAGAAGGGGTGCAGGGCAGAGCCCCCAGTCTGTGCTGTTATTCCTTCAATCTTCATCCCCTTGAGGAGCAATGCAGCTGTTTTGCTGTGCCCACATCTTTGGGGCACAGAATATTCTCTGTGTCAGTGAGGTGAATCACAGGGCCTTTTCTAAACTCTGTGATTTATGGGTGCAGGCTATAGACCAAAAAGAATGTTGTCATCACATGCGTGGGTGAAACTGGTAATGGGCAGAGTACTTTCAGAAGTAATTTATGTGATTGATTCTCAAGATTCAATATATTGCTCTGCTGTTCTCTTAGAAACTCCATTTTAGGCCTTAACTCTGCATAAGACCTGCAGAAAAAGGGTAATCTTTGATGCCAAACAAGTGTAGAGGTCTGAAGTTTGCTGCCACTGTGTAACCAGTTTCATTTTGGGAACTGTGAGCTCAGGAATTATCACCTTCTTATTTTTGTTATCCCTCCTATCTCATTCCTTGGAAGGAAGGACAGACACAAAACCTGTTTATACTGAAGCCAAAAATATTTACCATTAACTTTGCCAAGGCCAGGATTTTTCCCACTGTATGGGTCCAGTGCTTAATTCCACGTGTGTGTGACCTGGCCAGTGCTCCAAGGTGCCCTTTTTTCAACAGAAGCACCACCAGTGCCACGACTGTTTGCTGAAGTAATTTAAATTAACTCCATAATGCAATCCAGGGAGGGAAAGATAATACAGGTTGAAGGCTTCACAAACTTGATTCAGTTCAGCTACAAAAATGACAGATAGCCCCACCTGACTTGGAACTCCATGGAAAGTGCAGTTCCTTGTGTATTACTCATTATTATTTCATGAGCTAGCTGGCCACAGTGTCACCATGGATCAACAAACATGGGAAAATCATTCTGACCACTTCTCAGAATCTTATGCTGCAAACCATTTGTGAATGTAAATATTAAGGGTGGGAAAACCTCAGAGTCTCTGACCCCTATTTCCATGATCTGGCATCTTGTGAGAATTGGGTACATAGTGAGAAATTTGAAACCTTGACAACTTGGCTTCAAAAGTATTTTTTTTTAATATACATCATTTTCCTGTCACGGAGTAGGAGAGAGAGAAGCCTCTTCTCCAAAGGACAGTTCAGGATAAAAAAGAACTTCTGTAACCATGGGAAATTGTGGGCCAAAATGCTGCTTTGTTTTAAATAGTAATAAGTATACTAAAATATAGAATAGTAATTTCTGTCTTTAGTCATCTCCCTGGATCTAGGATGGGGCTTATTCCTGTCAATGTATTTATGCAGAACTTCGAGTAATTTCCCTGGTTTCACCTAAATTGCTGTGTTCTGCTTCACTTTCTTATTCAACTGCTTTGGGGTGTAAAAAGCGTATATACCTGAATAAAAATCAAATCTTTTGCAGCTTCGGTTCTGCTTAAAAAATTGAGAGCAAGAGAGAGTTGCAAGCCCCCTGGCACATCCCTCCGGGTGAGCCTTGGAGCACATGGGGCTGGGCAGCACCGGAAGGAGTCAGAAATGGAGCTGTGGGGTCTGTCCAGTTCCACTGCACTGGGGTGCCAGGACACTGCCACCCCTTGCTCCTCCACAGCCCCATAAAACTGATAATTGAGTTTATTTTGGTGATCCTGCATTGCCTGCTTCCCCCAGAGCAGGCTGAGAGCTGAGGCTGTCACCCCTGCATTATGCTGAGCCATGGATCTGCTCAAAACTGTGAAGCCTCCCCCATCCTTGCTTTAAGAATGTACGTATATCTTTGGGACCGTTCATATATCTTTGGTGTTCAGCTGTTACATCCTCATTAAGACCCTGATGAAGTGCAGGTGTGGGTTCAGGTGCAGCTGTTTAAGGTGTGTCCGTTCCCACTGATGGCTCCCCAGGGCTGCTGGGAACACGAGCCCTTAAAACCAAGGGCAGGACAAAAGGTTTGTCCCTGCTCTTGCTTTCTGCTCTTGGGGGCTTCCCTGGGCTGGGTGAGTACTGAGGAGGGGGTCTCCTGAACGAGAAATTCCTTTAATTCCTGAAGGGCCAGTAGCTTAAACTGTTGTTGTTTTACAGTTTTAATGCCTGGCAATCTGGGGTATAAACAGGTATCTTGCACATGCTGCTTTTAGCAGAACGAGCAGAACAAAAGGAGGCATCTATTTGTTATGTGGGAGTGCTTTATGGAGTGTTTCTGGGTGTTTCAGAGTTTTCTGTTGAGTCTTTTATTTTAAAAACCAACCAACCAAAGAAGAAGATGATGAATGAATATCACTGAGATTTGTGTTAACTTCTGCCTCTGCTTTGCAGAAAGGATATACTGAGAAACTAGTGAGACTGTTCATTAATCGCTGTAGGATTAACCTGAAGAGGTGATTCCTGTCAATATTTTCAGTTCCTGCTGGAGAAAGCTGCCTGAGAGGAGCTGAAGCCAAGGAGGGTTAAAAGGAGAGGCTGAAATGGGCATTTAGCGTAGATGTACGAGCCTGAAGTGTCTTCAGTTGGAATATGCTGGGGCTTTATTCATTTTTTATTCTGGCTTAGAGGGATGGGACTTTGAAGGTGCTTTTTTAACCTCTGTATTTCAGATCTGTGTTTGGGGACCAGCTGGCCAAGCAGGGCAGTGGATATGGCACTCAGTGCCGTGGTTTAGTTGAGGGCATGGGTTGGACTGGATGATCTTAAAAGTCTCTTGCAACCCAGTGGTTCTGTGATTTTTTTGAGTGAGGCTTCTGCTCCTGCATAGCTGAGCAGGCTGAGGAGCCCAAACTGGCATTTCTCAGGGGAATTGGGATATGAAGAACTGCAGCTGGTCTGGCCTGAGGGAAGGTGCAGGGGTGACTGGGGCACCAAGGGCTGTCTTTGTCACTGTTCCATTCCAGCCTGTTCAGCTGCAGAGCTGATAAAGCACAGTGGTCTCAGGAAATTAAAAAAAGGACCTGGCAAGGGGTTAGTTAATGCAAAAAGTACCAAGGACTGAGCCTGGGATATGAAACAGGAGTTAGCAATGGAAAACTCCCCAAAAGCTTGTCCTTTGTGCAGTTCCCCATTGCATCATTTCTTCTTTCATCACTGGCACAGACTCTGTGGGAGCTGGGCTGTTCTCCCTGGAGCTCACTGGCAGGGCAAGGTGTTCTTGGGGGCCAAGGTTGTAATGGCTGAGAATAAGATGGGTTTGGAAGAAAAAAAAATGCTGTTAAAGCAACTAAGTGAGCTCAGGATGAGCTGGTTTTTAAGCTCCTGTGTTCTGCCACCTCCTGTTTGTACAGCAGTTGCCCAGAGGGAGTGGATTGTCCAGGCTGAGCCTCTGGAGGTGCTGGTAATGCCTGGAATCCCAGTCCAGCCTGGGAAAAGAGCCTTGGGCATGGAGGATCCTGCTCTGTGCTCCCACAGAGCTCTGGAGGACAAGGTACAGATAAACTCAGGGCACATAAATGTGTTGGAGTGTTTTTCTCTAAGTTTGACTGGAAACTGATAAAGTTCTGGAACAAGAATTTTTT
This sequence comes from Picathartes gymnocephalus, assembly GCA_013390045.1. NCBI lineage: Eukaryota > Metazoa > Chordata > Aves > Passeriformes > Picathartidae > Picathartes > Picathartes gymnocephalus. Next base: position 162,581 of record WEKY01018399.1, on the reverse strand, counting down.
TCAGAACTTGCTTTGCAGCTTCCAAATAGCTCTGTGGGCTGCAGTGGCTGTATGTGACTATTATCATTATCTTATTATTATCAGCAGCTCAGAGCAGCTTTAATTGTGACAGCAAGCTCAGTTAATCATGGTTTCCTTTCTAACCTTGAATTCTGTATATCTCCTCATGACTTTTTATTCATGAGCACATTTGAAGACTATTTTGTGCCAGTGATCTGGAATAAGAGTCCTTTTGTCAAAAATGACATGAGAGCTCTCTTGAAAACTCTGACTTGACGTTTTGCTCGTGTTAGTTGTGGATGTAAGACAGAAAATGTGCAGTTGGGGAGCTAATGTGTAATTAATGTTCATAGAATTAATACTGAAGGGACTAGAAAGTAGGCCAGTTCTAAAATTCTGCTAGTTGAAAAGTAGAGAATTGGAGATCTGTGTTTGTGTGTTAAATTGACTTCTATTTATAGACAAGAGGCAATGCACTTTGGTGTGAACACTGAATTTATGTCTTCATGAGCTGCTCCTGTGCTGTCTTGACCAGGATTTTGTAGGATATTGATCGTGCACAAATATACAGTGCAACTGCAATGCTCTTTATAGCAATTTTCTGTATAGGCTTTCAGCCAGAGAGTGATTCTGTCTGGGGGAACATGTACATTATCTACATTTTTAAATCTATCACTTGCAGCTGCATGTCCTAGTAATAGTTAGCTGGTTCAGGGGGTTAACCCCCAATTCCTTGATAAATTATCTAGCTCTCTTTAAGATAAATTCAGAGAAAAATTTCTGGATGTTGGGGACTTTATTTGCATTATTTGTTGGTTGAGAAGAAGTTCTAAAATAATTGAAGGGCTTTTTACTAATCGGAGGTGTTTCACAAAAGTGTTTCAATTTCCTTTTTATAAGGTTAGGAAGTTTGTCATCCGAATTAAGCTGTTCCTCTGGGAAGCAGGAAGATTCTCCCCCAAAAATCTTAATCTAAAGAAATAGATACTGAGGAAAAAAATAGTTATTCGGTCACCTTGTGCTGAAAATTACATTTTCAAGTTTACGATTTTAACTCATTTCCACACAGCCCTCAAAATAAGTTCTGAAATAATCTGAGTGTCAGGATCGGGGCAGGATTTACCAGGTCTTGTGGCTGTCGGTGCCAGGAGAGGGCACCAGACATCAGTGACAGCTCTGTGTCCCTCTCTGTCACTGCAGAGGCGGCCACCCCTCCTGGGGACCTCTGCAGGGCACCAAAAACCTTCCCTGGCACGGTGGCTTTTTGTGCAGGGTGGCTCTGCCTGCCTCCAGTGTTTGTGAATTATGGTAAAGCTGCAATAGCTGGAGAATCTTATTTGTGTGGAGTTTGGGGGTGTGGGTGTTTATATACGAAGGAATGAGCCAAATCTGAGACTTTCAAAAAGAAATGGGGAGCTGAACTCTGCCTGCTATGGGGACCTGTGTCCTAAAAACCCCCGTGGAAATGCCAGGCTGGGACAGAGTTGTGTGTGAGTGGTGCTGGGCTGTGAATCCTCCTCCCTGCACAGAGCCAGCAAGTGCAAGAGTGTCCCAGGGGCAGGGAAAGGTGACCCAGGGTGTGTCCCCAGAGCCTGGCTGAGGTGACATCCCTGCCAGTGCTCTCCCACCTTCCTGTCCCTCCTCATCCTGAGGCTGCCCTTTGATGCTTTGCCTCATTAAAGTGGATGGGAGCTTGGTGGACTTTTCCTGTAATCGAGTCAATGACACTTCTTGAATAAAATAGAGTATGTCTTTAGAACCCTATGAATAATTAAAGTGTAATTCTGATCCTCTGTTAATGGAAAATAAATGCCTACAGAGACGTATCACAGTGGAGCCTTAATTATCGTACCTAGAGAATACTTACAGCTGACTTTTTCCCTCACCTATACAGACACATATTAATAATATTTAGGCTGAAATACAGAATTTGACTGCCCCTAGTTTCCTTTAATTCTTTGGAATGAATTATTAGCTCCTATTATTGGCTACCCTTCCAATCTTCAGAAGCATTAACTAACTGAATGTAGCAGGATTTCATAACATGGTACTCATCCATTTTCTAATTTGCTCTGACTCTGTGCCTTCATGGATTCTCTGACTCTCTTGACTTCACTGGGAATTGAGGATAGCCAGCTCTTCAAAGAGTTGGCCTCACAGTTAATTTGCATGCTGAAATTGGCATTTATATTAAACTACAAAAAAGGCTGTCTTGGTGAGACCTGTACAAGTCCCTGCACCATGAGCAGAGCTTGGATTCAGCTGCAGGACTCAGACCTGACTTTAAGAGCTGCTGTAAAAATACGTAAAAAATATATTTATGTAGATGCTCTTATTCAGAGCTTTCAAATTGTAAAACTGATTGCCAACTGCCAGAATTTCCTTTTGGACATATTTTTCTATTTCTAGATATTTAGTCTGAAATTGTTTTAACCAATATATTACCCTCTTCAAGACTTTGAGTGAAAGGTGTGTCTTAGCTACTTGTTTTGCTTCTTGGATAGCACCTTTCAGAGAGATGATGGGTCTGAATATTCCAGAAACTGGTTAGCCATTCCCTTGGGGGTGAACCAAGTCATCAACTGCCTGAATAAAACCAAATTTAAAACCAAGTTTAGGGAGCAGCCCAGCAGAGATTGATGATGGATGGCCTGAAAACATTATTTTGCTCTCTGTGTTCTTGAGCAGGTGTGGAAATGTGAGTACAGGTGCTGGGAGAAACCCTCTTTGAGCCCCTGGCCAGGCAGGAGCTTTCTGTGCCTGCCAAGCTTCACCCTCCTGTCCTCAGAGTGAGACTGTCTTGTGTTGTACTTTTGCCTGCTTCAAGTAGGGGGAAGACATCTCTTAATGCATTTCTGTAAGGGTTTTTGAACCAGCAGGATTTTGATAATCTTTGCTTTTGTCCAAATGAGGTAGGTGAAGGAGTTTCAAGCGGTTGGATAATTATTCCCAAAACTAGGAGTACATATCGGGCTTAATTCTTGAAAGCACCAAGAAACTGTGAAAGGAAAATTGCTCCCCACAAACTCTATTTCTGCTAGCTTGGGAGCCAAAAGCAATGATACCCTTGCTGTGAGCATCCTTTTCAGTCTAAAACAGAGGATTGTACACTTGCCCTTCCATCCTGATATATTAAAGCTGTGTCTGTTTTCTGTCACTAAACGGGCACTCCCTGACAGCTTCCCTGTCTTGTCCCCTCCCCAGCCTCTGCTGGGATCTGGAATTTGTGCAGCAGCTTCAGCTCAAGCTGAGCAACAGCACTTGCCCATGAGTCTTCTTGTATAGAACTGATAAAATATTCCTGGCCACAAGTTGTGTGAAATACTGCAGAGCACCTGCAGAAGGGAATTAAGTTACCCCTCCTGAATTGTGGTTCTTCAATTAATCTTTACACTGGGCACATTCATCAATAGCACATAGTTCATACAGGGTGACAACAATGCTAAGAAATGATAAGAAAATTAGGACTGAAGCTGGACTGAATTTTTATAAAGAGGCATAAAACCAGGCATGAATATTTACTTGTTTTCTTTTGTATTGTGCCTGACCTTGGCCCAAGTTTTGAAATCTCCATGAGACCTGAAATCATCTTGTCAAACCCAAACCTCAGCTTTTGCTGAAAAGTTTGAGAAGGATTTTTGTTCCCTGTCACCTGTCTCAATTTTGTGAAACAACTCCTGCTTTCTTTCATAATATTTTCCTGGCTGTTATTAGCCACAAGATCCTGAAGGCATCCAGAGCTAATCCTGACCCTGATCCCAGTCTTCATCTTCAGTGGCTGCAGGGCTGAAGCACTGCAGGAAGGGTTAATATGTGTGGTACTGCAGGCTCTGGGGGTCTTGAGTGGGTGTAAAACCAGTTATCAGGGAAGAACTGTGGCATTTAGTGCTGATATATACCAGACTGAAAAGGATGTCTGTGCTCAGCAAAGGTTTTTCACCCTGTGCTTAGGTGCCAAAATTAAGGGTTTTTGTCATTCACCTGCCTGTTTTCCTTTCTGTAGATGTTAGGCAAGAGCCCTTTCTCTCACTAAGGGTAGGGATGGCAGCTGCTCATGCTGCTGCAGAGGGGACAGTCACCCCTGGGTGACCCCCTGAGATACCCTGAGAGAAGCCTTGCTCAGAAGTGGAAGGACTCTCTTCCCTGAGCCGCTGCAGGACTGGTGCCCAGCTTTAGCTGGGTCTGCTCTGCTGAGTAAGCTTTGTCTTGACTTCTGGGCAGGTTTTAACCTGAAACACTCTGAGTGATTGCCTTGTGGGTGATAATGGGATTATGTGGAGTAGTTGGGAGGAAGGTAAATCCATGGGAGTGCCTTCCAGGTTTTCTGCGATCACCTCACCTCCTCGAAGCTGCTGCTGCTTTAGAGGGCACAGCTTAGGAGTTCGTCACCCACCCTTTAACCTTCCTGCACCAGCAGAGCCTGGTGTGATGAGGGCAGAGCTCTGCGGTTCCCTGCAGGTGAACACCCGAGCACAAGGGCAGCAAATCGAAACAGATGCAACCTGAACTGCAAGGGCTGATGCTCCAGCCCCAGTGCAGCCGGCTGCAGCCTCTGCATAAAATCACATTCTGCCCTCTGTACGTTAGTTTTTGAAGAATAGACAAACCCCAAAGAGTTATATGTATCCTTTTAAATGAACTTTCTGTGCCTTCAGGCTTTGTGGCAGAATTCACTCCTCACTGACTTCACAAAAGCCTCATTGTTAAAATGGCCATATGTTGTCTGATTATCCAGACTACCTATGGAACTCCCACATGTTTTCTTCCAGCCTGGTTGCTTATTACTCTTCCCTCTGCTGGGCTAATAATGCCACCTTAATGCCCATATTAATCTTTTTTCCTCTGCAAGTGTCACTGTTCCTATTCTCACTTTTTTTTCCCCATATGAAATGCCCCATTAGTTCCTTCCTTTGACCATCAAAATCCTTTCTCAAACACTTGGTTTTTTGCTGGTAATGCAGAATCCGTGTTCCCCCTTTATGTGCAGGTGGGGTGGCAGGTGTGTCAAACCACGCTGGTGTCATTGAGAAGCACCAGAGCTGCTTCTCCTGCCCTGGGCTCTTCCTAGGGCTGCATTCCCCCTAGAACTAGAGGTTTCCTCTCACTGTGCCTGTTTCATGTCCAGCGCAATCTCTGTTCCTTGTGGGATGTGCTGTGTCACTGCTGCTGTGCTCCCCAGCCCTGGGAGGACAGAGGGTCCCTGGGGTGCAGGTGGTGCAGAGCAAGAGCACTTCTGCTGCATGGTTTGGTGGCAGAGTCTCTTGTTTTGACACCATGAAATTGTTTGAAACTGGAGGTTTTGCCAGAGTGGGGAATGGCTGGTGAAAAGAGAAACTTGCAAAGCTAGTGGTTGATGTATCTCATGATGCTTCATGAACACTCGAGAATAATATCTTTGTTGTGAACTCCCTGGGGGGAAGCTGTGACTGAGCTAAATCAGCATCCCTGAACCCTGTCCTGGTTATCCAGTGCCCAGGTTTTGCCTTGTCTGCAGGATTGTCACTGACCCAGTGCTGCTGTGTGCCAGGAGGGCTCTTCCCCTGTTAGTGCAGGGTCAGTTCCTGGGCAGCCACAACCCAGGGACAGCTGCCTGAAGGCGGGGTCGTGGTGAGGGGCTATTTTCAGATAAACATTATCTGCAATGTCACTTTTGTCCTTGAGAGCCTGCCTGAGAAGCCTATTTTTCTGCAGTTGGTTGAAAATCCCATTGCATCAAACAAATAAATGTTCTGGCTGTGCTTATTGCTATCCTGGGGGGAAGGAAAGTCAATTAGGCAGCACTAAAATAAATGTGGAATACTTTGACCAATCTGGCATGAAACAAGAGCCACCCAAGCTGTGTCTGAGTGTGTCTTACCAGCAATGTCACACACGTAGCACGGGAGGCACTGGCATTTGAGGTGGGGGTGGACAGGCTTGTGCTGAATCCTGGGCTCCTCCAAAGGCAGATTCCAGGTCCAGCTTTGCCAGTCCAGTTGAGAAGGCAGGCCTGCAGCGTGCATGCAGGCTTGCTGTAAGAGTATTTTAAGTATGTTGCCCTTGGTTTTAGTTTCATGGATAATTTTAGAAAGCATATGCCTGGGTCTCTAATTTCCAAAGCACTGCTGCTGTTCCATGTGTCAGATGGTATCTGTTCTTTCGTGACAAAATTTTCTCATCACCAGTGACACTCAATACTTTTGCTCCAATGCTGCTACTTTGCGTTGCTGGGAAAGCTGCAGAGCTTGCTCTGCTCACTGATGTGCCTATGGGAAGGGAGGCAGTGGGAGCAGAGGCACTTTTGTGTCATTTTTTAGCCTCTTTTTTATGGAATGGCAATATCCATCCTCCAGCACAGGATACTAAAGGAGTGGTGGAAACATCAAAAGTGTTGAGCTCAAACTTAGAAGTTTGCCAGTGTACCCTTCAGATGTGTGGTGGCCAAGTGCAGCCTGACACATTGTGTCCTTTAGCTGCTCGCAGTCTGCGTGCAGATGTTCACTTGAGTGCATCTGTGTCCCTCTCAGCCCTGCTTGCATCTCAGTGCTGACACCACCTCTGTTCCCATAGCAGCTGGAACATCTCTCTGTGTGTGTGTGTGGACAGCCCAGCTGCACCCAGGTGACAATTTGGGATGCCCTGTCAGGCAGCCTGGGGTGCTGGGAAGCACAGCTTCCAATTGTTCAGGCTGCAGGGCTTTAAAGAACATTTTCTGCACAGCCAGAGATGGAGCTGCACCTTCAGGAAAAGTCCTCTGTTGCCCTTTCTTCTAAACCTCATCAGGCTGTGAGTACTGTGGGCTGAAACTTTCCAGTTTCCATATCTGCAGCCAGCCAGATGTTTTTGGGAAGCTTCAGCAATAATGGCACCTGTATTTATTAGCTGTTTATTTTATAAACTTTTCTTTATCAAGGTTTAAGGCTACTGAGCTGCAGACTGAGCTTTCCAGTACAGAATGTTTTGGTTTAATGGGGTGGCCTCTGCTTCTTTGGGGATGAGCCATCCAAACCTGACCCAGTGAGGTCTTAATGTGCTTTCCAGTCATTTTTTCTGTGTCTTGAATAAGATGAGGAGCTTCTAGAGAAAAATAAGATTTGATCACATAATTAGACTGTATCATCATCCAGGCTGTTTGGGAAGCAACACAAAAGCTCGGCAGATCTCTGGACTATTGAACACCTGGCTTTGCAACCTTGCTAAAGTATTTTTAATATAGATAGATATGGTGTAATACCTCAGACTGAAATAGCTTTACTTGCTAGGATTGACCTTTTCATTACTTGTTCAGCATCCCAGCACCAGTTAAATGTGTTACTTCTATAAAAAGATTAAAATAGAGTGAGGAAGCAATTTCCAGAAGGATTTTAAGTGCTTGTTGATGGGGACTTCAGTGCTTCTGAAAAATACTTTCCTCCTTTTTGCAAACACCATGATGTGATGTTTTGGCATTACAGAACAATTAGGGCAGTTAATTGCAGTAACCTACACTTCACTTATTTCTGAACCTGATGTAAGCCTGCCCTCACACAAAAGTTTGCTGGAAACTTTTCATTTAATGTCTTGTGGTCAGATATGTGAAAAAAGCCGTGGGCTGTGCTGGTTAGGAGAGGGTTTATGGATGTCTTGTTGCTGAACACTCCCTGTGTACCAACCACGGATGCTGGAAGAATTTTCTGAGGTGGAGCAGAAGGAAGGGATGGGCTGAGTTGAGAAAAAAGGGTCACAGGAAGGTCTGGGGTACAATTCATAGCAGAGGGTCCCTTCTTGGGGAAGGCAAGACTGGCAGTTGGTGACTGCATCTCCAGCAGCAGTCCAGAGGGAAGGAAATGTTGGATTTGTTGGGTCGTTCCTTGAACAGTCACTGTGGTCTGGGAGTGTGAAAACCCTAAAGCTTGAAAGAAGATTGCTGCAAGATGAAATTTCCACCTTTGTGTCTGGGGCCTCCATATGTGTAGTATGATGCTCCTCATTATTCCAGGGAAAAGCTTGTAGTTTTTAAAAGAAATAATGTGAGCTGACAATGTTTTAATTGCAGGAAGCTCATTATTTTCATTGTTTTCACTTGTTCCCTTTGAAATTCTATGTTGCAGGTCTCATTCTCATGATGTGCCCACCATTTTCAGAGACCCTCACTCTTCCCGTACCTTTATATCTCACTCCTATTCTGGAGCCAAAATTAACATCCTGAAATATCCAGGAATGGGATGAGCCACATCACTTGCTCCCCAGTGCTCAGCGACACCACCCTTCAGGGGTTCTTCCCAGTTTGCTCTGTTCTCCAAGTTCTCTAAACTGCTGTGTTACCTTGAACTGTCTGATTGTAAATGAGGTTGCACTGGTGTAGGTCAGGGTGAATTTTGTGAAAGGCTGGAATACAAAATTATGACAAACAGACCTGGTGGTGCTTGTAGGGTCTTACAGTGCTTTGTACCTGCAAGAGCTGTGCTGGGCAGAGGGGTTTAGTCTGTGGCTTAGTCTTGCCAGTGTTAACAGCTGGACTTGATGACTTTAAAGGTCTTTCCCAACTTAAATAATTCTATGATTCTCCCTGAGTGAGGACAACAGGACTCAGCTGATGAATTTCTCTGTTATGCAGGCTTGCAGGTCTCTAGGTCCTAGATTTGTGATAACAGATTTATTACACAAAAGAAGTTGATCTGTTTGCAATTCCTTCTTAATTTGGGTTTGCTAAGACAGTCTTGTATAAGCTCATTGTGGCTTTATGTGGCTGTAAATAATGCTTGGCATTGTAGCTGGCATAGGAAGGACATTGCAGCAGGAAAGATGTAACATTGCGTTTTCTGCCAAGACGTGATTTTTAGGGAAAAACAGCAGGAACAGAACATTCAGCAGCCCTTAATTGTGACTTTAAAAAGTGCAGATGTCGGGAAGAGCTTTTGGAGGAATGTTTTGATAATAGTTCTGCACAGTATGAGCTGCATCTGAACTGCTGAACACTTTGTGAATTTGTTTTGTAATCTAGACTCAGTTCCTCATCTTTTACTGCCACCAGTTAGGTTTTTATGTCAGTCTGGCACATTTGAAAGCCTTCCAGATCCCCATTTGCTCTGACCTGCAGCCCTCAGTGCTGTGTGCATGGACAAGCCCCAAACATCTCACGAGGCTGGGTTGTCCTCTTCTGTCCTCCAGCTGGGAAACCTGGGAATGGGAGAGGAACTGGGGAGCCCTTACCCCCCCCCCCCGGTTTCTTTTCCCAGGGTGAAAAGGCTGAAAAGGGCATCCTGGAGCTTTGCATTTGGTTTAGAATTTTCTCCTAGCTGAGGCTCTGCACATCCAAAATCTGAGGTTCCTCTTGGAATCCTGGATTTACAGTGGGAGTGGGGCTGATCCCATCCTTCCCCCTGAAGTGCCTAAGTGAGGCTGCTGTGGCCAGCAGGGTCACCTTGGCCACCTGTGGAGGTTTTTTTGGCAGGCACAGGTGACAAACCAGCACAAGAGAGCTCAGTGTCCCCTCCTTGGGTCCCAGGGCAGGATGTCCCCACCAAAACTGACATGGGAGAGGGTGATGTTTTTTTAAAGCCTGGCAGGAATATGTGATAAGAGATCAGAGCTGGGGCTTACAGGCTTCAGCATTTGCTGGTTAAAAATGTTGCTGGCTGTTTGAGGGAAGTTATGTAGGTCACTGAAAGCACTGTTATTTTTTTATGCTCGTTTGCTTTGCTGCTACCAATATTGGAAGTTCTGGAATTAAAAACAAAATTTTTCCTAGGTTTGAAATTGTGTGGTGTGATGCTGGCTACCTGGAGAGCAGAAATTCAGTGCATCAACAGACAGAGGGGTTTCTTTTCTTCCAGTGTCAGGAATATTTACCAGTCAGCATATCTGACAGGTTTTTAGTAGTAAATATCACTTGACACCAAGTGCTGGAATCCCTGGCTGTAATAACAGAAGGGAAGGAGTGGAAAAGGGAATTCACATTCAAAATCCTTCCAGAGCAAGTTATGAAAAATAACAGATTTGGAGTAGGACTAGGAACAGGCTTATCAGCACCTGGAGAATGATGAATTTCATTGTTGCTAAAAGCTGTTTGTGCTGTTTTAAGTGATGTGTCTGGCACAGGCTGACCTTGGAAGTGGCCAGTGGTCCCAATAAATATTGGAAGCTGAGTCAGTTCCTTGGGTGTAAAAACCTGGCAATCTCAGCCCTGAACAGTTTTGACAGCTATCATACACTACCTTCTCTGACTTTACTCCCCACTGTCTTATTTTTCTTTCTTCTGTCAACCTCATGTGGAAATTTATGTGCAGAAATGCTAACAGATAATTTCTATGGTTTTTCAATGGAATAACTACAGCTTTTATTGGAGAGATGAAAAGCCTGTCTGAAGGACTGGCTGGGAGAAAGTTCTTGGGTTCAGCCCTGGGCTCAGCTCAGGACTTTTTGAGTAATCTGGAGGCAAAGTGTTTAATCTGTCTGCTCCCCACCTCTCAGCTAATGCTCCCTCCAGACACAGCATTGAGGGATCTGAGGGCCTTGGTTTGAGCTTGGAAAACCACTGTACTTCTGCAGGAAAAGCAGCAAGACAAGAGTATCAGATGGGCCATGTTGTTTCTCAGACAGATTTTGACAGGGCAAAGCTTTAGCCCATTTTGGGGGACAGGAGGAATGAAGGCAACAGCAAATGCACTCACATAATCTCCTTTTTTAGCTTGATTGTGGCATCAACTGCATCTGCTTCACCTTTGCAGCTGGGGACTCATGTTTGAGCTAAGTCAAGTTTCTCACAGAGGAATTCTTTGAAGCTGCTCGTGTCTGTGTGTCAGGGTGATGACACTGCAGTGCTTCCAGCTGAGACAGACCTGAGGGACCAAAAAAGTGGGAATAACCACTTTAATTCCTGCATCTGGTCCTGGCCAGTATGTGCTCTAGTTACTCCTGCATGTCAGAAAGTCGGAGCCAACCTGGCCAATGCCTCAGAATGTCAGATGTGGGAATTATGTACCTAATAATCTTAATTTTAGGCTATGGCTTCCTGCCCTGCCTGGAAGTGCAGCAGAAAGGAAGGAGTCCTGCCCCAGGACTCTGCTATACCAGCTCTGTTTCCTGTAGGACAGAGTTGCAGAATGTGATTATGCATTTATACTTTGGTAGTGGTAAAGACCCACGTGTTTAATATTTTTGTACTTGGTGCTGTATAAGTGTATTGAAAGCAATGATCTCTGCAGAAAGAGCTCCTGATCTCAAGACAAGTCAAAATGAGAATGAAACAGGCAATGAAACAAAAATTGACAGAGAAAAAATTAAAAGGAAATGCGATGAGATCAATAACTGCCATATATCTGGAAATGGCACAGGTTTCTGACCTCCCCCCCTCAAAAACAACCTGATTCCCATAGCAAAACAATAGCAAGTGTTTGATCTATAATCTCATGCTGCTATGGATTAGGCACTGCAAGAGACTAAACAATCTCTACTTACCCAAGCAAGCTTTAAGTGAGCTCCTTTGGGGCAGGTGAGGACACGCAGATGGCTCCTGGGGAGATATGTGGGGTTCCTGGGGCTCCAGGGGCTAAAGAGCTGCTTCTGAGATAGCCAAGGGTGAGAGAACCAAGTGGGGCTCTGACACAGAACCAATGGGATGCAATCAGGAGCCGTTTATTGCTAAAAAAGCAAGCACAGATATGCTGGTTTTAGTTCAGAGATCGTGCATATCTTGATTGGCTGTGCTATCTTGTCCATGAGCTGTCCACACATCTTTTTCCCCTCTTGGTTGGTTCTTTATCACTGATGTCTGTATCTCCCTGTGCTCAGCAGCCCAGCTGGTTAAGCATTCTACTTCCTCAATTTTCTGTTAGGCAAGTCTTTTACTTCTTCTTTCATACCCTGCATCGACCTTTGTTCTTTCCCTAAAACTGCTGATGCTCGGGGTTTGGGATGGTTCAGGGGGTGCCCATGAATCCTTACATGTGACTCCATGGCCAAGAAGGCAAAGACAACCAGAGAGAAAATTTGGGCCCTGCAGGAATTGAGGGGGGAAGTTGGAAAGCACTGGGGTGAACTGGAAAAGGTGGCCTGAAGTTTCCTTGATGCTGAGTGTTGTGTGGGGGTTGCTGTCAGTGTTTGAAAAGGGACACACAGCCCTGTGGCTTTCCTAAGGAGAACCAGACCCTCGCAGAATCCCAGGGTCGGAAGAGACCTCCAAGATCATAGAGTCCAACCCAACCCTAACACCTCAACTCAACCCTGGCACCGAGTGCCACATCCAGCCTTGTCTTAAACACACTCAGAGATGGTGAATCCACCCCCTCCCCAGGCAGACCATTCCAATACTTGGTCCCCCTTTCTGTGAAAACCTTTTCCCTGATATCCAGCCTGTATTTCCCTTGGCTCAGCTCAAGGCTGTGTCCTCTCATTCTGTCAGCTGCTGCCTGGAGAAAGAGAGCAACCCCCACCTGAGCACAGCCACCTGTCAGGGAGTTGTAGAGAGTGTTGAGGTCACCTCTGAGTCTCCTTTTCTCCAGGCTGAACACCCCCAGCTCTGAACCATTCCTTGCACTGGAAAATGTGGGAGATCAGGCACTGCTACCAACGGAGTTTTTGAGTGGTGCTTGCTGGTGAAATTTAATAGCAAGGCTACTCCTAGTTAAGATGAAAGTGTTTGCCCGTGAGAATCACTTTAATCCTCCCATCCCTTAGTTCTCAGATTGTCTGTGCTTCCTTTGTAGCAATCGACACTCGTTATGTCACAAGTGCTAATTGCCACAGCATGTTTTCTGAAGTTTGATGCAATGAGGAAAGAATTCAGATAGCATCGATACCTCATCGTTTTGCACTGATTGTTAGTGGGAACCAACAAAATCAGACACAGCTTTTCTGTATTAAGTGTACAAACAATCCATGGGATCAAAACCTCTGACTTCAGTTGTGTTGGATTTCATGATTAAGTGCATGTTTCTAGGACAAAAAGGAAACACAGTTGAGAATTTTGGAGAGCCCTCTGTTCTAAAGGACAACCGAAGCTTTGGGGGAATCCCTTCTGTGGGGGGGTCTCCTGTGGAAAAAAAGGCCCTGGGAAGGGAAACCTCTCCCAGTACGAGACACTGCTTATTTCTAAAGGGCTAGCACAAACAAAGCTTTTATTTCGGTGAAAGTGCTGTGTAATACTGGCAGGAGTCACGAGATGGGGCTCTTTTAGCTGGATTTCCCCCAGTCGGTGTCCCTGGCTGTGCGGAGCTGATGGAGAAGGATGCTCTGGCTGGGAGGGATGAGCCTGCACCTGCGGGATGGCAGTGCCAGCGTCTCATCAATGCCTCATCGCTGATTTGTGCAGCTCCAGCTCTGACAGAGCCTTTCCCCTGTGCAGAAGCCCAAAATGAAGCATGTGAGCTCGAAACAGGGATTTTCCTTGTCTCTCACTGCCGCTTTGCACAGCGAGCCTCGGGGCACAGATTTCCCCCTCAGCACCGTGTGTAGGGCAGGTGAGTTCTCCGAAGGGAAGTTTTCTGGTTTATTCGGCAGAGATTTCTGTCCACACAGCCAGGAAAAGGTTAAAAGCACGTTCAGTTGGTGCTCAACAGCTTTAAGTGGTCATGTCTTCTCTTTGAAATGTATAAAATGTAGCTTTAAATAAATCCTCATTCTTCTACACTGTGTTCTTAGATGCAAACAAGATGAACTTTCTCCCCAGGTATCATGTGCCTCTAAAAAAAGGCTGAAATAAGAGATTCCTGTGACCTGAAACACCTAATTTAGGTTCTGTGGGACTCTGCCATCCAATAATCTCCCTGCTCCAGAGCTCAGAAATAATTTTTTTTTAAATTGCATTAAAATAGCAGATGTTAAAAATATGCAGCTTGTGAGAAGGAAAGCTCCCTTCCCCCTTCCCAAAGGCACAGAATAATAGATAACATTAATATGACATCTGAGCCTGTGCCTTTGTGCAGCTGAACATCTCATGGTATCTGGACTAAGTGATGATAAAGAAACCAAATTGGATGTGGCTTGGAAGATTTTGTCTGCATCTGTAATTCATCTCCTGATTTCTTTTTCTCTCTGAGGGGAGAGGCACAGTCAGTGCTGTAACAAGCACCAGGCACTGCAGGTTGGGTTTAGCCCTAAAATGAACCTTCTGTGGGCAGAGGAGTTGCACACTGAGAATGTCCCAGGTCCCTGTTATATGTGGATTAACAGCTGATAATGCTAATTGCATTCCCAGTTAAAGTTCAGAACTGGTCAGTGCTGTTTTTACTAAATATCAGCTCATTGAAAAAAGAAAGTGTTATTACCTGCAGAGATTTTTAGAGGATACTCTTAAATTGCTTACACTTGATGGATCTTGTTTTTCCCTTGCACAATTCCTTGCATGAGCAATGAACTTACACAGAATTTACTGCAGGAACAGTAGATGTCCAGATATTAGCAGTGTTGCTGGGGGATTTATAATAAAGTCCTCCAAACTACAGTTCTTCCAAACTAATTTGGGGTGACCTCATAGCTTTGGGTTGTTTTGAAGTATTGGTCGTTAATCCACATGAGTTGGGCAGCCACAACTTGTCCTCTGTGCATAAAAACCAGAAGAGGAGGACAAGGCTGTCTCTAAAACTCTTGGAATGTAAAATACTGTATAGAAGGGAGTTTTTGGGTGAGAGGAAATGCAGGATTGAAAGCAGGAGGAGACTGTGGAAACTGGAGAACTTTTGCTGCCTTGGCTTGTAGCTTGGGACATGGGAATTCCAGGCTTCTGTCACGGGCATGAGTCATGCTGCATTATGTGGTTACAGCAGGAAAAAAAAAAGATGCAGATGGCTGCAGAAAATAATATTTATACAATGCTCACTTAAAAATGCCTTCTTTGCGGTTGTTCCATTGCTGGCAGCATTAGGGCTGAGAAACCTGAACATTCTCCAGGGTTTCTTCACAAATATGCATTGATGGCTGCAGATAAACCCAGGCTCTGTGGGGTTTTTGCAGTTGGCTGCTCTTACAAGATGTTTGATCACTGCATTTCTGAGGGAGAGGCCACAGAGAAGAGCAGAGTCCTCCTGTTGTGCCAGTGGAAATGAAGGAATAATCCAGCCTGAAGGAATAATCCAACCTGTGGTTCTTTGTGGTGCATCTCAGGGCATGGGATGTGGCAAAATAGAGATGTTCATGGATGCAGGTGAGCCAGTTGTATGTGCAGAGCACATCTGCTTCTGTGCTGTAGCAACCAGAAGCTTCCTGAATCCTTAGGATGTTTGGGGATAGTGGTTAGGGTTACCCCAAAAATTCAAAAGTACAGCATTTTCATTGCACTAATCTACTTTTCCTCTTAAAATATTAATAAATGAATTGTTGTGTTTTTATAACTTGAAGCACTAGATGTTTTCTGAAGTTCCCCCCCGACTTAATTGCATTGCCAGGGGTAAAATTTCTGTCTGTCATAGAAATCTTCCTAAGAAGCCAATCTTAATCATTCTTTTCCAAGTACAAGCACATTTCTCCACAGCTGCTATGATAACTCCTAAACGAAAGTAAAACTGACACATTTGTGCTGGAAATCTGGGCTGCTCTTGCTGCATGCATGCTAAGGATCAGATGTGTAACAGCTGCTTGCTTTATGGGTTTTTCTAAAGGTGGCTTTTCAGGGAAGTAATGCAGAGTTCAGCTTTTAGTCATTACAAAAATGTCCCTCCAGTGCAGGGACAGATTCCAGCTCTGAGCTGAGGGAGGGGCAAGGCAGGAACAAAGCACCCAAGTGCAGATTGTTCCTAGGAGCTATGTTCAGGTTGAGTTAGCAATGATGAATTGTCAATTTTGATCTGTTTTCCCTCTCTGGAGAAGAGTAGGGTGCTGTTTGTGAGGTTTGGCTGTAGGTGCTGAGGAGTCCAAGCCTGACAGCGCAAGGGCTGTCTCCCAAGAGCCTTCAGAAACTGCTTGGGCAGAGGTTTTGGTGCAATTAATGTGAAAATCATGAAAATGAGGTGCTTTATAGATTCCCCTTTGTATAAGGGCACAGTCCTGGTGGACTGGCACTGGTAAAATCACAGGAGAGCTCGTTCTGAGCTTAACCAAACCTGCACTTTACTCTGTCATGAAGAGTGGCAGTGACATCCAAATTCACTTTTGGGATGCTGATGTAGATCTACTCTGATCTCAGAATCGTGTAAACCTGAGAAAGTTAAATATTGTGTTGCATTATCCTTGAAAATGAGGGTGAAGACAATTCATGTTCGTGTGCTCCAAAAATGGTTGTCAAACAATGCTCACTAAAACATGAACTATGTTACCAGTTGCTGCCTTTTGGTATGGTAACCACTGGAATTATTCATGGACACCTAACTCAAACCTGGTACAAAATACTGCATTTTTTCCACAGAGGAAAAATTCTCCTACTTGTTTCCTGTAGAGTCTAAAAGATTTAAAATCATATTTCCTTATAGTGTTATATATAGACTGTAGGCTGAGAAGTTATTTCAGTCCTTTAGGATCCTGGTTGTACAGAAAGCTATAGTTATGAGGTGAATTATATGCAAAAAAGATCTTGTGAATGTGACAGTAAAGTGACAGCTCTTGAGTACTTGGGTCAAGAAATGAAAATATTCTGGTTTTCACAGTGGCAGCTCTCTGCATGGTAGTTTATAGATCAAGGAGGGGTCTGCTGAGCTGTAATTAGGGCTGGAACAGAAGGGCTGCTCAATAAAGAAGGAAATTTAGGTAGCTTGTGCAAAAGGTGGGAGGAAAGAAGGAAAATCACCTTGTTTTGCAAATAAGCTCTGAAATTGAGCAAGGACACCCAAGCATAACAACGAGCAGAGTTGTGTTCCCTCCTCTCTGCAGTGGCAAAACTGCAGCCACGTTTCCAGGGCTCATCTCTTAGGGATGTTTCCAGATGAATCCCTTGAGGGAAGTTCTCTCTGTGACTTTAGCCAGAAATAAGAATAAATTTAGTGAATGATATGGAGCTGATTTTTTTTTTTTACCTGCACTTAGCAACTTGGTTTTAGTTCCTGTCAGGTCTTCCCTGATAAACTGTATTGAGAATCTAGAAACTGGACACCACTTCTGTAGCAATTGCAGTAAATCTCATTTGTAGCTTCCAAAATATACTTCCAAGGGCAATGAAACAACCCCTGATGCTCAAGCCAAACACCCTGGTATAACTAGGATGGAGTACAGGCCCAGAATTAATTGTTTAAAACCACTGACAATTTATCCAGGCTAAAGTTCTTTTATGAAGCTTCCTGCAGAGTGGTGAGGGCATAAAGCATGTGTTCCTCCACCTGTTTAGGGGACTTGGAAATCAGCAGAGAGGTTTGAACACACGTCAGGCTTGATACCTATGGGATTTATTATGTCTGAGCATTTCCTTTTCTTTTTCCTAATCCCAAAGTGTGTTTTAATGATGGTCAGAGAGACTGCAGTGCCTGGATCTGTTCAGCTTTGGCTCTCTCAGGCTCCATGTAATACAAAATACAGCACTGGGTGAGCACTGAGATTACTCCAACTGCTGGTTGTGATGCCACATGTAAAGAATTAGTAACGAGTTAATAATGAAAAATAATCTAAACAAATAAGGAAGTTTCAGTCTTGTATCTGTAACCTATAAATGTTTGATTCTTGTGTTTTATTGTATACTTGCTATCAGGCAATGGAATGAGCCAATGTCTGATCTCCTCATGTGAGGTTTCCAGAAATAATAAGATGACTAAAGTAAACATTTTTGCACTTGAGTCTTATCAAAATATCTTCTAATTAGCAGTGTGTGCAGGCTAAATTTTCTGAAGATTTTTATTGCTGATTATTTATGCAGTAAGTAGGACAAAATGTTCTTAGGAACTCTCATCTTCTCCATCCCCTCTGTAGGCTTGCATTCTTGCCTTTTTGCATTTTTTTTTTTTCCCTTCTTGCTCCTAGAAACTGGAAGCATTTTCTGAGGTATCCAGCACAAGTTTTAAAAACTGAAGCCAGACTCCCCTAAGGAAAATTCCCACCCAAAGTTAGTCCAGCTGCACTTGCTTTAGAAACCTGTCAGGACATTGTTTTTCTTAGGGAGGCAGAACAACATTGCCAAGGATATTTTCAATCCTTAAAGAGATTTACTGTGGCTCCAGTAAGCAAACACATGGTTTCAGCATGGTTACATTTGTCTCAAGGCAAATTGAAGTAAAGGGGACACTGCAAGCATAAAACCAAGAAATACAAAACCTATTTCTGAAAATGAGTGGTAAAGTGAGAGGGAGTACCTCACAGATTATCAAAGAATAGCTTACAAATCCCAAAGAATCTGAAATTGAGTGAAAGCTAAATAAATGTAAATGCAGAAGCTGTTGTTTTACACCAGGTGAGGAACTTGTCTTGATATCAAATTATTGTGTACTTCATGTGGAAGCAACCAACCTTTAGGATGTTAAAAATTTCCTTTGATCTCTGGGAGTTTTAAGCTGTCAGGAATGTGTTCCCTAAGAGAAGTTTACCATTTTCAGGTAGATTGGCATCACCAGAGGAATGACAAAATATAGTTTTGGCAACACTTCCAGTTTTGTCATGTTATCAGAGCAGCAGAAGAGCTTGCGGCACAACCAACTATCAAATTACCATGAATGTTCCAGTTCCCTGCCTGCGTGCAGGGTTGTGCTGTGACTCCTGGACTCCCTTTGGCCCTAAATCCCCAAAAGTCAGGAGAGTTCTCTGCAGAGAAATCTATAACTGTGCACTAGGCATAAATACACTGAATAAAGTGGATTTAGAGTGAGGGAATAGACTTGTCCTTTGTGTGATTTGATGAATTCCCGATCAGTTCCTGCACTGTGCTGGAGTCTTTAACAAACAGGAGCAATCTGAAATAGTTGTGAATTTCTCTGTGAGATGCTCCTAAGTTGTTTCCACAGCAGGCAAACCCTTTATAGATAATAGGTTTATCAAGGAAGGCTGAAGGCACTGCAACTGTCTCCACTTTTGACATCTATTCACTCTTGTTTTTGTCTTTATTCAGATGGAGGTTCCTCCTCAGTTTGATGCCTTTCTCCCATCTTTACATTCCCATCTATTCCCCTGCCACTGTTGATATTTATGTTAAAGGCCTGACATGCTACCAGGAGAATATGAAGGTTTTGATATGTCAGAAAGAGATTTTCTGTCCTGAAATGATAAATAGGTGTGCTGTAGTTTAGGTGTGCTCTTGGCTGAGAGATTTGGCTCTCACCCAGGATTACAGCATCCTAAATTGGGATCCCACTGAGCCAGGTGGTCTCTGCAAGCCAGATCTGTTTCAGCCCTCCTGGTTCCTTTAATATAGCAACAAACTCTCAATATTTGGGAGGGATTTCAAGATGGGACTCAAAAATGCTCCTTTGAGCTTTTTAACAGTGTGGCTTTTACTAGCCAGTTCCCTGAGAGGAAAACACTGAAGGGGTTTCCCTTTGGTTTCTGGAAGAAAAAGTATGTGTGCAAAAGTTAGTGAGTGGTTTGCTCTTCACACACCTTTAAAAATGATTTTTTCTATTAATAGTAGTGTTAGGCTTTTATCTGATAATTACAGTATCTCCTTGAATGTATGGAAAGTATCTTAGACCTGTTACAGGACCAGGTTTAGGCTTCATTTTTAGGTAAATTATCACCATTAAAACACTTAGGAGGGCAGGAGGGTGTGAGGTGGAACCCTGCTCTTCATAAACTTTGTGTAAGTTCAATTATGCTTCAGAATTAATCGAAAATTACTGTGAGGTGTTTCTTATGGGAAACACAGAGGATTTTGATTGTCCCAAAGAACACCATTTGCTTCTAGTTGGGCACGCTTGATTTAAACCCACCTGGATGATGCCAGGAAACAGAATGTGTAGCTATTTATACCTTAATGGAAGTGAGGGGAGAAATGAGGTGGTTTTTGCATATTCTGAGAAGTGAGACCATAACAAAACCAGACCCTTGGAGGCTTCCCAGCTCCAGCAGTGACCCCAGGTTCTGATCTCAGTCGTGTTTTGCGCCATGTCCAGTGCCCTCCTGCCAAATCTCTCCTTTTTCCCGTGGTGACCTGGGGTTTGTGGCTCTGGCCATGCCCTTGTAACAAGTCCTGATATTGCTCTGGGCAATCCCAATATTGATCTGCCACATGCTTAGGAAAATGCATTCCCAGAAGTTGCTCTGGTGAAATTTGAAAGGGGAGTTGTGACTAGAAATCAACTTTGTTTTTTAAAGATGAGGATGTTCATAATTTAGTTGTATGGCTCCTAGTCTTTAAGAACTGGGTGAAGACCTCTAGGACTCTGGATTTTTATTCGTAGTGAGTTTTTAAGTGTTTGGAACAAGCTGCCTAATGTAGATAGCAATCTCTTGCTGCAATTTCTGTGAGTGAATAAATTGTGTGAGGGAGAATCTGAGACAACATTCTGCTGCAAGCTGAGGTTCTGCTTAATGCATCTGCTCTGCTTTTTAGGTTATTACTGGGCTTTGTGTGCTCTAAAAAGCAACAAATTCTGCTGAGAAAGCACTGTTGTTTCCTGTGCAACCTCACAGGAGAAGCTGGCAAATAAACCTCGTGCCAACCTATTTGATGCAACCAGTTGGGGAGTTGTGTTTATTGAGCAAAAGTTATAAGCAAAATTGGGTTCTCCATAATTTTTCCTCTTCTCTTTAATTTCCAAGTTTAGCAGATGCATTTCCTTTAAACATGGAAGGTACCAGATGATAAAATCCTAGTTAAACTCTGAGGAGGTTTTTTTATTTTTAGCATTCGCTTCCTCTAGATCAGTGGAAACAGCACAAATGAGAATGGATGAATAACATCTTCCAACATCCTTATTCTCCCTGCATGGGAGTTGCTTCCTGTCACTTTATATAACAGCTCCTCACACTATTCCTTTTAATAATGAGCCAAATCGTTGCAGCCCGAGTTAGGTGTGTTGCAGTTTCACTCACTGTGAGTATTCCCCACCGTGCCTTTTTGACCTTTTATATTTTTTCATCGATCAGCTAAATCAAAATATCATTGGCTGCTCTAATGGGTTTGCTTATGTGTTAGCTCAGACTGTAGAACTCGATATTTTTCTTTCAACTTGTTGTTGGCAGTGGACAGAGGGGCTTCAGTAAAGATCCAAAGAGCTGAGTGCCTGATTGCCCACCTATGGTCACGTATTTTGTTCCTATCTGAAGATGTGCCTGTAATGAGCACAAAGCTGGGTTTCTCTTGGTGTATTACAGTGATTTTCTGTATGGCTTAGAACTGTTGCTTCGTCTTCAAAGATAATTATTTGGGATTTTCCCTTTTTTTTAAGGTCTCCTTTTTTAGTAAAGGAGCATATGCAAAGTAGAGAAGCCAAAATAATACATGTGCTCAGAAGCCTTAAGCATAATTCAGTCTTCTAGTTACCTCCAGGCTTTCCTTTAGAGGCTTCTGTCTTATTTGGTTGCTGAGATGTGAAAACTCAATTTTTAAGGTAGAGTTGTATTCTGATTTCTTACCTGCTTGCCTTAGGATGAATTTGGATTCCTCCCAGAGGGAACTGAGTGTCTGCAGATGGGAATCCCACATGAGATCAGTCAAAGCCGTCATATTGCTGATGCCTCAGCCTGAAATCTGAAGCTGTTTTTAGAGCAGATGAGCAGCACAGAAGCATGATCAGCTCTGCCATGTCAGGATGTTAGAGGGAACCTTCATCAAAGCAGGTTCGGGGTGAGGAAAGGCCACTGTAGAACATGGGTGGGAACCAGTGATGAGTTTAATATCAATGTTATGAAGAGGATGGAGCAGGCAGAATGTGAGTTAGGTACTTTATCATTCCATGCTTTGAATGTGAAGAGGCCACGTGACACAAAGTTAGTTTTAGCAGTTTTCTCTCTTGCTTTTTTCTGTAGTAAAATGGTTACTTGCTCTTCTGTCCTTGTGCTGATGATGTTTCTGACCATCTCATTCATTACATGCTTATTCAGTCTGCACTAATAATTTGGTTTTCTTCAAATAATCTCTTCCGTTATCCATTAGCAAGTTGTTCTCCCTATTTATATTTTGAGTGGTGTTCCACTCAGATTTGTCCCATTAGTTCGCTGATGGCTTTGAGCCAACTCGTGTAATGGGACAAGATAAGGAAACAGATTCATAAAGTCATTGGAGCAGCTAAATGTGGGTAAATTCCTACCAGGGATTTGCACAGTTTAACAAAGGAGGCTGTTTTTCAGTGAGGCAAATATTAGCACATTCAGGTAGCTTTTGTAAAATCCATTCAGCATTTTACCTGCATATTGAAATCCTTTAAATACCCTTGCAAATCTGGACTTCAGCCTTCTAGCTCCTAGAGATGTGTTTTACTTCCAGGTCAAGAGGAAATCTGTCCAGTCTTTGAGTATAACATATATTATCTTTATTTATTTTTATGTATTTATATACATATATTTATTTATATATACTTTTATTTATTTATATTTACATACATATATGTTGAGTCCAGCCCTTAATCATTACAACCCATACACAGAGTTCATTGCTGTGAGCTGTTTATCCTTCTTGTGGCCATACATGCAGACTGCAGATTTCAGTTTTTATATCTAAAAACCTCAGTGTTTAAATCCACAGGAAGCCTTGCCTTTGGATGACATCTGTGACAAACTGAGTTTGACTGTGACTTGGGGCAAGAAAGAGATTCTGGAAGTTTTATTGATAGCACATAAACATTACTGTTTCCTTGGTCTATGTGAAATAGAGATGCTGACACACACTTTTTAAGTTTTGGCATTTGCACTGGATTAGGTGTTTTTGTTCTTTGTCAAATGTGTAGTTTCATTTTTGGCTTGTAAGAAATAGGCAGTTTTTCTCTCTGTAGCCCATATAACCTTAGTTTTGCCTGAGATAGAAGAATTTGCCTTTTTTTCCCACCTTGTGGCTCATCGATGGTACTGGAATTGCACCCAAGATTAATGTCTAGAGTTTGAGATAGTTGTTTTCTCAAATTGGACTGCTGAACTTGTGGGAAATTTAAACCACTTTCAGCGTGGGAGACAGCAAAACAATTAAGCCATGTGGTAGCACTCAGATTGAGATCAGTGACATGAGCTCATCCTGCATGGAACTTTGGATGTTTGGATGTCAGCAAAGAAGGCTGAAGAGTAGAAGAATAAATTCAGCATCAGCAAGGAGTTGGCTTTCCTCTTGCTGAGGGTTCTGCAGTGGGAAGGAACCCTTCAGCTCCTTCCTTTCCCAGTACAAGTTGTGCTGCAAAAGCCAGATGTGAATAACAAGAAGCCATCAGCTCATCCAGATATCAGCTGGCACAGTTTGTGCCTGATAATCTGCCCAACTCATCAGCTGGGATATCGTGCTCCAGGAGTGCTTGTTCTGTCTGATTAATCACATGAAAGGGAATTTGTGAGGAAAGGACAGAAAGCAATAGGAGTACATTGTTTTTCTGTTTAATCTGTTTTACAGCTCTCATCATGGCTACTTTTAAAAGGCCTCAACTTGGTGGTGTGCTGAGCATCCAGAGATGAGCCTTGCTTCTTGCAGGTCATAAATCAGCCAGGACTGGCAGACCAGCAGGACAGTTCTTGTCTTGAATGGCATTTTAGTGCTTCCCATATCTACCTCCCCTGATCTCAGACCTCTATTGCTGGTTCTTAGCCTCTTCTCTCATTCTTCAGGCACTTTTCCCAGCTGTTCCTGTGGCCGTGGTAGTCCCAAGTGGTTTTTCCTGTTAGATGTTTTGTGGATTTGTGTCATGATCCCTGCCCAAAGCATGTGTAAGAACCTTAGAGTTTGGCTTCTGAATTAGATGCTCACTGCTGCAGTTGCAGTCTGAGCACTCATCTGTGCTGCTGGTTTGTTTTCAACTCTAGTTTTTGTTTCACGAATTTCAGAAATACAAGGATGAGGTGGTATTTGTGTCTGAGTCTCCAGGCTGACAGGGCACTTTCCTTGTCCATGGGGAAGCCAGGCTTGAGGTCGTGCCTGTCAGAACCCTGAGCTATCCAGGGGTTAAGGGCTGTTTAATTTAATTTAAGACTTCAAGGCAGTGTGTCTCATTTCTCCTGAGTGTGTGGTATCCATGACTGGTTGGAGGGATGGAATGAGAGCCTTTTCCTCAAGTGTGATCCTGCCAAAGCTCTGCTGCTGCTGGGTCATGTCCATGTTGGGAGCTTGGAGAGCTTCCCCTGGCACTCAGTGCAGCCCCACTGTGCTCACACTGAGCACCTAACCCTTGCTTTTATCATCTGCCAAAGGTGTTAGAGCATAGCTGGGAGCTGTTACAGATCAATCCCTCTCACTTTTTTCTTTGGTTGTTAAATTTTATTCACGTCAGTCCTACAGGAACAGTGATGAGACCAAGGTCACGGCACACCAACATCTGTTACCTTTCTATCTTGTCCCCTGAAGATCAGATTCATTTGTTGTCTCCCCAATGCTCCTCCAATTGTACAGTTTAAAGCTGGTTTGTGCTGTCAGCAGCTAATTAGTAGTATATTTCACTGAGAATAGCAGCACCCCATCTGGGTTGCAGACCCTGTAACCCTGTAGCTGAAGTATTGGAAAACTTCACAAATAGCTTTACAAATCTGCTTTTTATCTGTTGGGTAAAGAAATGGATAGTACTGGGGCTTCCAGGAAGAGGGTCCATGGCAATGCATTTTAACTTCAGCAGTAGCAAATTAAACGTGTTGAGCAATCAGTAACAGTCCTTACCTATTCACATGGCTGCAGAGTTTTTGAAGCTTTTGATGTTCAGGCTCTTCACATGGCACTCAAGCCAGGACAGAGTGCTCTGAATCTGTTTGATTCTCCCTGGCAGGCTTGCATAAACCAGCACTCTGAAACTCTTGGGTAGGGATTTGTGTCCCTGCTCTTTTTTGAGATGGGAAGTCCTCAGTGCTACTGAGCCCTCCTGCAGTTGTGGCCACATCACAAATACCTGAACCCAGCTTGTTCAGAGCAGCCCTGGTGCCAGCAGCTCAGGGGAGCTGAGCTCACCAGGCAGGACTTTACTTTAGCAGGCAGGACTTTTTACCAGGCTCTGGAGGAGCTGCCCCAGAGGGGCCACTGCCCAATTCTGCTGAATTCCCACTGCCAGCCACACCCAGTCCAGTCAAACTAGAGAAAACTCAGTCTGCCTTTGCAGGTTTGTGAGTTCTTGCTTGGCAGCAGGCACAAGGGATGTGGTGAGACCCTGAAAGCCAAGGCCAGCCTGTTTCCCTATGTGCATTGGGGTGCTATAACCAAGGGGGCACTTGGACATGCATGAAACACCTCAGCATTCAGAGGTTCGCAGAAAGAGTGCAGCAATCACAGTGTGATGAAATGAGCTTTGCTTGGTTTGAAAAGTTACACAAGTGTGCTGGAAGCTGTACTTTCTCATAATTCTCCTTTGCTCTGCCTGCTCCTCTGCCCTTTGACAAAACCAGTGCTTGAAAAATCAGTCTCCAACAGTAAATAAAGACCAGGGTATCCTGGCAATTCTTCACTATCTGTATGTATTGAGATGGTGGTTGGAGGTTTTCCCAAGGGTTTTTACTTCGCTTTGCTTATCTGATTTTTTTTTTTTCCCCATGGTGAGTCTTGGACCCACTGATCATGGGTGACTTTCAGCCCACAAAACCACAGCATGGTGAGCACAATGTACCCTGCTTGACTTTCAGCTCATATTTTTGCCCTCCCCGCTGTGACACACACATCTAATTCTTTGCCAAACAAAGAACATTTTGCACTTAAGATGAAAATAAGTGAAATGGCAATGGCAGAATGCCCAAACTTGCTGTTTCTGCTCTTTTGTGCAATAACAGTGCACAGTGGCATTTTGGAGTCTGAGGGGAACAATAGCAAAGCTCTGTGCAGGAGAAATACATGTGGCTAACTGATCAAAGAGGAAATAAACTGATTATTCAAACCTGGAACAAATAGAAAGGGGATGTTTTTCATTACAAGGTCAAAGTAATTAAATGCTCAGTTAGAACAGCCTTTGTCATGCACTTAAGTAATAGCTGCTCACTCAGATTCATCTTCAGTGTCCTCTCAGCCTGCTGCTTTAAGGTGACTTATGAGCCATGAGGCATCTCTTTATTTAAAGCATTTCTGCAAAAGGGGTTGTTGCCAAGTCTTTGGTTCTTCCAGCTGTCCTCAGAGCACCTCGGTGGCTCTGCTCCTGGAGTGCACAAAGCTCTGGGGTTGGAAGCCCTGATTCACAAATGGTGACACACAGGGGTCCCCTTTCCATTTGGGGATTCTTGCCTTGGGAAGACGGGGAAGCAAAATCGAAATGACAAAATGCTGTCACAGAGCTGTTCCAGGAGGGTGGTGTGGTTGTGTGCCACCCCTCTGTGTGTGGGTGCCAGCTGTGGTGCTGAGGGCAGTGGCAGCACCAGCTCCCTCTGGAAAACATTTCTTTCCTTCCAAGAGGGACGTTTCCTCTCTGAGACCCGCCAGGGCCAGTCCTGAGGCAAGGACTGAATTCATTTGAGTGGAATACTGCTAGAAATGGGTGTTGCACTTGCATTTCAACCCCCCCAGCATGAGGCAAGGATTAATTTGATTTGAGTGGAATATTGATAGAACTGTACAGAGATGGGCTCTGTCTTCAGAGCTCTCTGAAACTTCACAAAATAATTTACACAGAGGGCCTTGAGGAGACAGACTGATCCAAACTCAGCTGTGCAAGCATTCCTGACATGCTAACTCAGGTTATTCAGGGGCACCCATGCAATCTTTCTGGGATGTGGCATGATCACATCTTTGGTTCACTTTATTACCACTAATATTTCTCATGATTCAAAAATTAAGTACAATGAACTTCAACTGCAGTCTCATTTTCAGAGTTGGAAATTAAAAAAAAAACCAAACAAAGCAACAATTTGAAAATAACCTCTGTTAGATACTTCAATCCTCAAATGGAAGTTTAGGAAATAATACAGAAAATATGTGGGTTTGAACTGAAGAAACTTCAGGTTCTGCTTTCTTCTGCAAGCAAAATAATCTGCTAAGATTAGCAAAAGGCTTTCACCAAACCACCCTGGCATTTGTTAGGAGAAGTTTAATCATTTAAAAGTAAAACCCTCTTACCCCACTGCAATCCTCTGCAGTGTTTATCTTGAGTTTCATGAGCATCTTGCTACATGAAGTAGCAGTAAATCTGAGTTGCTTCTATCTTAAGTGACAAAACTGAACCACTATCTTAAAACCCCAATGCAATGATCTTCTTCCAATCTACCTTTCAACAGCTTTCTGTTCAAAGGGAAAAATGCTTATTTGGGGCCTTTAGCAATTCCATGTGTTGATTTACTTGAGTTTGACTTCTAGCCTATTTTTCTTTTGAAGTTATACCTTTGACTATTTTTTAATTTTTTTTTTTAGTCTTAAGTGTGATCACATTCCTGTCACTTAGAACTTCAGACACTTCCATGAAATTTCTACTCCTTATGCCAAAGAGGAAGCTGTCAAAACTCCAGAAACATGACTCTGGGAAATTTGGCTTTAATGGAGTTCTTTAGTTTGTCTGATATCCTACAGCTTTCTGACAGGACACCTCTGCCTTTGTACATTAAGAAGCTTTGGTGGTAATAATGATAAAGAAGAGTTTTATCCCTTTTGTAGAGATGAACGGGGCTGAGTTTTTCTGGCATGCTCCAATTCTCCCGGGGGCATTACAGTAATCCTCACATTTGTCACTTGTCTGTGCTGCAGTGGCCTCCCTGGGGGGACCCTGGTGCACTGTGCTTTCCTGCAGAGGTGATGAATACACTGATTTTTCAGCTCTGAGCAGCACAGGTGGCCCAGAGTTTGAGATGAGTGTGATGCTGATGGGGAAGAAGCAGCATTCCCAGCCCACCTTCACAAAACTACCTTGATATCATGCAATAAATATCAGTGTTATTTTTTTTTTTCTGAATTAGGTCTTGCTCAATGAAGAATTTTTTCTGGTTCTCTTGGGTTGCAGGTGTGTTGGTCTATAAAATCAGGGACAAGGACCATGTTCAGTGCTGCTCTGCTTTGGATTAGAACAGAGAATGTGGCAGATATCAGCTGCCTGTGACAGGTATCAGCCACCTGTCCTTCCTTGCCTGTTGGCAATCCTGTGCTCTCTGTCCCTGTTGAGCACAGGCTGCATTTCTGCTCCACAAAAACCTCTGATTGTCCCACTCTGGAGCATTGTGGGGTCCCAAATTTGTGAGCTGAGCTGGCAGGTGTGGGAGATGCTCCTTTTGCTCCCATCCTTATTCCTTTCCCACGGAGCGGTTGCAGGCAGCAGCACCATGACAGGAGTGTCTTCCTACACATGAGTTAAATAAAATCCACTTCTTGCTAGACTCTTTCTTCCTTTAATATTATTTCAGATAAATCCAGTGACAGTACATTTGATCAAACACAGAGATTCCTCACAAAGCTCACACAGTGTAGATTCCTGGGGTTGTTGGGTTTTTGGTTTTCTTTTCAGTTTGGGGTTTTTTTTTCATTTGTTGTGTTTTAGGGTCTTCCTACTGAAGGATTTCTGAGGGCTGGAAGGGTTTGCCAAAACCAAAAAGCATAAATAAGCATGTTTGCTTTTTTACACCCTGAAAGTGAACCTTGCTCATGTCACAGGTGGATTCTGAGAGTGGCTCCCTAAAGGACTGCTGGGCCTTGGAAAGGCTTTGCCAGGGCAGCAGTGGCAGGAGATCTGTGCCCTTCTGTCCTCTGACCCCTGGGCCAAGCAAGTTTTGCTCCCACAAAGGCTGCCCAGCCCCTGGCAGTGGGGCAGGCTCCCAGGAAGGGGGGGCACAGGGATTGTTGGATGGATAGCCAGGCTGAGCAGAGAGCTGGGATATTTCCACAGCCCCTGCAGCCACTGTCTGTCTGTAGTGGTAGGTCAGGGGTATCCATGCTCTATGCAGGTTTATAACAATTTTGGTGTTAAAAACAAATTCCTGGAGCACCTATGCCAAATCTGAGCCTGAAGCTTGCTTTTACATACGAGCTATAAATCTTGAAAGTAAGGATTTGTAATAAAAATACTGGTACAATCTTGAAGCCCAGCAGTGCTAGTGGCAGCTGCTGCTGTGGTGTAGTTGGAAAAAATAAGAGTGTGTGGACTGGCTTGTGTTAATTACTCTTAAACCTGTTAGTGTGTTATGCCTGGCAAACCCTGAGAGGCTCTCAGCTCTCTGTGACAGCAATGGTGTTTAGTTTGGGGTTTACTTTTTTTATAAAATGCAAACAAAGAAAAGATTAGACACTTTAATGGTTTCATGGTTTAAAATCTCTGTGCTAGAAACAACCTAATTAAATTCCTGACATCATCAGTTTTGTTAGTAAATAGTAACCATGGATGCAGAAGAGTCTTGCATCTCATTTCGTTCAGCATAGGGTTTCAATACAAGAGCCATTAGATGTGGTGTGGAAATGGAAAAACAAAGGAAAAGTATAGGACACTTTTTTTCCCCCCTCCCATTGATCCAGAACACAGTCCTGGAAGAATATCTGTAATTAATTAGCAGGGCTTTAATGTAGGGCAGTAGGCCATAGGTTTCCTCTAGTGAATTTAGCAGCACATTGCACAAGATAGAGGAGACAGAATATCTAAAAATGACTGCAGGAAATCAGTAACTGAACAGTGTAGTTAAAGCAAGTGCATATTTTACACTGACTTATGGTGGTGTTTGTGGATGTCTCTATCTTGGGAACAATGCAATCTAGATGAATAGATCATTCACTGCACCTGTCTTAATGTGGTTTAATAATTAAAAAAAAAAATCTAGATTTACTTGGGGAAGTGGTGACAACACTGCATGTTTAAGCAAGGCTGAATTAGCATGCAGACAGCAAACGTGGGCAGAAGGGAAACAGACTTTCTCATAAAGGAACTGATTAGAATTACTCAATGCCACTCTTTCTTTAACAGGAGATGTACTAGTTAGCACTTCATTTCAATACAAACAACAAACAAATGATGTTCAGTTACCGGGGTTTGGCATACGATTGGTGTCTTCAAAGGGAGTGAGGCTGATTCAATGCAGTTAGAACAGATTTTGGGTTGGACTGGGGAATAAATTGGTGCAGTGTGTCTGAAAGCTGCTGTATTTGTCCACCCTGCAGGCCTGGGGATTCATGCTCAGCCCTGCAAGGAGCAGAAATGGTTCCAAAGCCAGTAACAGGAGCCTTAATGAGTACATATGCAGGTGCCAGATTTTAATTTTTATGTTAGTAAATGAGCTCATCTTACCAACAAAGGTTGATAATTGTAGGTAATTTGACAATCAGATGTAAAAATAACACAAAACCCACAGCACACCCCTGTTCAGATAGCAGTGACTTATTTTCTATCAGTTTCAAAAGGGAGATTTTCGTTCAAAACAGTGGCCTAGGGCTGATTACCTTTTTTGCCATTTTTCCTGATGGATCTGGCAGGTGAGCTTTAGCCACAGCTGCAGAATTCCCTTCTTCCTTAGGAGCAGATGAATGCTGCAGCTCTCTGGAATGGCAGTGCCTCTTTTCCTGGAAGGAAAATGGGATAATCTGCAGTAGATTGTGTGACTTGGGAATGAAATTCCCAGGATTTTTTAATGGGAAGGGTCAGAGGCTGCTCTGTGATTCCCTGCACACAACCCAGTTTTCAAAAGCCTGTTCAGGTCTCTCCCATGGCGTGGAATTCTTTTACTGGTGGATGGAGTCAAAGAACCACTTCATGAGCAAGGATATTTAAAAAAAATCAGATTATAACCTTTTTAATATGAGAAAGGGTTTGCAGGAACTTCGTCATTGTTTAGGAGTGTTTTAACTGTCAGTGAATGGAAGAAAAAGACAAACAGGGGAAAAGCCATTGTTTGTAGCTTTGACAGGGAGATCTGTTAGGGGATAAAGGGGCCTGCACTGGAAGCCGCTATCAATCAGAGTGCACCTAGCACATAACACTGCTCAGGAGACTTCTTAAATGTGGAACTTTGTGCAATAAATCCATTCCTGCAACATGTTTATTCCTTTATTACATTTGTGGGAAGAGGAGATTTCGCTGCATATTCCGTATAGTGATGCATAAAATCCATATTTATAATCCTGCTGTGTATACTCCACATGTTTCATCAACAGTATATTAATTTGTTATATGGGTTTGTTCTTTGCAGCCAGGCCCTCTTTTAATGAGAAATTTCAGTGTCCTTGGAGAAATTATGAAAATAAATATTCAGTAATTCTTTTTTTTTTCTGATTTATTTGTATATCTCGTGGTTTGTCATCTTAGTGCCCACAAAAGGACTTACTAAATCTAATGGGGAAATGACATAGCTATATTGCTATCTTCAAGCATTGTTAAGCTGATTTCATTTGAAACTGACGGTTAATGCTTGAGAACTGTCTTTTTATAAGCAGAAATTCTGTTTTTTCTAGCACATCTTTACTATATCAGAATGCCTTTTATCAGTCAATTGGAATAACTCTTCTGAATGGACGTTTCTTTTCTTACATATCATTTTCATTTCATTAGCTACAGTGTTTTGTCATCTGGAGAGAGGGTTTGGCTTTAGAAAGGAAAAAATTGTTTTAACTACAAAAAAAGTGAAAAGAAACAAATAGAAACCAGTGATGTTCTCTAAAAATGGGAGATGCTCAAGAATTCATGTATAACATTCAGCCAGAGATACTGATGCTTTTTTTTTTTTAAACTGGGGAAAAATAAGTTTTTTTTGTTAAAGCACTAAATATAAGCAGTCAGACACCAAGTTTAAAATGTGAATTTTGTTGTACCAAGAGCTCTGGCTCTGGTCCAGTTCTGCTTTTGCTGTTCTTCAGCTGGCAGTGCAGGGATTGATGGCTGAGGCCAGATCTGTCACTGCACTGAGAAATCACCCTGCCAAAATGATCTGATCCAAATGATTCCTCAGTCAAGAAGTGCTGAGGGGTAAATGCATCCTCCAGGTGCTGCCATAACTGATAGAGCACTGTGCTCCTCAGAAAATACAAGGTTTTACAGCTTGATTTATTTTTTCTCCATATAAAATACTTTGAGCTGGCTTTGCCTTTAATAGTTAAGTTTTATTGTTTCTATTTGAAGTTTTACCTCCTGTGGGGATTTGCCCCAACTTGCTGAAATCTTACATTTCATGTGAAATTTTTACCCTTTTCCGGGTGGAATTCTAAATTGGTGCCAGTGCCTTTTTCTGCAGGGTGCCTCCTATCAGAGAGAGGCTCCCCCTGAAGAGGGGCAGTGCTCTGAAAAGCAGAAGCAGCCCTTGTGTGCCTATTCCTGGCAGCTAATTGCAATTCCACCACTGCCTGGCCATTGCTGAGACCTCCAAGCCCCCTGTGCTCTGCCAAAACAGGTTTAATTTTTATTTTCCTTGCAGTCAGACACAGGATGAGAGCTTCTTCTGTTGGCAGCTTCGCTGTCCTTGCAGCAGGGGAGGTGGAAATGCAGATTTATCCTGGTGTAACCAGGGGCACAGGAGGGAGTCCATTGTGTGATTTCCCTGTTACAGGAGCAGCTGTGGAAGTCCTGATTGCTGGTTCCTGTAGATGTTCATCTTTCTTATGAAACAAGGGCTGGGGAAAAGGTGTCTTTCCAGAAAGGAAATAAAATGAGTAAAAAATTACTCAGTGCAGGCAGCTTGACATAAAGAATGCTTTTGTACTTTTCCTATGAAGGAATTTAGCACCTAAAAACTGCTTCATGCCTGTTTTCTCATGGATGAACTTGAGCTATCAATAGAGTTGAATTTTCCTATTAAAAGAAATTCCTCAATGAGAAGAGTTTGGGGAGCGCATGATTGTAGCTCACTGAATTTTTAGCCTGGGGATTAAAAAATACATTTAGATTTTTTCAGGAGTTTCTAGGAATGGGCTTGAAAGCCTGAACTGATCAGATAATCAGGAGGACCTTAAATGCCTGGGAAGAACATGTCTGCCATGAACATCAGTTAGCAGGGTGGATTATCTCCCATCCCTGTTTCCAGCAAGATGTTTCCTTTGAGAACATTTTTCAGAATATTTTTTGGCTGTTCTCATTTCTTCAAAAACCCTGGTGCTAAGGCAAAAATAAAAAAAGGGCAAGTTTCCCACTGACGAGGTAGAGAAAGGAGGATCCCTTCTGGCCACAAGCTTGACATGGTATTGAAAATAGCAGGGAAAAATAGAAGGAAAAGGAATTTGTCAGGTTCTTGTTGCCAGTTGTGGGAAGGGTTTTCTGTTGCTTTAGGAAGAGAGTCTCTTTAAGTCAAACAGCAACCTCTGATGTGTTATTGCTGCCAGATGCTCCTCGATGCTGCCAAGCTGGGCAGGTTTCCCTCTTCTATCACCTCTATGTAAGCATCTGCTCTCAGCTCCTCTGAATGAATTTGCTGAATGAAGAAAGAAGTCCATAGGAAAATTCCTGGTGGTGGAGTGTGGTGTAACTTGAAGTAACTCTGACCCTGGTAACAACAGGTCGACAAAAATATGACAAAACCCCCTTGGGTTCCTGTCTCCTGTAGTTCAGAGCTCATTCCTAAAAAGTAGATTGGGTATCTTGGAGGTGGGGCTGTCTCAGCTCCTGTGCTGAGCTGTGACAGATGACCACAGCCTTGCCAAAAAGACGTTTTGTTGTCACAGCTCACCTGTGGATCCCTGTGTGCACAGAGGTAGTGATGCAGATCAGCTAATTAGACAATTAATTACTGCCTTGCTAGGGCAGCCCACACCCATTGCACAGCCACCTCAGGCTTTTGAGGAATTGCATCAGCTTTTTGCATTTGTTCTGTTTGCAAGAGGGGCTGGGAACTGACCCAGAGAGAAATCCCAGCTGGCTTAGGGCTGGAAGTGTCAGAGGTAGATTACCCAAAATGTTGGCTGTAAGATAAAGACAAGAGCAGTTGTCTTTCCTCAGGAGGAAATGAAATGTAACAGCCTGCATGAGTCATGCATTTTTAGCACATCAGCTTTCAGTTTATTGCCAGAAAATGTACTAAATACATAAGATTGTGTTTAAGTGAAGCCATATTTCAAAGCTCTGGCAGTGGAAGTGCTAACACACGGGACTGTCAATGCCATTGCTTGCCAAGCACCTCACAATTCCTGCTTGGCTCTTCCCTGTGCATTTTCCTGCATTTTCCTCTCTCTTAGATGTTAGTAAGAAACACGCTCTGAACATCAGAAAAGAGGTGCTCAGCCCTACCTTGAATAGGCTCAAAAAGAGCCAGGTGTCTGTTTACAGCAGTTTGGATTTGTTGTCCCCATGTCACCACCTCTAACAAGGTCTCCCTTCTGGGCCTCTCCTGGACTCAATGCTGCTGTGAATGAGGTTTCTGGATACTTGAAACTCACTGGAGCTTTTTTTCCCTGATTTGGTGACAAACCATTTTCTGTGTGACTTCTGTATCACATGTTCATGACTCCTGTCTAGGCTCACAGGGAGCCAATACCTCATTCTGTCATTTCCAGGTAAAAATTTGAGTACTGATGTGAGTTGGTGAGTATAGTATGGATAATGGAGAAAGGAGAGAACTGATTGTGTCAAATAGCTTGGAAAATTCATCCAGCCAAGTAAAATCAAAAAGAGAGACTCATTTTGTGTAGCAAAATATTCCTAGTTAAAACTTGGATCAAACTTTTGCTTTCAACAAGCATCTTTATTGGAGTCATCAACTCGGTGTCTTTGAAATCCAAGTTGCCCTCCCACATTAGATGATGCAAAGGAAATGACAAAAGATCGATTTCACACAAGGTAAGCTTGACCTTTTTTAAACACAAACCATGCAGACCCATGGCTGGATGATCATATTGCTTCAAAGAATATTGCAAAAACAAATGAACTTGCTGAATCATTGTAAATAATTCTAATATTGAAGGTTCTGTCCAGAGAAAATAGTGTGCTGCATTAAAAAAAAGCATGGATACCAGAAGGAGTATTAAGGAAAATTATCAAAGGTCTATTAGTCAATTAAGGTAGCTCTCCTTTTTATTCTCACTTTGTGCCTTTGGAAAATATCCCCATAGTGCAAGATGGATTGTTAATTATTGCCTTGCAAGAGGCAGGTTCAGGTAGGCATTGGTGCAGATGAGCTGCTTGTGAACTCTTCAGCCTGAGGTACTTTGGTTGGCACAGCAGCCTAGAACAGTGAAGTTGTTCTCCATGCATCACACACTTATCTAAAAAACAATACATGAGGAATAGGTTAAAGCTTGGGATGTTCTTTGTCTGTGCTGGCACAAACAGTGAATAAAGGCTGATGAACAGTGGTTCTACGGAGCCTTATGCCTCTTGCCTCAAGTGCAGATATCAGAGTGTAAAATCGGGTAGAGAGGGCCATAGAATGGATTTGTGATGGGCTCTGAAGGGTCCTGGGCTCCATAAGGCAGTTAATGGATTGCACACAGCCATATGCAGCACTTCCATTTCTTATGGCTATAATGGAATCATAGTTTTCATTTAATAACCAACCCAAGCTTAATTCAATACAAAGACATATTATATTCCATTTCAGCAGATGAAGCATGCCTCAGCTTAAGCGGAATATTGGAGCTAAAAAACCCCCTGCTTGTACTGTGTTTTCCTTCACAAAGAAGCTTGCCACATATGAACATCTTTAAGTGCAAATTCTAGTTGTGAGAATACACCTAGTCCCAGTATCCAGTTCATTGATGACTTCTAGGGCTTTATTTTGGATAGATCTGTGCATGTAAATCATAACTTAAAGGGCTAAATTCCTGCACGCTGACTTCAGTCGTTGAGAAGAGCTCTGGTTAATACATTGTTTGATGGAAGGTGTATAAACCCTGTTAAGAAAATATTGACACCCTCAGCTTCAGGCTGAGGTCCTCCCAGTGAGCTGGAACTGCTGCCTTGGAGGGCAAAGGTTTTGCAGGAAGTGCATGTTATCCTTAGGAGTTGCAGCACCAGCCCTTGTCTCTGAATGCTCAGAGGTAAACATGCGCAGGAGCACCAGGCCACAGTGGACCTGTCCCAAAGCTCACTGGGGTCACAGGAGCTTTGCGCTGCTTTTGAGCAGTCTTGGATCACACACACACAGTGCCACCAGGCAGAAAATCCTGCTTCATGCAACTCTCCAACTGTGTGAAGAACTTGGGGGTAACAGGTCTCATGCCTTGGGGCCCACATTTATCCCAGATTTATTGTGCAGGGCAGAGACCCACTTATAATCAGCGCTGGACTTGGTTTTGAAGGAAGAAAATGAGCTGTGTGGAACAGGCAGTGCTATCACTGCTGAGTAATCTGTACTTCAACGTCAAACAAAGCTCGCCTGTTACTTTGTGAAATACGGGTGGGATTTATCCTCAGTTCTGTCACTAAAAATTGCCTGTAAGGAATCTCGGCAGTCAGTGAGAATAGATGGCTCAGAACCCAGCTATAGCTCTAGGGACCATCACAAATCTCAGAATGTCTCCCAAGTGCTTGATTTGTGTAGATGATGCTCTGATTTAGCAGAAAGTTGCACATAAGCTCGTGTCGCCAGCAGCCTCGATTGGCGTCATAGATGCAGAGGCTCGAGAGAGTACATTATTCCAGCAAATGTCAGCATTAATTTATACTTGCTCAGGGCTCATCTGCCTTTTCCTGCAGTCTCTTGGAGAAGAGAGATTACAGCAGTGTGCGTGAAAAATTTGGTGTCCAGCAGATTGAGGCCAGGACCTGCTCAGCATCCTGGAGAGCACTGAGGGAGGCGGGTGGCAGCAGCCTGACCCCAAACAGAGGAGTTGTCATTGTTTGTTCCACCCTCTGTTAGTGAAAGCACCACAATATTCACGGCATTAAAAAGCTGCAGCAACGTGTCCCCAGAGTTGCAACAGAAATTGCTGATCTGCTGGCAAGAGCTAGGAACACAGGGAAAAAAATTCATCTGGAATTGGTGGACATGAAGGGTTGTTCCCACAGCAGGGCTGGAGCTAAAGGGGTAGAACATCCTCGTTTTACTTAAGTGAAGGATTGCAATTGCTGTGCTACTCATGAGCAAAACCAACCAGGAAAAGTTTGCACTCACACCAAGGTTTAACTGAGCTGTTGCATTCAGGTTCTCTGTTGAAAAGCACTTTTCAGCTCCAGGATTACTTGTTGCATTAGATCTACAGGTCACTTTATGTGATGTGAAAACAGCAAAAGATGATTTTTCAGTATTTAGACAAAAGAACAGTGGTCCATGTAGCATTTATCATCCATTAAAATGTAACCCAGTGTGCTTACTCTTTATTTTTCTTGCTCAGTTTGCAAAGGTCCTGAGCATTTGCACTAACAGTGATCCTCCAGAAGTTATGCCAGAGACTTTGCCAACTCCATTCCCAGCTCCTGCTCTGAGGGACACCTCTCCAAGTCCATTTGCAGTGAATGCACTGGGCAGCTGCTGAGGCAAAAAGAAACTCTGGAACCAGGAAGCTTTCCACAGTTTTCTTGAAGTGTGGACTTCCACTCCAGAATTCTCCTGTTGGAAATGTTTATCAGAAAGTCTTCTGCAGTGAGATCTTTAGCAAGAGTGTTTGTCTAAAACTGACAACAGTGAATGCCAATTAGAAAAAGCTCTTCATGAAAGCTTTTTGGTTAAAATACGCTATTCATATTTTTTATGAATAGCGTATTTTAACCAAATGTGCTTCAAACAGCACAGGCAAACTTCCCAGGCATATTTCAACAGTGACTTGTGCCTGTTGTGCTATTACTGATCCAGTCTCCTGGCTATCAAGCTGCTGTTGCCCTTCACAGTGACATAGACTAGGAATATTCTATGAATCTGTTATAAATGAACCCTGTAAATTTGTGCTAAAATATAAATAGAAATAAAGTTATAAAGATTAAAGGATGCAGCCCCCCTCCTAAAACCAGAAGTTTCAAAAAACCCCTAAAACCAGTTTGACCAGGGAGGGGTTTTCACAACACCAGAGCAGCCAGAGAATCAATAGGTAGGAATTCCATCCCAGGTGGAGTCAGATTTGTATCACAGGAACATTCACATCACGACCGGACAATGATTGCCTGATCACTATCTACACCCCGGCCATCAAGGAATTATGTTTCTGGGAATCCTATTGTGAAGACAGAGGTGCCAGCTGCACCAGGAGATGGACAATTCATCGCAGGATGGACCACACATCGCACCCAGAAACCTCTTTTTGTCCAGCCCTGTAACCTATTCAGGGCTGAGAAGAATGGACTAGATGTTGTCATCCCACCCAGAACTGCATAAAAATCGCCCTGGCTGAGACAGTCGGGGTGAACCAGGGGAGATCTGATGTGATAGAGGTCAGATCTATACGCGTTCACCCAGTACCGACCCCGGGCTCGGTGCTGCTCCTCAATATTGTGGCTTTTTGTGACCGATCTTTTGGCTGCATAATAAATTTCATTTCTTTATAAATTTGATTGCAAATTTATTTATCACAAATCTAACATCTGGAAGCTGGACTCGGTGAAATGTGGTGCTTTTTTCACGTCTATCACTTTGTACATCTCTCCACTGCAGATTGTACTGCTAAATGATGGTCTGTCTCCATGCCAGCAATTTTTAACACAGTCCTGCCCTGCAGCCCACCACAAACCCAGTGGGTCTCTCGTGGCAGAGTGTGGATGACTTGTGCCGAGTGCCTTTGCAAGGCTCTTGTCCAAAAGCGCAGGGCAAGCTGAAGGCTGTCTGCAGAGCTGATTGTCTGCCTCATCTGACCACCACCTGACCTTGGGAGCTTGCCTCAATAGCAGTCTTGGCACTTGGGATGGCTTCGGGCAGGATTTGGCTTCGGGGAATGAGGCGAGTTTGTGGTTGTTTAAATTTAATTTTGAAGGCATGTTCTTAGGCTGGAAAATATAATTATACAGCATCTGGTCTTCTGTAATACATTTTTCTATAGCAACTAAAGTTATCTTCAGGACCTGCTCCAGCTCCCTGCTGGTTCTGGTGCCAGTGCTGCTGTGTGCTGACTGCAACATGCTTTGGTGAAGGGCAGGGTGCTGTGTAGTGAACTTCACCAGGGTTGGTGTTGGATCTCCTGGGGTAATTCCCACAACCAAACCACTGGGAAAGGAGTGATTGTTGTACCAGGGCTTCCTGTGGAGCCTGCATTTGCACCAGCATCGGGCTTTGCAGGAGAGATGACTCTGCCCTAAAAATCTGGTTCTGGCACCCTTTGCAGATGTCAGGTGGGGGAAGCAGGTGAGTTGAAGGCACAGAGGCTGCCATGGGCAGGGGATGTGAATGTGCCACGCCGTGCATCAGCATCCTGGCAGCCACTGTCACTTCTGCCACAGTTCCAGCAAGGGCTGTGCTTTTTCACTGCACTTCACCTGTACCCTGAGAGATCCAGAGCCGTCTCCTCCTGCTCTGTTTTTGTACTCCTGGCAGACAGAACCCCCCTGTACTGCTGCAGAAACCTGTGCCTGGCCACGTTTGCCCCTCTTGAACCCTGAGTTTGCCCTGATTTAACTCCGGCTTTGCCTCCTTCACAGACTCCCCATGGAGGAGGAGGTGCTACCACTGGGTGTGACCCGGCACGTGGGGACTCTCACTGTGGACACAGGAGCTTGAACAGGTCTGTGTGCACACCAGTGCCAGGTGGGAGCAGCAGCAAAGCTTTCTGGGTGCCCTTGTTCTCATTAAAGAGGTCTAATTTACACCCATGTGGGGAAGATAATGAGTGCTGCTCTACCACTATAGTGGTTCTGAAATATGAAATTTTTCTACAAAGCTGAGCACGCAAACAAATATTCTGAGAACAGAAAGTGGTGGCTGGTGGGAATGGTAGTATGAGATGTCAAAGGAGTTTGTTTATTTTGATAAACTAGTTGATATTCTAAGATGCTTTTTCTCAAGTGGATGAAGTGTCAATCTTAGCGAGGAACTTTGCTATTGATGACCTTTCATGTAAAGTTGCAAGGCAGAAAGCAAAGATAAACAACTTGAACAATACAATTAAGGCAACCCCAGAATTCAGTCAATGAGAGACATCAGTTTTAAGTAAATCATCCCATGGAAACAGAGCTATTTGAAAATGCAGTGGCATCGCTTACAGTACAGTGGGCAATTAGTTTTAATTATCTTCAAATTCTGACACATAGTTAAAAATCAGCTGTTCTGAGTGCCCAGCTAGACAAGTGAAAGTTGGGGCGTTTTTTTTCTGCTAGAAACAGCCATTACAAATATTATAATGATGCTATGCACACTTCTATTAGAAATTTTATGTGATCTTTTAAATTTTTTATGAAATAGTACTTTTGGAAGATGATCTTGTTCCATACCATAAGCTTTTGGATAAGGACACTATTTTCTAAGAAGAATAAATTGAAATTTTAGCAGCAATTTTGAATTCAGTAACAATGTCTGTTAACCAAGTCCAACATGTTGTGCTCTTTACCTGTCAGGGAGGAACCAGCCAGGAGTCCTTGTAAGGTTATCAGAAATTGCAGGCAGCTTTTGATACGTACTTTAAAGTTAAATTCAGCACTTT
Source organism: Picathartes gymnocephalus (assembly GCA_013390045.1). Lineage (NCBI taxonomy): Eukaryota > Metazoa > Chordata > Aves > Passeriformes > Picathartidae > Picathartes > Picathartes gymnocephalus. Next base: position 122,305 of record WEKY01018399.1, on the reverse strand, counting down.
AAATGTGATGTGTGTCTGTCACTATGGAAGCCCCAAGTGCAAATTCAGTGGGAAGTGAGGGGGTGGCTGATGTGCATTACAGCTGCTCAGAGAGGCGTGAATGCCCTGCCACAGCCTGAGTCCCCACATCCTTCTTCCCTGGGTATCCAGTCTGACTTTTTAAATATGAAACTTATTTCCATCACTAGTATTTTGACATGAGTAAAAGCAGAGCTACTTCTGCTGGTGTTATGCAGCCTTTACTCCTTGAGTAATCTTGATTTCCCTTGGGCTGTGAGGCAGCTTCTCACACAAGAAAGTTCAGAACCTTTTTGCTTGTCCCGGATAAATTAATTTGTATGCTGAGCCATGCAGGTGAGGGCAAAGAGTATATTCATTTTCTCAGCTGCTCAGTGACCGGGATTCTTGAGGAAGAATTCAGACAGAGCTGGTATTACTGAGATGGGAAGGCTGATACCACACAGTCACCTTCCCATGGTGTTCCCCTTGGGTGGTATCACTCAGCCCTGGCAGGTGCTGTTTTTCTGAGTCATTAAAATCTCTTTTCCTCCCTGAGGTTTTCAGTGAGGTTTAGAGATAACTCTTTCTCAGGGCATTTTTTAATAACAACAATAAAAAAAAAGCTGCTGTTCTGGGAGTCTAGGCTGATGTTCTCAGCTGTGTCAGAGAACAGGCAGAGCAGTCTCTGGGGGCCAGGATGGGACTTGGAACAGATCTAGAGAGGGAGAATTCTGATAAGCTGTACATGGTGTAATCTCTAAATAAACACAGCAGGTCTGATCTCTGCCACAGCAGATAAATCAAGGGGCTGAAGGATTTTTGGTCTGATACAAAATAATTGTTCTCACACTGTTGAAACACTGGAAAAAGATGAAAAAGTAGAAGTATCTGCAGCATTGTCTATAGGATGTTTTCTCTTAACTAGTGGCTGTCCTGACTTGCTGGGCTGTCACATCAATTGTATTTCTTTCATAGATCTTTGATTGGTTGGTGGTCTAATGATTTTTTTTTTTCAAAATTAGTGTTCTGGTACAGTTAATGGCTGTGCTTTTCAGGAATGATTTTTCAGGGAAAAAAAAAGTACCACAGGTACTTGTAAAGTGTGCATTTGAATAGGTCTGGTAAAGTGAAAAATATCCATGAAATAATGAGGCAGCACAGGAATACTGCATTCTGACCATCAAAAAGGTCTGCACACATTTTTTCTGTGTACACGCAGCATGGGAAACAATTCATGGTATGGCAGCATGATCATTCTCTCTGTGCTCAGTACTGGAAGGGAAAGAAGAGAAGGAAATAGGATCCCTAAAAAAAAAAAGGGTAGGCATATACTGGTAGTTTTTCTAATAGTTCCATAGTGTTCATCACTTAACAGGTTGAGAAAATTGAGTAAAATTACCAGAAATAATTTTCTAGCTGTGCTTCTTAGTCTTGGCATATTTATGAATATTTCATGCATGACTTTTTTACTATTAAGATCTATATTTAAAATTTCATACTCAGCTTTAAAGTTTGCTCTGACTTGAAATAGTCTTTGGAAAATAAATGTAACTTTCTTAAAAGAAGAAATGCCAGAAAATTATAAAACCCTGAAAAAGGAAACTAGTCTTAATTACAGATGGAGGATTTTACATTTCTTTTGAGGCTGATTAAGTTGTTTTTTAAATGAAAATCAGCATGTCAATTGGGCTCATCCCAGTGACTTAAATAGGTTCCTTAATTTTACTTCTGTCCACTGAGTTCCTCAGGTGCTTCAGTGGAACCTGTACCTTGAAAAATTGGACCTCCAAAGATAAAATAAGGCTGGAAGGACTGGATTGCTGGCTTTCCTGGAATGGCTGAGACACAAACAAGCTTTCCTCTGGCAGCCAAATTGGCAAGAGCACACCTCGTGCCCATTAAGTCCCATTGGTGGGAAGTCCAGTTGGAGATGAGCTGATCTTAAACCATAAGGGAATTAGTCCAGCTTCCATTTAAATCACTGGCAAAGCTCCAGCTATATTCAACCAGAGAAGGGCCGAGGCAGCAGGCACACAAAACCCTGTTTCTAGGCCTGATCCCAGCTTTTCTTACACATCCCAAGCTCATGCTGAGTATTGTGGTCACTTTAGCAGGATTAGGCTGAGCGGATTGTTTTGGGCAGATTTATGTGGCCATTCATTGTGAGAAGCACTGATACAGTTCTCAGTGATGCACAGTTAATAAATATTCATTTGTTCAAACACAAGACACCTGTTGACAAGGTAAACTGTGATTGTTCCAAGCAAATTGCTCAAGTGTGGTAGGATGGCACGTACAATAATTGCCTAAACAGCTCTCGGTGTTATCTGTAGCCCTGTTCCAGCAAAGCACTCAGGTGTGGCTTTGCCATGGACCGCCTGCCCACCTCCAGTACAGCCAGTCTGACTGCCCTGCTGGATGTGGAGCATGTGTTTTGGAGAAATGGGGGCTAAATTCCTTGGATCCCACTGTATTATGCCTGTGGGGTGTGTTCCCAGTCTTCTGGGAAGGATTTGGGGATCCCTTTATAAGGAGAAACACCTGAAGCACCTGTCACTTCTCACTTGGTGGGTTTGAGCAGCAATTTTGGATGCCAGGAGGTTCTCATTTGTCACCTAAGCAGTGACAGGAGGTGGGACAGTGAAGTGTCAGCTCCGGGATGGAAGGGCCAGCATTCACCTGTGGGATGAGGGTATGCATGCACCTCACCTGGGGCTGCTCAGGTGATAACGATTATCTCATTAGGGACATAATCAGTGACAAAAACATACACCTGAGCAGTGTGTGGAGGGTCTACTTTTTTTTTTCTGGAAGAGGGGGGCAGGAAAAAAAAAAAATCGAACTCCAGCCTGAAAAATGTAACATGCCATCTCTATTTAATGCTTCTCAAGACAGATATCACAAAACCACAAGAAACATAAATGTTTCCTTATGTAATGAAGTAAGCCGTATTACATGTATGCGCATTCCAGTTTGCTGAGTTTTCTGCTGGGCACAGGGATAATTCTGGTTCCTTAGCAGGATTTTGAGGAGAGAAGGGGAACTGGAGATGAGGTCATGGACTGTCCTCTGCTAGCAATATGAGGACCAATTAAAAAGTACAAATAAGTGACATAACTTAAAAAGACAGGTGATGAAAAGAACACCCATCATGTAAAGATGAGGCACAAAAACAAATCATGTTAGAAATGAACTAGGCATTTGAATTTGCCACCCACTGAAAACAATAGCAAAAACCCCACTGAATTAAATGCCTCAAGCCCTTGCACAGGGCTGATTCAATGCTATTCATAGAATAATGTATATGCCAAATAATGCTGTTATTTGTCAAGTAAATTATTTGTCAGATCCATCATCCTGCCATTTCTTTTCTGGCAGAACTCCCACTGAAGTCAATGGGGGGTATTGTCTGAATAAAGTCTTTTAGGATTGGGCCCGAGGTTAAAAATGCAACTGGGGACACGTTGTTCATCTTCCTTGGGTTCATAAACCCACGTGTTGGACAATAGTTTGGCAGCTGGGGGACTGTGCCTTATGATGCTAATTTGTTCTGTCACTGATGCTCATTATTCTCTCATCTCTCTTTAGCTTACCTGTTGCCAGCTCGATTTGTGAATGTGTCTGTGGGTGTAACTTCAGCCTTGCTGGCTGTTTAACCTGTCCGGGTGTCGCTGGGCTCTGGACTCGCTGGGGGTCAGCCCTTTTGGTGTGCTGGCTTGCTCTGTGGTGTCCTGGGCTCTTGTGTGACCTCGGAAAACTGCAGGATGAGCCAGGGACTGCAGCTCTAAGCTGGGTGAGCAGAGGGCTTTCAAGGTGACTTGTTCTCTACTTTTGAATTAAGAAGCCCGATTATACAGCTGGTCTGTTCTTCTAGTTTGTTTACGAGTTAAATGGTCTACATCAAATTGTTTGGGGCTTTTTTCCTCAAAAAAAAAAAAGTGAAAATTAATCTCTTGTTGTCTTGATAGGAACAACGTTAATACAAGTAAATTGCTGAAAGGATTTTGCACTTCTAGCTATTAAAATACAACTCAGGCAACTTCAGCACTTGAGCTCAGCCTCTCATTACTACCTATGGGAACGTATAATGGTTAAATTAGCTGCAGGTGGGCTCCCCCACTGCTTCAGCAGCACATTAGAAGCATCTTGAGGTTTGCAAGTAACTTTAAAGGAATCAGACATAACGGCCTCAAACAATAGTCGTTCTTGTAGCTGGTAACGTGCTCCATATGCCTGAGAGGTGCTGTGCAAGTGGGACTCTTTGTGGGAGACTGCTCGGGTCTGGCTGCTCTGGAAATTGAGTGTTTTTGTCAAATGGAAAATATTCGTAGGTGTCGAGCACAGTTCTGTGCTCAAACGTGTGCTAAAGCAGTTGACACCGAAGCTTGCCGAGGGCACTGAAAAGATCGCAGACCACCTCTCTGAAGGTGGTGTTATCCCCAGGAGGGGGCTGTTCTCCCCAAACCATACAGAATGGAACCGCTGCTGGCTTTGGTAGCAATGAACAATGTTATATCTGCAGTTGGTGTACAAGGATGTGTTTCCTGGGGTAGAGTTCCTATTCCCTGCGGGGACTGTTGGCTGGAGTTAACGCTTGTCTCACGAAGACGCTTCCCTGTCATCTGCTAGGAATGTCAGGATCGGAGCAATCCGTGCATGAGCGCGCAACCTGCACTGCTCAGGGGCTTTAAACCTCCTTTGCTGTTTGCTCTCTGCACCCCGTTCTCAACAGCAAAGCAGTGCGCATCTCGCTCGGTGCCGAAATCCCTCCCGTGAGCATTCCGGGTGCCTGGCACCGACCCTGCAGGCTCCCTGCGATGCTCACAGGGGCTTTAAACTTCCTTTTCTGTTTGCTTTCTGCCCCCGTTCTCAACAACCCAACGCCCAAAGTGCCGCTCTCCCTGCTTTGAGCGCTCCGGGTGCCTGGCGCTGACCCGGCACGGTCCCCGCGATGCTCAGCGCAAACTTGAGCGCGGGCGTGGCGCGGGGCCGGGCGGCAGCACCGCGGCTCTCCCGGAACCCCCCGGGCGGCCGGGGCTCGGTGCCCGCCGCCGGCCCAGCCCCCG
>WEKY01018399.1:98496-116020 GCA_013390045.1 Picathartes gymnocephalus | reverse complement strand
TTTTTTGGAGAGCAGTTCAATTTAAAGCCTGCTGAGTTTGATGGAGAGAGTTCTTGTCTTAGATGAGTTTTGGATATGTTTTCTGGCACGGGTTTCTGTCTTGGGGATTAAATTTGATAGGCCATTGGGCTGATCTCTTATGGCTGTAATCAATTGCAGAGTGCTGGTGATCTTCACTTTGCATGAGGTGAATGTAATTGAGATGACACAGGGGTGTAGAGTTATCTGTGGAGAGGAATCATTTGTCATTTTGTGGCAAGAAGAGACTTGCAGGAAAGGCATTTTGAAGCTTGGTGTCACTGTGCTGATAGAGGCATCAGGTGGTGGTTGTTTTGGAGAGCTAAAAGAGAGACAAAACAAGGCTTTTCAGCTATTTTGAGGGATGCTAACCCTCTCTCCTGAGCTCTTCCTGGAAGAAGTTCGTCCAACTTTAAATTGATGGATTTACATTTTCTGTAAAACTCTAGTGCTGTAGAAGAAACTTTCTCAAAAAGTGGTTAGCTTTCAGAAGGAAGGTGTAGATCCTGTCACGCTGGAGAGAATCATGGAATGGTTTGGGTTGGGAGGGACCCTGAAGCTCATTTAGTTCCAACCCTCCTGCTGCGGGCAGGTTTCGTTGTCTTCTCGTGTCCTATTGAACTTCCCTCTTGAGTAACAAGGTCTCAGAAAAGAAATGGCAAGAGAGAAAAGGTGAGGGAGGGTAATACGCTTTTAAATTTCAGCTCATAAAGGTTTCCTTTGAAGAGGGTTGGAGCAGAGCCGGGGAAAAGTGGTGCATATTGATCTTCCCTGTTGGTTGAGTATCACTCTGCTCCACCAGAGCTCGTGTGCTTTAATGATCCCTTGCTGGGCAGTGATGCCTCCTGTCTTGTGTCCTAATTAAATACTGAAGTGTTTTCCAGCGTTTTCGTGGGCAGCTGTTAGCAGTGAATATATCTTAATATACACGCATTTCTCCTGACCTTGAGGTTCGTTTTATTATGCATTTTAATACTGCACAAATGTTGAAGGACACCCCCTGAAGATGTCAGCTAAAGGGGAGGAGCGGTGGGCAGCTGGGGGTGACACTGAGGGCATTGTGCTTGGCTGAATCGAGCTCTGAGTGAAATGCTAGGAGCTCCCTGCTCCCTTCTGCTCATGTGAGCCACACCTGCCATGCCCTGGGGTGCTCCTCAATCACCTGCATGTCAGTTTTGGCTTCTTTTCTCTAAAAACTGAAACTTTTGCAGTCCTCTTGTCTGTTTACTAGGTATTTTCAATCACCAAAAAAGTGATTGAAAAAGTGTTGAAAACCCTTGGCTGGTCTCAAGCCAGTATTTATAGACTAATACAACAAATCTGGCAGAGGTTAAAGTCTTAATGATTATTAGGCTTTTAGACTTTTCAGGAAAACTAGCAGCTCAGTCAAGGAGAGAGACCCAACCCAGTGCCTGGAGAGGGACCAGCAGACAGTCAGGTGTAAATTTTCTGTCTCCTCTTATGGGTGGTGCCCATTTCACCTGTAATTAAATGAGAACTCGGGAGAATCAGTAGCCTACACCCTCCTGTGGCATTCATTAGCTGTGGTTGCAGTGCTGGAGCTGTCAGCTGGTGGATCGGGGGTACAGCGGTGGATCCTGGATACAACCTCACAGGGACTTGGGTGACTGGGAGCTGCTCCCCTGTGCTCACCTGCTCTGCAGCCAGGTTGCTGGGATTGCTGAGTGGGTGAGAAAGGGCTGTCAGCATGGCTTAAAGTGAGGTGGAGAGTTTGGGCAGAACCTGCCAGCCCCCTGGATAAAATGTAGTAGCAAGGGAAGGAGGAAGACTCCTAAAGAAAAAAAGGCTTTTGTTTTTAAGGTATGATGGGAATCTGGCAGCAGCCTGCCTGAATATTGTCACCTGAATGAGCTCTTAGAGATGAGCAAGAGTTTTCTTTTAAATTTCTCTTTCACAGCTTCCCCCAAAAGACATTAGATGTTTTTTCTGCTCTGAAGTCCATTGATGAGGGCAGGGCTAAGGATGTGTCTGGATATGGGATGGGTAAGACACCCAAACTGCAGGCATTTTTAAACTGCACATCTCCTTGGTCTGTCGGTAAGACTCCCTTCTCCTCTGGTGGAATCTTTGCTTCTCTCTGGCACCCTGCTTTTTTTGGAACAAATGGAATGTTTCAAGGGTAATTTGCTGCAAATAGCAAAGATCGGTCAGGTAAAGGTACTGGTGCCTTGGCTGAGATCCACAGGAACGGATTTTTGTGCCTTCCCCAGACTGAGAAATGAGGTAGTACCTTCCCATCTTGCACTTTGACTATCACAGACTGAGCTGGGATGTTTTTGGAGGAGCTCCTTGGTTGCCATTTTGATGAGGGAGGATTCTAAGCTGTCTCCAAGGGTGAAGGGCTGTGTTAATCCTGCCAAGGGACTTAAGCCTTTGGTTCCAGGGAGTCTGGATAGCTCCAGCCTGACACGTGCTGCCAGGTCTGGAATGGCTCCCAGACAGGAGCCCTGGGTTGTGTTACAGCCTCCAGTGTACCCTGGCACGGGCTCTGGGAGGAGTTCTGGACACTCCCCGGTTTTTCTGGGACATGGAGCATGGTGGTGCCTGCCTGTCACTGCTTTCCAAGTTCTCAGGAGGGAAACTGAATGAGCCCAACTGGAATCTGGGGTGTGACTGCATTCAGGCAGTGAACTGTAGCAGAACCAGAATAAAAGTCCTCTTGTGATTGCTTTGGTGATCGCGTAACCACGAGAACGTCCTACTCATTCACATATGCTCAGTTCTCCCCCTGGCTTATTGATTAGTGCCTGAGCATGCAAAAACCCAAGCCTGTAAACATATGGTAAGTAGAGAGAGAAGAATTGGGCTGGTTTCTGAGAAGCGTGGAAAAGATGTCATTTGGAAAAGAAGTTTAGGAACTCTTTAGCTTGTAAATAATCACGTTGTAGAAAACTACCAAAGGGGATGATCAGCCTTATCTTGCTGCACTGCTGCTTTGCAAAGAGCATGGAAGATGCCCAGACTGTGCTGAGGAACTTGGTTCTGAAGGGCAGCTTTTGTTCTGTTAAAAGCTGCTGTATTCTCCTGTGTCATCCTGCACCTTAAATCAGCACAAGTGTTCTTTACTGTGTATATATTGAATATTCCGTAGTAGAGCTGGACATGCAATAACAATTAATACATTAAAACTGTTTTACTTTCTGAATAATAACAGGCAAGTCCTAGATTCCCACCAAAGCCCCTTGCTGCATGTGGTGCATGAATTAGACTGGATCTCATTCCATCTCAATCTGTGGCACAGCTCCTGTGTGTGTTGAGAAATACACAAAATAGGGATCTAGCTCATGCTCCTGTCCAAGAATATCTGTTAAACTGCCCATTTTATTATGAAGTGGGTCATGCCGCACTTTACTTGCCTGCTTTTCTTTAATTACTGCTCAGCTTTTCTGCCTCCCTCATGAGAACACCGATGTTTCCCTGGTAAAGGTGCAGTGCAGAAAGGCATTTTGCTCACAGCAGCGTTCTGTGCAAGTCTGCTGTGTGTCAGAGGAGACTTGGACTTGCTGAATTGGCTCTGGGAAGTTCTTGCCCCTTCGAAATGAGAGACTAAAATCCTCTGGTGAGAGCTGCAGTTTGTACTTGTTATTCTGTCCACCTGCACGTGTGGCTGTGTGCCTTCAATGTGGTGGGTGAAGGGTTCATCTGCGAGGAAACACTGCTGGATGAGCACAGTTCTCTTTATGCTTAGGAATTACATGGGGTGGTTAAGGTTTTTTTTAAAAAGGCACAAAAAATAGTCCCGTTTCCATGAGGGTCCTGTTTCTTTTGGACAAACCTGATCGTTGTACAAGTTTGAAATGTCCTTGGCATTACCTTGCAGCTTGTTACAGCGGAAGGTGTTTTCCCTGTTACTTAGAATTTGTTTATGAACACACAGGTTTCTTGGTGATTGATTTCACAAAGGGGTGATGCACCTGTTGGAGTGGCTGGATTGCTTCCCAGTGGATTCTGTTCCCATCTTTGTCCCTTTCTGTGTAGCCCAGAGCAGTTGTGCCTCAGGTTCCCTGTCTACAGGCTGTATCATGGAATATTACTGTGAATGAAAGGGTGGTAAATCACAGCCAGAAAAAATATCACTGAGCTATACCTTCACTTCTTAAATTTTACTTAATTCCTGCTTTAGATGAGGGACAAAGCTAGAAGTTATGTTGGTTTTTGAACTGGAAGCTGAAGTTGAGAGCTGTCCTTCCTTCTCTGATGCAGCCTGTGAGCAGTCAGGGGCTGTGCTCTGTGCCTGCTGAAATAGCTGCTCTGAGTGGAAGGACAGCTTTGCTTTTGCAGCCTGCAGCTCCTCTGGAGTAAGGATCCTTCCTTCATTAATCTTTGCAGGGTTTTATAGCACTCTTCAGGCTCAGACTGTCACCAGAAGTGTTAACCTGAAGCTGGTGATTATGGATAAAGGCAAGATCTCACCAGCAGTAATATCTTTTTTTCCCTCCTTTTCCCATGTCTTAAATTTCTGTTTGACGCAGGACCAGCTGCCCACTCTGTAATGCCCTCCTGGGAGTAATCTACAGGCAGGAAAAAATGTGTTTAAACTTACTTAATGCCTCATAAAGATGGAATTGCTGTTCCACTGCCAGATGGAAACCTGTAGTTTTCATATCCACGAGCCCCAAAAAACCTTGTCCTTGGTGACTTGCAGGAGCCATTTGGTCCGGGTGAGGAGAAGAATGACTTGGTTACTGAGATCAGCCTTTCCTGTAAATGTCTTGGGAAGGTATCCAAGAGTCAGCAGAGAACCTGCTCTCCCCCAGCACGCAATCTTCTTGTCAGACTGAGTCAAATATTGCTACAATTCACATGGTTTATTCATTCATTCTCTGAAAAATCTCTGCTGAAAAGAGTAGATAATTATTTTTAATGGTCAGCTCAAGATCTGGTCATTCTGGTGCCGAAGTGGATCTTGGGATGGAAAACAAGCTTAGGAAGAAATGACTGATCCTTAAAATACTGGTGGCTCCCAAGAGCTGCCTCTGTCCTTAAAATACTGGTGGCTCCTCTGGAATACCTTATGTGCCACTGAAGTTTTCTAACAGGTAGTTATCAGAAAATAATAGAAAAATAATGTTCCCACACCCCAGTGTGGCATGTCTGAGCAGACAGCTCTTAACCAGAGGGCAGTACTAATGAGAAGGCACTAATGTGATAAGTGGAAACAAAGTTGGCACCATAATCACTATATAAATCAATAAAATAAATATATCGTAATAAGAGCTTTTATAAGGATTAATCATGAAAAATGGCATGGCCTAAAGATCTGTAATAAGCAGGGATATGTGTAAAATGCACCCTGGGTGGTGAAATGATTTTGCTTTTATATGGTATAAAACTAGAGCTAGAGTTCCAAATATTGTAAAGTCTTTGTAATTGAATCTTTGTCCCATGAAAGCATAAAATGACATGATAAAGAGGTATATGTTTAATAGTAGTTCAAATGCATACTCAGCACATACCAGTTTAGAGCATAGCTTTTGCTTCTGGGGGAAAATACACATTTTGATGGATCAGAGTGAATTCTCAGACAGCAGCCAGGCGTGTGAGAAAATTTATACTGAGTGTATCAATCTCTTGATTAAGTCTCAGTATTTAAGATGATAGATTCATCCTCATATCCATGAAGATATATTTAAAGGTATTTGCTTTGTTGACATACAAGGAACTTCTCAGCAGCACCAATGGATGAAATAAAGTATCTAGCTAATATTTAATGATTTCTCCTAAGGATAGAAAAAGATAGGGAGGCAAGCCTGTTTAAATCTTCTGCCAAGCAGTTCAGATTTAATGTTTTAAGGCAATATATTACTCGATGGAAAAACACAAACTATTTCTGCACAGTATCTTCTGTTTAGATCCACAAAAATAACCAGAGCCTGCAGCCGAGAGTGGGGTGCACAGGATTACAGAGCACAGGCTGAGGAGAGCAAGGTTTTTTGCTCATTTTGTGTCCCTCCTGCCCCAGGGGTGGGGTCTGGAGATGCAGGTGTGCTGCAGGCTGAGCCTGCTGTGCCCAGGGAGCTGCAGCCACAGCACGGCTCTGCCAACCTGCTCTGACACTTCTTTGTGGTTGCATTTTGTCCCTTATACAACAGTTAAATATTTTTTATAGCGGTGCTGATGATGCCACAATGAGCTCTTTGTGTCTGAGCTGGTGTGACAGCACTGCTCTGTCAGACCACCCTGGAGAAGAAGAACCCAAGGACCACGTTTGCCTCCCCATTTTAAGATGTGGAATGAAAATCAGGTGGCTTTGCTAATTCATGCTGAATCCCTGGTGGCAGGTGAGGCTCAGTGGGGTGGCACCCAGAGGATCCCTCTGGGTCACCAGTGGTCTCATGTGTCCAAGGGGCTGCCCAAAGGCTGACTCTGGCAGTCTGACATGATTTTTATGGAATTCTTGCCTGTCCTGGGCCCTCTTGGGACTCTGTGCCATTGTGCAGTACCAGGGAGCTCAGCAGTGTTACACAAATGATTTATGATGGAGCAACCACAACCTTGCCTTTCCTTATGGATACACTTCCAGGAGAATAAATCTATCTATTTTAGTCTTTTCAGTACATCAGTTTAAAGGAGGGTTATTAATTGCCTTCGTAGTGTATTCATACATGCATGATTAATGTGGAAAGTTTAAACTTGTGAAGTTTCACAGCACAAGCTGGAAGAATACAGAGGGAAATTAAGACAATGGAGGGATTTTGAATATCACCATTAGTACCATTACGTTTATTTTGTGGACTCAGAAATCTCAGGGTACTATCATTGCTACAAATCCTCAGGTTCTGTCTTGCATTTTGGTAGCTGAAATACAGAAATAAAGAGCAAGTGTAGCCAGGTAATTGCATAGGAACTTGAGACCTGTAGAGGGCAAAATTATTCCCCTAGAAGTTGTCTTTCCACTCTTCTCTTTTGAAATTTATTTCTCAGTCTACTTTATATGATTCTGTGCCATATGCTGCTTTTCTCTGCTCTGACTGAGCTTCTATTAATACTGATGGCCGGCATATATATGCACTTAAATTATATATATTTTGGTCTTCTGATGACTCTGCTTGCTTCCTGGAGTCGTGGTCTTTGCCTCTGCAGAGTTCTTCCATCCCGTGGTGGCTGTGACAGGGTTCTGGAGCCCATCCTTCTGCCAGGAGCTCCTTGTGACAAAGAGCCCCCACACAGACCACTGTCACCTCCCCTAAAAACAAATGAGAGACACATTTCAGGGAGCTGCAGTTGCAAACCTGACAGTATCAGATGGGTCACGGTAGCTTTGTGTGGCAGCTAGTTAAATGGGATAGTTGGGCACATCCTTAGATGTTAATGGTTAAATGTATTCATTGTTCCAACAAGGCCCCTATTCATCAGGGGACTATTCTGTGCTCGTTATGCATGCATAATTCCCATTAATGCTCCTGGGGGTTAAGGGTCTATAGTGAGGGGGGGAAGATGAAGCTGATGTTTACACATCCATGTTTGCACTCAGAGAAGAGGTTTTGTAACACAGGAGGAACTGATTGTGTTTCCACAGATTCTTTAAATTCAAGGAAAACTTGAAATCTTTGCTTCAAAGAGGGAATGAGAATGGGGGAGAAAGTGACACTTGCATAAGTACCTGCTTCTTGCTCACCGTATTTTGTCAATGATTTGAAATATTACAGCAGTGCTGTTATTGTAGAAGCTCTTGAAAGTAACTAAGTGCTTGGAAATTCAGAGCTCTTATCTGGGTATCAAAACAATGACTCTGAATCTTCTGCCAAAAACTTCTGCGAACTTTTGCCTCACGTTCATCAGGGTGATGAAATTCTGTGATTTATTGTACAATAAGCACCTATTTGCACACCATACTTTGGCAATGATTTGAAATATTACACCAGTGCTGTAATTGTAGAAGCTTTTCAAAGTAACCGAGCTCCTGGAAATTCAGGGTTTGTATTTGGGTATCAAAACAGTGACTGAATATTCTGCCAAAAAACTTCTGCAAACTTTTGCCTCGCGTTCGTCAGGGTGGTAAGATTTTGTGATTTATTGTACAATATGGGCGTTTCCGTAGCAAACCTTCAGATTAAGATTCCTCACTCTTAGGTGCACATCAAAGTCGTGTAAAAGCCATAAAGAAGCTCAGCACTGCCTAAGAAAGCCTTTCAAGTTCGAGCAAGTGCTTGAACTGCTGCAGGTTTTGAAGTGCTCTAATCTCTGACATGGGTGACGTGCTAGGCTGGCACTTTTTTTGTTTTGTCACAAATCATCCGTGCACATAGTGCAAAGGGACCCTGACAAAGTCATTTTACTTTTGAAAAGGGCTGCTTTTTTTCCTACCATTATGTCTCCCATTCACATCTACATGTTTGCTTCCACTTTGTTCAGGTTTAAGTAGCAGGGCATTTGCATAGTCTTCCCTTTGTTCTGGGTAAATATGGAGTAAAATGAGCAAGATCCGTGCTGTGAAAATAAAGCTCTACTCTTGAGAGATCTTAAGGGCCAAATCCTCACAAAAGGTACAGCAACACATTGCCAAAGGAGCTGGTGTCCAGGAACAGCTTGCTCTGGGTGTTTGTGCTAGGAAATCTGAATAAAGGGAGACTAATCTGTTGAAAACTGGATGTAATTAGAAAAATACACTGCTGAGAGCTGCTGAAAGATTAGAATAACAGAAAATAGTACTGAAGTAGACCTGAAGTGATCATCTGGTCCATTCCCTCTACTTGTGGCCAGAATAAACTGTTCAAATCAGTAAGAGAAGATCGGAGCCTTTTTAGTCTGTTTGTTCCAGTGTTTAATTACCTTACTTCGTAGGTTTTTTCCTAATGCAAATGCTAACTCTTCCTTGCTAAAATACAGCATTATCCTCTTCTTAGGACCTTCCTCTTAGCAGTAACACTCATGTGACAACTGCTCTGGTTTGTTCTGCTCTGAAACAATGCTTTGTGCTTTTGCACTGGTCCCAGAGCAGTAAGTTTGTTGGTGTAAATGAATCTACCCTAAATTTGGGTCACGTGTACCTGGAATGAATGAAGTGAATTCCAGATGTGGTGACTCGTTAAGGATTATAACTCCACTTGGTGTTTGAGCCCTAAGAACAGGCTTCTTCCGCCTTTCTAAGTTTGAATATTGTGAAGAAGGAGCAAACATAGAGCGTGAGGATATCAAGTTCCATTATCAGGAAGGCAGAATAACAAATTCACGGATTTGCCATGTAGTGATACATGGGAGCATGCAGAAAAAGCAGTTTTCAAGTGATCAAACTTTGAGCAGAAGTGGAGTTGCAAGGCTGCTAGTGGGAAACTGCATTGTTGTAGCAAGGCAGCATGGAGATACCTGGAGATTTGTGGATCGTTTGCTCTTAAATAAAATATAAATAAATAGATTTTGCTGGGAGTAGGTAGTTAACTATATTGCAGGTGTGTAGGTGAGATAGGAGTTAGGCTACTGAAAAGAGAAGAAACTGTTCAAAATTTTAAGTTTTAAATAGACGTGTGATTTCCAGAGAAAATCTGAGTATCTCCAGTTTTTCAGGTTAAGTGGAGCTCTGGTCCTTAAGCCTCTAAATGTCAGTGTTTCACTGTTCTGGGGTGTCAGTTCTTGAGCAATGTTTTATTGTTACTGATGTAGGGAAATTATTCTTCACGGCTGAAAAAGGCTCAAGGATGAGGGTTAAGTTTACATCTCCATGTAGATTTGGTCTTGTTCAGATCCCTGTAATCCAGTCCTGTGCTGCCTGGCATGATGCTGTGCCCAAATTCAGATTGTTCTCTGCTGCTCCAGGTCAGAGCTTGTGTCTTGCCTCCCCAAAGCACATCTTTGTGTGTCTGCAGGGTACTGCATGCCTGGGCTTTACAAGGCTTGTCCTGGGAGTGTCTCAGAGGGCGAAATCATGGAGTGGTTTGAGTTGGAAAGGACCCTAAAGATCATCTCGTTCCAACCCCCTGCCATGGCAGGGACACCTTGCACTATCCCAGGTTGCTCCAAGCCCCGTCCAGCCTGGCTTTCAACACTTCCAGGGATGGAACATTCATAATTCTCTGGGTAACCTGTGCCAGGGCTTCACCACCCTCACAGCAAAGAATTTCTTCCTAATATCTAACCTAAGCTTACTCTGTTTGAATCTACTCCCCCTTGTCCTGTCACTCCATGCTCTCGGCAGTAGTTCTCTCCATTTTTTTGGTCGGTTCCTCTCGGGCACTGGCAGGCTGTAATTGGATCACCCTGAACCCTTCCCTTCTGCAAGGAACAATTCCAACTCACTCAGGCTCTCATTGTAGGAGAAGTGCTCTGTCCCTCTAGTCAAACCTCAAACCATTATGTCCTATTTTCCTGTTCCATTGTCCTTCCATAAGGAAACACAAAAAAACTGGGAACTGGAAGGCTGGAATGATGCTTTCAGAAGGAACAGGGGCTTGCTAAGTAATATTTGGGGGGCAGCACTCAGGGGTTTATATGGTTGCCCTGTTATGGTGGTGAAAATATTTCCTCCCTGCAATTCATAACAAGATCCAGCTTTGAGAAGCGTGGTATTTCTTTTCTTTTAACCTGGGTGGTTAAAAGGAGCGGTGTAATGAGTATGAAGGCAAGAGAACAAATATGTAGAAAAACCACTGGCTTCCCAAAACAGAGTAGGATGTTAAAAAAAAAAGGAATTGGAAGCACAGCTCTCAGAGGAAAGCTTTCAAACTTCTGCTTAGAGAAGACTTGGCTTTAATCTCCTAATCTTAGTTTTGAAGTTTGGGAAAAATGTATCTGTTACCACTCAGAGCAGCCCAAAGTTGTATTTGGCTAAAGCATTGCATTTTCAGTTTCAAGCTGCAATAATCAAATTTACTCTTTCTAATCTGGTTTGCCTTAGATATGTCAGGAAATACAAACATTTGCCTTCCCCAAGAAGCAGCTGTGGTTTGGCTGTACCTGCTCAGGATCTAAAACTTAACTGGGAGCTTTCCCCCTTGCTGGTACAGACCTGCTGTGCCTTCTGTGATAGAAATAAACCCCAACTGGGATGAAAAGCGTCGGTGTCGTTTGTTGGCAGGGCTGTTGGCTTGGATTTGGGAGGTTTGCTCTAAGTCACTATCACAGGTGCCAAAAACACGAGCTGAGCAGCAAGGGCTGCCCGGGGCCAGCTTGGCTGCTGTGTCTCAGTGGCTGCTGTCCCCTGGCCTCCCTCCTCTGGCTTTTCCAAAGGAAGACTGAGCAGAGCCAGCAGTGCCTGTCCTTGTGCCCAGCTGGCTCCAGGCAGCTCTGGGACACGGGGCTGTGCTGACCACCCCCAGTGGAGCAGAAGGACTCCAATTTTGGGAGGAAATGGAGTGTTGAGGAGTTGCTATTCCTCTCCTCTCAAATACTGTTCTCCCAATTTCCCTTTTCTGAGGGTGTGGCCCAAATGTCCAATAGTCTCTTGGTTCTTTCAGATTTATCTTTGCTTTTGTTTCTTCTTCCAGTCTAACTTTCTCAGAGATTTTTATGGTGGCAGATAAAATGAAGAAGAATAGGAAATACATTTTGTTACGACCATATCAATATATTTGAAATTTTCTGTGCTTTGCCACCTTATATGGATCTTACCACACCAGGTAAAGCATATTAAGAAGTAGTTCCTATTAAAAAGTTGGTGAAACAGTTGTTAAGATCTGAATTATCATTAGGGTTTGAAGTTGAGATGAATGAAGTGATTCACACCTCTCATAAAGAATGATATGTCCTCCCTGTAGGACTGGATGGACAACCTGTGTGATTTGCATTCAGAAGGTGTTTTTCCTTAACTGTACATGGCTAGCAACCTACTTCTTTCATTTAAACACTCAGTTTTATTGTAAACTGTGTTCCAGTTTAGGCTTTCTGCCTCTTGTGGTTTCTGTGGCTCATTCTTCAGGTAAAGCAAGGTTGTGTGGCAGTGAAATGCTGTCCCCTCTGGAGAGCAGAAATGCAGCTGTTGGTTCATTGTTGTCCTTGGATGATACAGAGTAGGAAGATTTACTAGGCTCCTCTAGAAAATATTTCGTATGTGTTTATGATTTTCTTTTTGTTGGTGGAGAAAATGTTTGGGATTTACTGCTTGGAATGTGATGAGACATAATGAAAGATGAGTCATAATAGCCTCTAAATTAATGAAAGTCCTTGTAATTTTTCTCTCACCTCTGCACTCAGTTATACATGTTGTCCCAGGAAAGCAGAGGAAGGAGTTGGCATTGCACTAAATGTAGAAACCCTCTTGCTGAAAAACCAAAGATCTCTACCAACCTAGGCTGATGTACATAAAGAACATTATAAAACAGTCTTCGTGCTTTTGTATCAACCTTAGGAGGAGAAAAAGGATGGATCCTTGAGAGAGTAAATCTCTTGAATTTGCATGTAGTGTGTAGTCAGCAAGCTCTTCAGCAGTCACAGTCTTGCTGCCTCCCAGATAGATCCACATTCAAAGAACACCTCACTTAACACTGGGCTCATGGGGAGTTATTAAATACAGTCAGCATTAGAGAATTTATCAGCCATCTAAAGAAGTGGAAGGCATGAAGGAGTGGCCTTGTGCAGTCTCTGGACATTTTCATGACTTGTGTTTTCCAAACTGTACTTGCAAGGTTTCATGCTGGATATATGCATGTCATATATGTTGTCAAGTTGCATGTAGATGGCTGGGACAAATTCAGGCTCTGCTTTGATGTTTCATGAGCTTCTTGCTTTCAAGGGACCTTTTAATGTGCTGTTTGTCTGTGTGATCTTCATATGAAAGCTGATAGTAGGATTATTTGAACAAAATAGAGGAGAGAGTTAGAAACAGATTGGAAAGTTCTTTCTGCCTAGTCAGAGAATGTGCATGGGAGGGCCTGGCTCCAGCTTACCTGAGGCAGGAAGAAAAAAACACCTCTGTTTGACTTAGACTGGAGCTTACCTGGCTCTTACCCCTAGTAGCCCAGGGAGCAGAAGGTTTATTGAGTTAGCTGCTATTTTATGTCCCAGAGCACTGTGCTTGTTGATTTTTGTGCTAATTCCTGGCACTACTTCAAGCCTAGTAACTACCGTACTTTACACATTGACAAATCAAATAGAAGCTGTTTGGCTATGCCCGTGTTGAGTTGATGAGTTTAAGATACTTTTCTTGTCTTTCTAGTTGCAAACATTTTGCTCCCTGCAGTGGGGCTGAGCTGTGGCTGTGCACAGAGAGCTGTGCTCCCTGTTGGGTGACGATGGCCTGAGGATGAGTTGTTTGATACCTGTCCTGCAGGTGAAGGTGGTGATGGTTTTAGCACTGCTGGGGCACAAGAACTATATGAAAAAAGACAAACACAATCATTTGTGGCAGGATTCTCTTTCCCTGGTGTGGCTGTGCTGCCGTCGACTCTGTTCATGCTCCAAGTAGCTGCAAGGAGAGCCCTGGTTGGAAATAGCTCCTTTTTTATTTGATTGGGCTTTTTCCCCTGAATTAGTTTGTGTTTAATTGCTGAATTTTCCTCAAGCTGAGGCAGCAGCTATAGCAGACATGAGTCTCAAGAAGGATGAAGTGTTGGCTCCTGTCCAGCTGGGCCAGACACAATGCAAGGGTACTTTTGGCACATTTCTCTGTGTTACTAAGGCATAATCAATCTTGGAGTCTTTGAAGATATTTGTACAACATTAAAATCTCGGGCTTTGGTCTAAAGCTTTGTTTGGAAATACTGTTGAAATGTTTGTCAAAATACAAAGGCAAAATCTGTCAGAAGACAGATTGCACTGAGCTCACCCTCTGATCAGGCTTGCTCAGGACTCTGCTGTGCAGTGGAAATTAGAGGCTCAACTTGCTTGAAAAAAAATAAATCAGCCTGTCTTTGAAAAAGCTGGTGCAGGTAGATCAGTTAGTGCGTGTTAAAAGTTCGGCTTTCTGGTTTCAGAGTATGACTTTTACAGTGTGTACAGCATTTTAAAGAAAAAAGTGTTAAACTGCGTGGTCAGCTAACAAAATGAATATATATTCAGCTTTTGGAAAGTTAATTTTGTTTGCTAAATAGGCCTCTCTACTATTGCAAAATGATACTGATGCAGCTAGTTTTAATGGCCATAGTCTTAGATTTTGTTTGTACCAAAGTTCAAAATGAAGTCCCAAACTTTATGATTCAATACGAAAAGTTCTCCAAGCACACACCGAAATACTGCATAGCTGATTTTGGTAGAGCTGGCCAGATGGATGTCAGATAAGGATACTTGGTTTTCTGTGCATTTAGCATCTCAAGTAATTGATAATTGTGACAGGGAAGTGTCTGAAGGTGATGCCTTTGGCATGCATTAATTGCTTTGGGGTTGCAGAGTAGTTTTCATCAGGGATCACTGATGCATTCCAAAACACACATGCTCTAGACACAGGTACTTCTTTTCCTGCACTTCCTGTGACTGTTTTTCAAAGTGGAGCAAGATACTTTATCCTGTTTTTTATAATAACAGTAAGGATTTAAAGTCTGTAGTTTCTCTCTTTAAAAAATAAGCTGGGCCACAGTTTTAACCAGTACTCAAGGGAAAAAGACTTGTATGGAAAAATAATGTACATGATCAGCAGAGTAATCCTTACATCTGATCTGAAGCAGAAAATTAATTTGTTTTATGAAAGCTATAAACCTTTTAGAATTGAAGCCCAGGCATGAAGAGTTGAAAGTGTTCTGCTCTGTCAGTAAGTTAATGCATAAGAAAATGAAATACAGAGAGAAGTGCCTTGGGATGCAGGTGCTTTGCATCTGTGGCATAGTCTAGCAGAGGGCTCAGAGGCTGGAACACATGGAAATACAGAGCTGGGTTTGTTCAGTTGTAGGAAAATTAAGGGAGAAAATACTGCTGTTTCAGCTACCTTTGGGGAGAAAGCAGAAAGTGAAGTCAGCTTCTCGTAGCTCCATGGCTGTATGCTGAAAAACCACAGATGTGAGTTGGAACATGGGAAATCATCTTTAGATAGAGATTTCTAATTTAGTTATTTTACCATGAGCGTAGTCAAATACTGAAACACGTCCTGAGAAGTTGTGGTATTGTTCATCTTTGTAGATGCTTGAAACTTGACTGGATGAAGCCTTTATGTAGTTTGATATGCTTTAAGGGGAAAGTTGAGCCAGAGATTCCTTTAGTAAACTAAATTACTAGTTAGGCAATGAGAGGCAGCTTGGGGAAAGCTGGTGAAGGAAATTAGCAGGGTGAAATCCTGAAATGATGCTGATGGTAACTGGCGTCTTTCAGGAATGGTGCTTTCTCTCTGGTGTATTTTGAATGGCTTTGTTCCTTAAAAAAAAAGGAGGAATTTGCCCTTAAGGTGGGCAGTGCACTCTGAGCAGGGCTAACAGGATGCTCTGGTTTCTGGGGTGTTCAGCCCCTGGGCCACCCCTCTGTCACTGCTCCTCCCCTCTTCCCGTTGGAGAGGGGATTTGTCATTAAGATGAAAGAGATGAGAGAAACTAAAATTAGTATCAGAGTTATTAGAGACATTAAGATATTCCTAAGGAGTTCTAATTTAATCTCGGCACCCAGGCACTGTATAGCACTGAAAGCTTTTATTAGGTTTCTATAATTGTGTTAAGAGTGATACCCTCAGGCTGATGGGGGAACGAGTGAGATTGCCAGGCTGTGTGCAGTCCTGTGAGGGGAGCAGGGCTTGCTCTTTGCTGGGATTTCAGTGCTCTGTGTTTTAAATCAGGCTCCTGAGCTGTCAGGGGACTTAGTGCTGTTTCTATTTAAGAGTTCCTTCTGTGTCGCTTTGGCTCTGGACCAACAAATGCCAGTCTTCAGGCTCCTGGAGCAGCTGGGTGGGGAATCCCAGGAGTGCAGTTGCAGTGAGATATCTGCATCCTTAGAGCTTGCAGGAGGGGGAAAGGGCAATGCCAGGAGCAGCTCTGGTAGCCATGGATTGCCTCCTTGCCAGGACCAGCACTGAGCACCTGGGGTGTCAAACCTTTCTTGATCCAGGTCTGAGCTTTGCAAAACCCCAGCAAACCAAACTGCAGGAGGAGAGATGCTCTGGGTATCAGCAACATTTACAGCCCCTCTGCTCAGGTATTTGTGTATGTGACTGCATTTCTCCCAGTCTGTATTGCAATTTCACTCGTGCTTTGGTGGTCCTTCCCTGACCCCCAGCTCCTTGGGACAGGACAAACGTGTTCAGGGGGTGAACTGGGTCAGGGCACCCATCCAAATTAGAATTAGCCTGACCAAGAGACTGGTTCCAGCCTGGGAGAGCTTCTCTGGGAGCACAGGAGAGTGCCCAGGCAGTGATGAGCACACAGCCTTCCCACTGCTGCTTCTGCAGGGTTTGGGGCTTCACACTGCAGTGGGCAGAGATGTTGTTTCCTATTTTTGAGATTAGATTGAAGTGTGAAACAAATCCACGTCCAAAATGGTATCTGAGTCATCTCAGTCTGTGACAACTTTGATCTTTGTTTGCAAATTTAGATAAAAATGTGAACTGAAATATTTTACTTCAGTTTCGACCTTCTTGATATAAATGAGCTGTACTTCCAAATGATAGTTGCTGTAAACTGGAAGCAACATTTGAAGTCAAATGAGAAGTTTTAGCTAACTTGGTTTTTTTTTTTTTTTTTTTTCTTTCCATGGTGAGGGAGATTTATGGAAGCTCCTCCCTATGGGTTTGGTCTCAGTGAGCTGGTGGCCTGGAGCTGGTCCTTTTGAGGATGTCTACTGATTTTTCAGGGTGCATCCTTGTTTTTAATCATTGTCAATTACGTGGAGCATTGTTGTGCATTAACCTGCGGAGTCAGGTGTGATGTGTAGTGCAGGTGATGCTTCATCAATATTTCCACCCCAAGGCCTGCTCTGGGTTCTCTGCAGTGGCCTGGGTGAGAAATCCACTGCAGGAATTGTGGCTTTTTGGAGAATTGGGGCTGTTTTGATCCCTGGTGCCCTCCATCCCTGCCAGTGCTGTGCTGGGAGCAGTTTAAAGCAGAGACCCCCTTGGGCACAGGGAGGGGACACTCCAGCTCCAGTGAAAATGGCCCATCCTGCTAGCTGTGGGGTGAGATGGGGAGCTTGGCCACCTGTGTGGCCCTGGCCTTCCTGGAAAAGTCTGTGTCCTTCCCAGAGATGGGATGGAGAAGGACACCTGCAGCCCCTTTCCCTCAGCGTCTCCACTTCTGCCTTGAGGTGGAGGGAAGGACACCCCTGACACTGTGTGGGACTCTTTGGGCTCTGGTATTTGTGTGCCTCTGGTTTTGGATTTGCTTGCTTCATAGCCTCTTGCTTTTTTCCCTCCCCTTGTAAAAACATTTATTTGTGGAGCATCAGAAAATACTCGCCTGCAGTTTGTGCCACATCCTCCCTGGCACCTGCAAATCCTGTCGTGTAGAACAGACAGACCCTGAGTGTGTCCATCACAGCTCTGTGTGATGTAGGTTTCCTTATCAGGGATACTAAACTTACTGAAAAACAAAGATGGGATGATAGAAAAAAAATTAAAAACATTCTAAGAATCAAGTTGTTAATGAATTTCTTCTGTAGTTGCAAGGTGATTGCAGTGCCTTTAAATTTTTATTTTTTTTTTTTTTTT
>WEKY01018399.1:11688-98472 GCA_013390045.1 Picathartes gymnocephalus | reverse complement strand
TTTTTTTTTGGTGAGCTGCCTAGGAGCTCACATTTTTTAAGAAGATTTCCCTAGTGTAAGAGGTAAATAGGGAATTTCTTGAGGCACAGCATGGGTGAGTATTGGATCCTAATATAGGCGTGGTTATCACTCACAAGTTCAAGTTTTGATATCCTTAACACAAGGTGTGCAGTGGAAATGTTGTCCCTTTTAAGGAGCATCTTCCTGATGATCATTCTGTTGTACCCCTGACTGTTTTCAGGTAACTTTTGTGCCCAGTGTTCTTAATAGTGTAAAATAACTTATCAGCTGATAATGTTGTGTTACTCAAATTTAGATGAAGCAATCACAACTTTGTGTCCTTCTGCCAGCAGCCGATTTTCACACTGTCATTCCTGGTGGGTTTTGTTTCAAAATTTAAAATGTGGTGTTTCTGATGTTAAGAAACATTACTTTTGTGGTGTAGGTTCAAGGGTTTTCTAATTGTGTTTTTCTTGTTTGCTTTAAGAGTCAGATTTACAGATCTGTCAACACAGGGCACCAACATGTTGCACCAAAAAAATGGAAGAAAGCTACCAGGCAGCTGTTCGAAGGGAGAGGACTCAGAGCATCCAGGCGCTGAACTTCGAGCTGAAGTACATGATTGTTGGTCACATTACAGCTTTTCAAGGTAGGAAATTTTGAGTAGTTTATACTGCAACCCAAAGGAAAGCTTTTATCTGTATTTTTCATTCCTCCTGCATCGCATGCTGTTGTCTCTGCCTTGTGGTTTGCTTCCCAGTTCTTTGATGGTTGTGCTTTTGGATAAAGGTGGTGGCACTTAATCTGGACTGGTATGTTAAGCATCTTCCTGAATCTAATTAGGAATAGATTGAAGCTGAGACCTTGTTCCTGGAGTTAGTGTGGATTTTTTAAGGCATTTTCAAGTGCCTGGTGGTCGTGCTTTTTGATATTACCTTGTGTTGCCAAACCATTTACGGGTGTAGAACGTTAAATGAAGATGCATTTGTTTGTTGATGCTGAAGAACAAGTGCTCTGATATGTCGAATGAGAGCACAGCTCTTGCTTCATGTCAAAATGCAAGAGTTCCTTGCTCTAACAGGCACAGATCAGACTATTTAGTTCCTTCATACAGGTGGTTATTGTGCTGGTACAAGGAGGAAAATGCTTGGGTGGAACTCTGCACTGTCATGTTGAGTATCTTCTCTAGAAGGGCACTTAAATATAGGCTGTGAACTTTAAATTTATGAGAGTTGAGTGATTAAATCAGTCAATGAGTGGTGAATCCAGCTTACTGACCTCTGTGGGCCTAATTATGTGCTTAATTTTAACTCTGCACTGTTCAGTGCTGAGCACCCTCGTGGAATGGCTTCTGAAACGAAGCCAGGAGTTATTAAAATACCAAGTGTTAAGGCCTGGATGATTAAGTCTATTGTTAGAAGGCAGGTTTTATCAAGTATCTTTTTTTGTCTGGTTTCTCCCATTTGAGTGAAAATACTATAAATAAAAGATGTGACTGACAGTTAATAAGAGACAGCATATTATCTAAAATTGACAATAAGTGATGGTGGAAGTCTGAAAGAGACGTGAAGGGGCAAGAGAAAAATTTTCTTCTGCTTTTGGTTTTTTATATCTCTTTCCTTTTTGAGAAACGGCTTTTTGGTTTATTTTAAAATTAATTTTTGAAAATATTTGGTATCCCCCTTCATTAAAAACTTGGCTTGGAGGGCACTTCAGAGGAGCACTGCAGTGAAAGGGTGGCTGTTGGCATTGTTAAATGCTGGTTATTCATTCAAGCAATCTTTCGGTATTATGATTGAATAAAGGTAAGGTCAGAATAGATTAACCTACCAGCCCCTTTAGGTCAAGCCAGAAGCTTTATTGTCCATTGCTGATGGAGCCTTTTGATGGAATGAAAGCAGCAGTCAGACATTTCACACAGTTTAAATTTACAAGCATTTTCTGGAAGTGGGTAAATAGGTTGTTTGTTGTGACTTGCTGTGGCTGGCCTTCTGTCTGCATTAGGTGGGAACACTTGAAAGATGTAACTTTGCTGCCTTGCACTGGGAGCTGCTTTTTGTTCTTCGGTTTTGTCCCAGGTGTCAGCGAAAAGCCTCTCTTTATCTTGTGCTGGGTAAACATCTTGTTGCTAAGAGTGGTGCTGTGTGAGACATTTACTGAGAGAGAAGATCTTTGCATTGAATTAACGGTGTCCTTTTGGTCTGTTTTCACTTGTTGCTGTTTTGAATGATGAAGTGACTGTGCCAACAGCACATTTTACAGTCTGAGAAAAGGAAACCCTGATTTTAGAAGCTTTCAGATGCTTTTTTAGGTTTCATGTTTCTTGCAGCAGTGAGAACTGACTCAGACTTACTGAAAAATAGCACTTTATTCATTTGTACGGAGTGGTGTTTACTTGTACAATTTTCATGCACAATTGACTTTTATATATACACATTTTTAGTACTGTTAGTTTAGTCAAAGCAAAGCAGTAGTTAGCCTTGCTGCATGCTGCTGAGGAGAGGAAATCCTAACTGCTTTTTATGCACTTAAAGCAGACACTACTGTTAACATTATACCAATACTAATGAAATAGTTCTCAAGATTACTGTGGTGTAAGAAATGAATTTTCAGTAGTCCATCTCTGAGAACATAGTGGTGGGAGTTCGATTTCATAGGGAAAAAGAGGTCAACTTTTTTGGAAGGGGAGACACCCAAAGAGAATGTGGTTTTGCCTTTTTTTAAGTTCTCATGTCCTATAGTCTTTCAAAGAAGTTAAAAGGCAGTTCTGGGGACATTTAAGTGCCACAACCATTAATAATAAGGAGCTTTCTCACATGAGCAGGAGTTTTGATATCAATTTGGTTAAATGTTCCCTCTACACTGCCTTGGCACTACAGTTGGCTGTGGATATTTTGGACTTGAAGAGATGCTGTTTTGGGTTTTCTTCTTGAAAGTGAAAACGTTATTTAAGTAGCTTTGCCCACAGCTGAAATAAGACAACTTTCGCAGGTGCTGTATTTACCCGTGCAAAATAATTAGTCTGTGAGACCTGATTAAATATATGACAGCTGTGGGCAGGCTTCTTGTATTTGGGGTAGTGCCCAATCCATGTATATGGACAGCTTTAGTGTTAAGGTTCAGTTCCACTGTTTTCCCCCATTTAAAGTTTTCAATATTAGCAAGCCAATTTTTTGCCCAAACACTTGACTAAATCAAGCTTCTGCATGGATGTTTTTTACTTAAATGTCTCTCTCAAGTGCTGGTAGCAGTGATTTGAGTAGGAAGAGCCCCAATGGCACCAAGTGCAGGCTGAAAAATGCCCTCCCCATGGGTGGCAGAACAGGAGGAAGCGACAGAGGCAGGATGGAAGGGCCAGCTGGCTGCCTGGGAGGCACAGCCTCAGAACCAGCTCCTGCAAAATCATCCAGTGACACAAAATATGGGCTCTGACACGTTGAGTGCGAGCAGGGCCCTGTGGGAGGCTTTCATGGAAAGTGGATGAATTCACTTTCTCTTCATATTCTGGTCCATGGTGCAGCCTCAAGGTCATAACCATGGTTTTAGTCCCTTGACAGATGTGTGACTGCTCCAGATGGAATCCCAGGCAAGGAGGAGTGAGTGCCTGAGATGAACAAGTGATCCAGGCTGTAATAGGAGCAGGGTAACAAGGAGAATGTGCCTGTTGTAATGATCCTCCCTGTCAGCCTCTGCCTCTTCACAGCTGGCTTTGTTTTGGATGCATTTTGGAGCAGGTCACTTTGTCCCATCCAGAGATGTGCCTGCCTGTCTTTGCTCCTGTGGCTGCAGCCTGAAATGCTCAGCAGAACTATTTAAATGAATGATAAAACAGGACACTTCCACTTTGTATCTCACTTTCCCATTTGATAACTCGAAGATTTTCTTTTGAACTTACTGTTTTCTTTATCCCAATGGTTGTTTAAGGCTTGCATGTAAACAAATGTATTGTTTTAGATGGATGTCTTTGTGGTGATGATGTTATTTGGCAGAGTTATCCATCCCTGCCCCAATTTCCTCATGCACTCCTTTGCTTCACTTCCAAGTAAGGCAAGTGCTTAATTGTCAGTGGATTAGGAGCAGTGTGGGTGTGCAGGCTGAAAGTTGCTGTCAGAAGAGGTATCAATAGTCTGACAGGAAAGTTTTATGGTGGGCAGCCAGCAGAGAGAACCTGGCCTCCCTTTTCTGTGTCCTTTATGGAGTGCTAACAGGTGCCACATAAGGACCCACAGACAGCTTGGCTCTGCTCCTGTCATCTTATGCTGAGGCTAATTTGAGGTAATGAGAATCCTAACCCTTATAATTTATTTGTTCTGCCGATGGTCTGTGCAGAGAGGCACAACAAGATACTTTTAAACCTACATCACTTTTCAGTCACCAAATTAGCAGCTATCAGAGATGTGGTGAAAAACTTCGAGCTCTGCAGTTTGAAAAAAATGACTGTTCTCTGCACTTGTTTCTACAGCAGGCAGTAGAAATTGTTCACTTAGCCTCTTCAGAGAAAGCTCCCATGAACAAAGCTTGTTGGTCATAAAGCATTAATTTGTCTTGCTTTTCTGAAATAGCATTCTTTTGACCTTGAGGGTTGGGTGGTGGGACCAGTTCCAATGTTCTCCCAGCTACAGGAGGGAAGGTGAGCTTTGGAGCTCTGTTCCTCTCCCTCCTAACCCAGGGGGTTTGGCAGATCTGTGCTCACCCTCTGCTTTCTATGGAATGGGAAGATGGTGGTTGGAAAAGCACCTTGCTGCAGTTTCTGATAGCTGGATTTGCCCTGATGTTGCAGTGCATGCCCTGTTGCCATCTGATCCAAGCAGGCAGCTGGGAAGGACATGAATGATGGAAAGGGAAGCTCCTTGTAGCAGGCATGGAGTCCAGGATTCTGGTTGATTATCAGTAAAATGCCTGGAAGTTAATGCCTAGTTGATCCATAAGTCCTGAAGAACAAAAGTTTTCCTCTCAAAGCTTCCATGGGGAATGGGGATGACTGGGTGGTTTCAGGGGGGTCTTGGAATGGATACCACCAGTGAGTGGGCCCATTAATCAACTGATTCAGTCCCAGAAAGGAATAATACACTGCACAGCACTCACAGCTATATGGAGTCAAAAGCTTTTTCCATTTTCGTTTGGCTCCGCTGCAGTGTTGCTGGTACTTATTTTTACTGAATTTGGGAATATCAGCTTGAAATAGGGGTGTCTGGTTAATGGTGTTGAAGTGCAATGACATTTATAAAACAAAGGCTTGGCTGTAGAAGTGCACTCTGGTTTGAAGTAAACGACTACATGAAGTGTAGCCACAATGCTGGAGATGGATGCAGTCCAAAATCAATGAGTTATTTTGAAAAAAAAGCCAACCATCACCAGCAGAAACCTACCAAAGCTCACCACCAGTGCTTCTGGTTCCTGTTATTTACTGCTAGATTATAGAAATGCAGAAGTGTTGTTTTCTAAATAGGGTTTGTACTGCTTGGTCATTTACTCAGACAAATTGTTACCCACCCCTTTCCACTTGTTCTGTACTCTACTGACCTTTGAGCTGGAAGTTGGCCAGGATGCAGAATTTGGTTTTGGCTCTAGGCAAAAATGATTTCCTGCAGAGAGTGTTTCTGTCCCCATCCTGTTCCAGAGCACCAATGGATCTGTGTTCTCCAGCAGCAGGGAGAGCTGGGATGGTGGATGCAGTCCAAGGCTGGGATATCCCTTCTCTCTCTCTGGTGGCTTGTATTGTTCCATTTTTCATGGAAATTGGAATCAGTGTGATGATCTACTGTCCGCTAATAATTGAAGAAATTTGCTTTATTTCTGTGTAGAAGCAAGTTGAAAATTAAATGTGGAAAAAACCCCAAATAAACTGTAACCTTTGAATTTTTCCTGTAGTGCATATTAAACATAAAACGAGCTTGTGCAGAAGTTAATTCCAGCCTCTCATGTCCTCTAAGACTGTGTGCCTCTAGATTTTTCCCATACTGTTTAGTTTCCCATAGGATACATTACAAAAAGCAAGTATCTGAAGGTTTTTTGTTTTCCACTGTTTTTCAAGGTTATTTAAATCGTACTGAAGAGATCATTTCCCTAATCAAACACCTGATCCCATTCTTTGTTTCCTTAATTGTGCTCCCCTCCTGCATCTAAAATACACCTTTCATCCTGTATTTTCCAGTGTAACCCTTGGTGCTGGTCACCTGTGATCTAAATGTCAGGTACTGGCACAGGCCAGTAATTCCAGCCTTTTCTGCCAGTATAAAAATTTAGATTGGTACAGTTTTGGCTTTTCCTGTGCTCCCTTTCGTGTTAGAGATGTGTGAGCTGTAAAGATGCTCTGTGCCTTCACTGACAGGATTTATCCACCTGTGATCCTGGTGTTTTAGCAGCATCTCTAACTCCTACAGAATGTAAATAACTTGTTGATCTTGGCAATTTCTGTGTCTTTTATTGCATTAATATCCCTTGGCTGCTGCTTGTCATTTGGGCAGCTTGTTAGGGAAAAGAAACGACAAGTCTTTAAAAGAACACAGCAAAAATCAGAGGAGTAATGAAGGAAATAAGAAAATTCTCATGACCTTATGCTTTCAAATCAAGTGGAAAAATAAATGAAAACCTAGACAGGACACTTAATTCTAGCCATGGAATGGAAATCACTGTCCTGCAAACCATATCTAGTAATGATCATGTCCATGTAAGTCCTTACAGGATAACTACAGCTAGTGACTGTACTGTTAATGGTGGATTTCTCCTTAAACATAGGAAAACCCTGCATTAAATCTTCCTTATTGCACTGAAATAACCTTTTATCTAGCACGGGCAGTTGGGAGTCCCCAGCACTGTGAGTAGCTCAGTGGTACAAGAGTTGTGTGTGCTTTATACAAGTTTGGTTTGTGAAATGGTGCAGTTCTTTCTGAGGAATGCATGTGCAGAACTGTGCTTGTGGATAGCTGGAGAATATTGCCAGAAGCTCACACTAGAAATCATTATATTCTTACCAGCATTGAAGTTTTTGGCTGGTCACTGGAATTGCAATGCTTTGACTGCTAAGGAAAAGTGCTGTATTGTTTAGATATCTCTGTAACATTCAATTTATTAAAGACAGATTTTACAGAGCTGTTTGGCCTGAGGCTTTGAAAGGACAGGATAAATCCATGTGAAGTGGTGAGAGAAATAAACATTAAATACATTTAAAAGGAAACAGCAGATCATCCAGATAAGATATCATCCATTTAGCCTTGATAATCATCACGTAAACTTGCTTGCTGAGCTTGTCTGGCTGTGGCTGCCATTTGATGCCTAGAATGTCAGTAATTTGGGGCAGGGACAGTCTCCTCATCATCTATTTATAACTTTTGTTCAAGCAGTGTGGGGAGGGCGTCTTGGTGCTACAACAAGAAATCTACTGGAGACAACACGTGTATCATGTGATCCTGTATTTGGTTATTTTCTATCTCTGTTTATATTTCACCTGTTGATTTTTGTATTTATCTTTTTCTTCCACTTTGTTCTTCCCAGCACCTTGTCAGGCTTTCGGCTGTATTTTCAGACTAGAAGAGCATGGTGGAACTGTAGCCCAGTAAATTAATGATATATTAGTTAAGATAGAAAACATAAAGATGGCTGGAGAGAAAGAGTGCAGTCATTGGATTTTTTTGCCTTGGTTTAGAAGGCAAATGTAGAATGACTTCGATTATTTTGGGTTTTTTAGCCAAAT
This sequence comes from Picathartes gymnocephalus, assembly GCA_013390045.1. Lineage (NCBI taxonomy): Eukaryota > Metazoa > Chordata > Aves > Passeriformes > Picathartidae > Picathartes > Picathartes gymnocephalus. The sequence continues at coordinate 90,779 of WEKY01018399.1, read as the reverse complement.
TAATGAACCTGTATGCGGATGTAATCTTTTTCCTTTTAGAGTAATTTGAATATATTAGTAATGCTGTGTAACATAACACATTACTGATCTAAACTGTTAGATGTGTTTAGTTGTTAAAAAAAAGGTAAGTTGTTAAAAAAAAAGATAATAAAGTTTTCACTCAGTTACTAACAGAAAATGACTTGCTGATGTTGTGGGGTATTTTATTTAAAAACTGCCTGTTCCATATGACTTCAGTGGACATGGCTTTTCACCTGTCCTCAGAAATATCTTGAAATGACACATGCAACAATTCAGATTTGAAGTTAATATGGATTCCTGGCCCTGTGTCTCTTTCATGCACATCTCTTTGGATTGCATTTCTACACTTTGGGACACGCAGATGGAGTGTACATATTTTGGAATCAGCTATTAGATTATGCCTTTTTGCTATTTTCCTGAGAGTTGGGGTTTACTGAATGAAGTACTGAATCTCTTAATTGTCACCAGCCTTACCAGAAGCTCAAGACATTTTCTCTACACTCAGATATCTTGGATTTTGGGATTAGGAAGATTTGTGTGGCTATAGATAAAATCTGCTACATTATTGTCTGTCCATTTCAGTGGGGAAAGGGTTGGTGCTGCTACCTAGCAGCTTCCCAGTGACCTGCCCTCTTTTTCTGGCATGGTGAGGAGGAGCTCTTGGCTTTGGTTGGAATCTGAAGGAAAGCAGTGGAAGAATAGGACTTGGAAGTAAGGAATTTATGGGTTGTGTCTTCCCTGTGTACTCCCAGATTTCTCCCTCAGCCTTACAGGCCTGTTTACAGCAATTAAAGGGTGTTTTTTGTCAGATGTAAGAGGATCCCGCAGCTTTGTCCTGCTGAGAATAACTTTGTCTGCTCTGAATTTTTTAATTGAAAAGGGAAAGGCTTGAAGTTGGCTCTCTTCATTTTCCTGTATTGAGACTTTTATCTTTGTACCATACTAAAATTAGAATCTCTGCAGATGTTTGCGTTTGGAATGTAAGTATTGATGCAAACCTTCATGGATTCTTAGTAGAAAGAAGAGCTTTAACAGTTTTTACCCTTTCTGCCACAACTGTTTTGCAGTTTTTGGGACTTTTTTCTGATTTGTGCTGTCAGATGCTTTGTGAGAGCTTTCTTTAGCCTTTTTCAGATTGCTGTGGGAAAGAGGTGTGTCTGTAGGGGATATAATAATTTCTTTCTATTATTGCTTTTGTTGGGTTTCATAGCATTTATTGTAAGCAGAAAGCTATGGACAGGAATGGAGGCTTTTCATTTCAATACATTGTATTTCTCTGCTGCCAGGATTTTAGAGATGCATACGTAGAAACATGGAACTTCTGGAGCTCTGTTTGCTCCTTTTAATTATCTTTTTGCCCCTTTTAGCTGTGTTCTGAGAAGGCTTCTTTGCAGCATCTGCATTTTCCATACAGGACCGGTGACTCCTGGAATTTTTGAAGTCCTGTGCCCCCCTGGCACTTTGTGCAGAAGTCTCTGCCACAGGAACCCCTCCTTATTTTTTCTCTCCATCACCAGGCTCAGCTTGCCCCAGCAGAGTCCTGTTTTACCCAGCAGTGCTCTTATAGCTGGGTAGGGAAAAACTTTGGGTGAATAAATAGCATTCTGAGAAATAACAGCTGACAGACAGAAAGCAGTTATCGAAGCTGGAATGTCTTTTCTACATGCATTTAATCGCTTCCTCATGTGTTATATCCTCCTTTTTTTCTTTCAGTAGTTCTGGGCCAGGTGGTTGTGTGAAAGTCGTAACAGAAAATGTGGTTTAATCTCTCTGGAAAACCTTCTATTTCTACCCACGTAGATTGCTCTAAGAAAAGTTTTGGCATGTGGCAAAGAGCTGCTTTTGTGGGTTTTTTTTTTTTTTTTTTCCCCTTGTGGACTAGAAGTCAAAAATCAGGGCTGTTTCTGCACCTGACTCAGCAGGAAATGATCCAGATGCCAGTCACATAGGTGTGCAGTTAGCATTAAATGTGAGAAATGATCCTTTTTTAAAAGCAAAGAGATGTGGGGGTGTCTGAAATGCTCTTACAGACTGCTAAAGCTGAGGCTCTTCTTTCTGCACAGAGAATGGGGTCAAAAGAGGCTGTTGGGGTTTGGCAGGACTCACCTCCTGTGGCACATTGCATCCTTCCTTCTTCACTAAACTTGGCAGAAAAGGAGCACGTGGTGGTTGTAAACATGACATATAAAATGCTGGAACGCTGCAGACAAAATAATGGCACCCAGAATGGGGGAGTAGGTCTAAAGGTACAAAAAAGAAAAAACAAATTTAAGGAAAAGTTTTAATTTTTTTTCATGCCTTAAATTTCACACTCAAGAAATACTAACTTCTTCAAGTACAGTCAGCTGGGAAAAATTGGTCAGAAAATGTGAAAGCCACCAAATTTATTGCCAAAAAAGTTAATGTTTTGGGGGCACTAGCAAATGAATGTGATATTAAAGAAACAGCAGACCACCTGCAGGAGGGTGAATGCTTTTAACCCAGACTGCTTTTCTGGTGATTTTTTTGGATTAGTTATGAACATATCAGCCTTCACGTGTGTAACTAATTTCAGTACCCTTGGGATTAATGAAAGAATGTATCTGTGCACTGGGAATAAAATGAATATTAGTGATTCAGAAGTGTTTTCCTTGCGAAGTCCCTGCTGTCCTGGAGTCTCTGTGAGGATTTATGTCCCCCTAAGGTGAGAGTTTCCAGGCATGCACCTTCTGTCCCTGAGTGTGAAGCTGCTGAATAATGGTGGCAGATGTTATTAGCTGGATATTGTACCAGTGAGTGATGAAGTAGCTCTTAACCAAGATGAATACTGTTTTTTACCTCAAAACACAGGAATGAGAAAGTCTTCTCTGATTTAAATGTACCTACTCTTCACAAAACAGAATATAGCACTTGGCTGGAGTCCAAAAGGAGTTAAAAACCCTGATAATCTTTGCAGTGATTGAATTGAGCTTGGGCCCTGGCTCCAAGAGTAGAATGAAAATAAAGCTTTTCAGTTATGATGCCAAAGCAAAGGGAAGGGTTCTCTTTCTCCAGTGAAGATGATTTTATTGGGATGTGCCATTGTTAAGTGGCAAATGAGTGAACCACAATGGGTAGGAGCCAGCTTGAACTCATTACTGAAAAAACTCCTCCTGGCAACCTGCAAAAATGGATTCCTGAGAGAAGGACCATTCCCTGAGTCCTGCTGGGGGGCAGGAGAAAGTCAGGAAGTGCCAAAAAAACGTAGGAGATGATACAAAAAAATGTGAAGTACTGATATATACATATGTAAAGAGAGGCAGGCACGTGCTCTTTTTAATTTGGATTTAATAATGCAATTTATGGAGATTTAGTCCAGCAGAGGAAGTAAATGTGTAAAGAACCAAAACCCACTGTAGTTAGTTTTTGTTGAAAACAATATGACTCCTTTGACCTCCCAATGTTTTAACTTACATGCTAAATACAGCAGCAAAAATATTCTTTCACCACCACCCCCTCCAGATTTTCAGGCTGTTTATCACACCTACCTCACTCTTGCTACTTCTGTATGCGATGGCAAAATTTGGAAAATATGGAGGCATTTAATAGCATGAGCTGTCATTTCTTCTGAGTGTGCAGTTAACTTCAGAGTGGAGGGGAGTTTTTTACCGAGTCAGGTGCACCTCAGCTGGAGAACAGGAAGTGTCATTTCAGTGGTTTATATCAGAATTTGTTGTATTTTTTTTTCTTTGTAATCTAGGCATTTTCTGATGATCTGTGAGGTTTGTCATCTCACTTTTTTTGAAGTATTAACCAAACTTCCTTCCTCCCCCTTTTTTTTTTTCCCCTAAGGATGTTCGTTAGGTCTGAGCAGCAAGAGTAGCCTCAGCAATGATTTTACTGCTGCAGAAAGGAATACCCAGGAATTCAAGGACAAATAAGACATGTAGAAAAAGCTGTATAAAAAGAAATATACACCTGCACATCTACCCAGTGTAGGCTTACAAATAACATGCTGATGAGCAGCAAAGATAAAATAAAGCTGGGGATGGCACAGCTTCAAGGAAAATGCAAAGAGCTAATGAAGGTTTCAGAGATTTTTAACTGATCTCTCTGTCTCTGAAAACTGATTCTCCTCGTGGCTATTTGCAGGTGGAGAAACTTGAGTGAAGGCTTTGGAGTTACACCAGGTAGAAGTGGTGTGAATTAGAGCAGCATGAGACCCACAGTGATTTCTCTTGTGATGGCAGAGACAAATCTTATCTGAAGATTCCTGGTTCTGTAGAGGATGAAATGTTCATCTTCCTGTCATCACTCAAGGCAATAGATAGTTTTATCTAATTTTATAATCTGTCTGAACAGAGCACTTTTGAGGCTATAAACATTATTTAAGGATGTGCTTTCTTGTATTTCTGAAACCATCATCAAGGTCTTTTCCTCAAGCAGACATCTTTTCTATAGGCCTGCTTTTGATCTTATTTTATGACTGATGGGCTTTATAGCAAGTTGTAGTGAGTTTTTATTTCAAGATCAATAAAACTGAAATACTAAAAGCAAAGTGCAGGCTTCCAGCCCACCCACTCTTCCCACCACAATCTGTGACACACCTTTTGGGACTGCTGTCACATCAAGTGCCACCAGACCGTGTGCTGGGTTTGGTGGTGCAGCACAAGACCTTGTTTAAGCAGGAATCAGAATGGAGCTCTTCTGGCTTTGTTGCTTAAAAAATGGTGTGGTAAGATTAGAGGCATGACAGGATGGAAGCAGTCACATGTGAATGTACCAATCTGCATTTCTCAAAGTAACCACCCCAAACATGTCATCCAGAACCTCAGAGCTCTGAGGATTTAGGGCACACCTGCAGTGGGTAGGGCTGGTAGGTAGGGAGAGGATGAGGGAGGCAGTTCCCTCTGTTTCTGTGGTGTCCTGTGGATGCCAGCAAAAGCCTGAGTAAAGAACTCAGGCATGTTTTCAGCAAGAGACAAAGTTTTCTCATAGTTTTGCTAGCAGTGTTTATGAAACGGTTTCTGAAACTATGAAAACACATTCTTGTAGCTGGTGTGATAAAACTATTAATAGTTAACCAATAGTTGTATAGTGTGTTCATCTTTCTAACCAATAGTACAATACCTGTACACAGGGATTATAAAAGATGTGTGATTTTCAAATCAAGTTAGTTGGAGCCTGATCTGTGTTCTAAGAGTTATGTCTTGTTCTCCTGCTTGCTAGCAGGAAACAACCACAGTGTCCAAGCCCTTTCCCTGGGTGAAAAGCTTTGGAGCAGCCCCCCAGGTCTGCACTTGGAGCCAGCAAGGGGCTGCTCACAGAACCATTGCCTTCTGCTGTCCCTCCCTGAGAGAAGAGCATGGATGTGCTGCTGCTGCATCAGCATCACTGCCTGCCTGTCCTGACCAAACATCACAAAGCCAAGAGGAGTTTCTGAAGACATTCCCCTTCTCCTGGCAGAGATGCCTGCAGCCAAGGAGAGACGTGTGCCCTCTGGGAAGGGCTCGGGGCTCGGGGTCCTGAGTGGATGATGAGGGTCCTTTGCAGTGAGATCAGCTGTTACCAGGGTCCCAGTGCAATGGCCAAGGCTCACCCACAGCAGGAGGAGCAGTGCAGGGCTCTAGATTCTCCCTGCAGTAAACGGCAGCTGGACTGTCCTCCTCTGATGCTGAGTGTCTTAGGTTACAGTGTAAGATGTACCCAAAATTGTGTTCTATCACCATCTTCAAAAGCTGTTAAAACCAGTGGGACAGTGTTCTTTATCTCCTCCGTGACTCATCCTGGATAACTCCCTCCCAGGGATATTTTCTGCTGATGGGCCATCAAGGGCATCACTCACAAAATTCCATCATCCCACTGTGGGACGTTACACCCATGAGGGAGGAATCAACCATGCCTGCCTGGATATAACCCGAGATTTGGAGCACCACAGGCAGCCTTATCCACTGAATTCCCAGGGGACAAGAGCTCCATAAAAACCACTGGACCTTCAGAGGAAAACCAAACCCTTCTTACAGGATCAGAGTTTCAGCAGAACCACATCCATCACTCCAACAAGACTGCAGCCACCATGTAATTGGATTGCTAGCACCACCCTGACCAACAGGGTGCCAGCTTGTATCCTGACTCTGTCACTTCAAGGCAGTGTTTCCTGCTTCTATTTTAATTTTCTTCCTCCTCCCAGCCACATCTTTTGTTCTCTTTTGGTCGTTATTGTCTCAGCAACAGATGGGAGAAAATTCCCGAAGAGAAAGAAACAAAAGGAAAAATCTTAACCCCCAGCACATTCCTTCCTCACAGGCAACTGCATTATTGCAAACCACCACTGCACGTTGACTCTTTAATTGTTTGGCTTTCAGTCTCCTGAGAGCATTTCCAGGCAGTTACCCAGTTTTCTGTAGGGCCCTTCAGGAGTGTCATCGAAGCTGGAGCTGTGCTGTGCTGGGCTGGGCTCAGCAGGGGCAGGATGCTCCACCCAGGGTCTGCAGCACACCAGCTGAAGGTGCTTGGGGTCTTCAGCTCTGGAGGGCTGTGCTGCACGGTCCAGTTTGTCTGGAAAAGAATCTGAACACTCAGTATATTGTTGTTCTGTCAAATAAGTTTCTTGCTGCCTCAGGACAGTTGCTCATTCTCATCCTCCTTGCATGGCCATTGTTGTGGCTCCCTGACTGCACAAGTCAGGCTCAGCCCTGAGTTCCCGTGCTTTAAATACAGACACATGGTTTGGTTCTTTATTGCCTTGGGACCAAGAAGCTCAGCATTCTGGAGATACCAAGCATTTTGATTTTGTACAAGTTGTATTGGTCTGCCAGGATATGAGTTTCAACAGCCTGAGGGCTCTTGAGTGAAGTAACTCAAGTCTATTTACACACTAACCTTTGAATTTCTCACATTCACATGCATGGTAATTTGTTTAAGTAAAAAATTGGATATAAAAATGGAATTAAACCTTTATGATGACCTTTAGAGTAATTTGGATACATTCTCATCTTGGCTTGCTATTTAAAACTGGTGCAGTTATTGATCCATGATGTGGGAAATGAAACTTTATCTGAAACTGTTTTAATATTTGTGTTGAGCTGTAAGTGAGAAAAGACTTTTTCTTGTTAGTATTTGGATGCTATTTCTGGTTGGTTGTTTTTGTTTCCAGTGTAGCTTATAAGCATAAAGAGCTGTGGGTGTGTTCATTCTTTTATTTTCAAATTTGGACTCCATTTAGATTCTGTTTTTGGTTTTATCTCTGGTTGTGCTCGTTGCAAGAGGGAGGAGAATCTTGATGTTTTAGTTATTAAAGAGTTTTACATTTCAATTTAAAAAAAGCACAATGAATCTATTAAATATGCATATTGTATAAAAAAAAAGTTCCAAATATTTTTCATCCCACTTCATTTTGAGAACCATTTGATGTTGTTGGGTTAAATTGTATGAATTAAAGCATGGATCTATCTGCGATGTTTTAGAAGTGGCAATTATAGAGAAGTAGCATGAATATCTTTTACAGTGGATAACCATGTGATAACTTCAGCTGTATTTTTTGTTTGTTTGTTTCTTTTGTTTTTTAAAACCTTCTAGTACAGAGCAAGTCTCAGAATTTATTCAGAAAATATTCTGAGTTAGGACAGTGGTCAGTCAACATAAAATTATAGATCAAATTGAAATGTATGGGAGGGTCACACCAAACCATTCCCAGAGTAATAATAAAAAAAAAAAGTGGGAGAATCACTTACATTCTGCTTAAAATCTGCTTAGAAAATGTAAGTAATAATTCTGACACCAGCAAATCTGAACCCACTTAATCTGTTGACCAAAAGGAGAGATTTCATTTCATTTATACCATATTTCCACATGCAAGATCTTTACTCCTAAGGTCTAAGCAGTGACCATGTGGGATCTGTAAATAGCTGGAAAAACACACTGAGATAAGGCACATTAATATTGTGTAATGTGGACACTATTGCTTATAAATTGAGGAGCAGAATTCATCAAAACTCTGTGTGTGTATCTTTGGCTGGTGCCACGGAGGATTTTAAAAAAAGAAAAAGCCCTCCTCCTATTTTTTAATGGAAAATGAAATCTCTTTCAATCAGCATTCTTGAAGTGTGGCATTCCTTTCTAAAAGAACCCATTCAGCACATTAGAGGGGCTCTGGGAGTTCCCTGCTGTCCCTGTGTGGGATTAGAGTATTTCTATTTACAATTCATCAGCTCGTTTCAAATCAGAGCCAGGCTGAATCTTAACTCTGTGAATATTCTTCAACATCTCTGAGCAAACAGATCTGTTTTACCCTGGAACAGAACCCCTGTGCTGAAAGACTCCTGTTCATAACGTTAGAATTCCAGAATAACAGAGCTAAAAATCCCACCTAGATCAGCATTAGCAGCACTTGGCATTCATTGCATTTTCAAATCCAAGTGCTGCTGTTGGGACATCAAAAGATATGTGCCTGGTGCCTCGTTAGCAAGAAAACCCAGCCCAAAACATCAGCATGACTCAAATTAGCCTTGGATAGCTTCTCATTGTAGGCAGCAGAATCTCCTGGTGAAAAATATTTTTTAACTACTTTCCCCATCGTATTATTTATTAAATCCATATTGAACATGTTTGCCAGCAGAATTAAAATGATTTGGGCTCTACTACATAACAATGAGCTATTCCAAAAAAATTCTAAAGAAAAAAAGCTACTTTTAATAAAAGAAGCCAGATGCTGACTTCATGTGTTTCGGGTAAAGAAACCCCATGTACATTCCATGCTCCTCATTGATTCCCCGTAGTGAAATTATATCTAGTGTTTTGATTCAGTGCAGTTTTTAATGCACTAACATCTCTTGGCTTGAGAGGCTCCTTGTTCTTTCCAGACCAATAAATCTCTGACTGTTGCACTAGGTTGGTTTTAGTGTTTCTGGCAGCACGGTAACTCATGTTGCCTATTTGATGATTTCTTTGGGTTTTTTAGTACCTTCTGACATACGCTCTTCATCCAGTACATCTTCTAATAAAAGAAAGTGATGTCTTCTTTTGTTTTCATAAGTTTTGAAATGTATTTTCAAATAAGACTCTTTTAACTGTTTAGGTCCCAGTGATAAAGGGAGCATAAGCAATAAGATAATTATTATTATAGTACTGTTAAGTTCCAGAGCTTTAAATTTAGGTATGACAAATGTGTGTTATGGCCATGGTTTAAATGTGTCAGCAGAGACCTTGTGCTGGTCCTGTAGGCTCTGATTCTGCACTAACACAGTGCTCTGAAGGCAGAATTAGAAGCACACAGGTGAGACCTCAGGACCAGAATTTAGTGCTGTGTCTGTCCCTGTTACTGTCTACTGCAGTCCCAATTTTCAGTTAAAACGTGCTCTCTAAACTGAATAAAGTTACTGGATGCCAGTGGGCAGGGTCGAGTTTCACACTTTTTTTTTCCTGTGGGATATCTTGAGATAAAGGTGACAAGGTCATGTAAGGAATGCTCAGAAAGAAGAAATCTGCTCAGAAATGCTCAGGGGAGTGATTTTAGAGCTTTACCCGTGCCAGGTTTTCCACGTGCCACATCAGTGATGTGCACCTTTAGTGCAGGTCTGCCAGGTCCAATTCCACGGTAGAGAAAAATGGAGCTTTCCAGCAGCAGAGAGGTTTCTGGCTGTGTGTTTTCAGTTGTGTATGCACAGGACAGAGTGTCAGGAGTGCAGTTAGAATCGCATGGAACACTCCAGGTTTATTTCATCTGCAAGTGGCTGCTCACAGCAACATTATGGGATAGTGGCTTTTGGGACAGAGGAAGGATTGCATGATGCTTTGAGTCTGCAGGGAAGGAGGAGGAAATCCCAAGCTTTCCTAGGGAAGTTTTGGATAAAACAGGTGAAATGATGATTCTGAAGGTGAACAGTCAGTGGTAGGTGAGATCTTTTAAAAGAGGGAAAAAGTTGCTGTGCAAAGGGGGACTTGGACTCTGTGGGATTTGAGGGCATTGCAGTTTGTAGAAGAGGGAAGGATTTTTTTACTGGAGCTGTAGAGAATTGTGGAGCAGAAAAAGAAAGGCTGGGAAGATTTGGTGTGTGTGTGTTAATGATGTCCCTGAAGAAGAAATCAGCACTAATCCCATTCTCCTCATTCAGAAAGTTCTTACTCAAAAATCAGAGCTTCCTGGCAAGCATATTTTGGGGGAAAGGTGCTGACTTCTGAAGCTTGGGATTTTGATAGGAGTCTAAAGGATTTAAGCTCTTCTCTTTTAATAGGAGCAGCTTAAGGAGTAGCCTGGTGAATATTCCACCTCGATTTCAAGTGACATGGTTAAATTTCATCCTCAAAGGTAATTCTGTGCCTTTTGAGGCAGGAGAGAATATTATCAGGAGCTTGTTTGGGACAAGCAGTGCAGTGCAGCCCAGAGGTACCAGACAAGCTAATCCATCAAGGCCAAGATGCCCTGAACCAAGCCAGGGTTTTCTAATGAATCTTTATCACTAGAAAATTTTTGCTTGACTTTGATTTGCATACTGATAATATCACAAAGTCTGGACTGAAGTGTTGGTTTTCGTGGATCTTGCTTTTTTGCCTTCCTTTTAAGAAGGCTCAGCATTTTCTATACAGAAGAAGGAAATCGAGTGCTCCTATTGGTACGATCTCATGACTCCAAAACAAGGGGCCATCCATGTTGGAAAAAGGGGATTTTCAAAATTCTTTTGTGTAGTAGAAGTTTAATTGTGGCAGTAAATGCTGCGAGCTGTCAGTGTGGCCAAATGCGTGCGATAATTCAAGGATTATTCTGTATATCTTGCAGAGCATGATTTATAACTGGCAATACTTTTTTAAAAAAAGAGAGTTCATTTTTCAGTGTAACTTTTCTTGTTTCTGTAAAACTCAGATGCGTGCAGTGGTTCTCAGTGAACCAGCACTCCCTGCAGCGGGACCATTTTCCCTGCTCCCAACCTCCCATATTTCTGTTTTAATAGCCTGTAGAAATTGAACTGTTCTGCATTTCACACATCATTTACTTTATGCAGTGAATCACTCAAAGCAGCAAAACTGAGAAGTAATGAGCCATTCACTTGATTTTTACTGAAATTAAGGCTTTAATACTGTGCTGTTAGTTTCTTGTGATAACCAGTGGAATGTTTTTTCTGATCAGAACAGTAATCTTGAGAATGGAGTGTCTAGAGAAGGGAAGGGAGCTGGGGAAGGGTCTGGAGCAGCTGAGGGAGCTTGGGGGACTCAACCTGAAGAAAAAGAGGCTTGGGGGGACCTTCCTGCTCTGCACAACTCCCTGGGAGCAGGCTGGTGATTGTGTGGTGAGATGGGCACCAGTCTCTTCTCCCAGGGGACAAGAGGAAATGGCCTCAAGTTGTGCCACAGGAGGCTTAGATTGGATATTAGGGAACATTTATTAATTGTTCAAGCATTGGAACAGGGCAGCCCAGGGCAGTGGAGTCCCCACCTGTGGAGGGACACAGATGTGTCACTTGGGGACATTGTTCAGTGGTGGAGTTGGCAGTGCCGAGTTAGACTCGAGAGTCTTAAAGGTCATTTCCAGCCTCAGCAGTTGGATGATTGCAGGGTGTTACAAGCTCCAGGTACTCGTGCAGATGCTAAATCAGTGAATTACCCTTGTTCCCAGCAGGAAAATGTGGCTTTTGTTGATGAACTTTGAACGTTTTGGGAGATCAAGCTGGACTTTGGGCCTTACGTAATTATGTGTTAGCAAATATATTTAAAGAAATTCATGAAGACTCTGATGAAAATAACTTCTGGTTCTTGCTTCTTCACATCAAAGCAGGGTTCATGTTATGGGCAGAAGCATCTAGAGATTGCTGGCTGTGGAATGGGTGCATTTGAAAAGTTGTTGAGAATCATGGTCTGTCCCACCAAATCCCATAGAGTGCTGCTCAAGTGCAGAGATTTTACAAAGAAGATGTATCCTGTGAGGTCATTCTCATAGCCCTTAAAGGATAAATAGGTTTAGAAAAATAAATAAATGTATCTATAGGAAAAGATGAAAATGGCTGCAGATTGATCCAGGAGCTGACCCCACCACTAATGGAGTTCATGTATTTTCTGCCTAGTTCTCTCACACAGAGCCTGCTCTTGCTGCCCTGGGAAGTGGGCTTTCATATTAATCAGAAATTTCCAACCCAAGGAATAAAGCTTAAGAGACAGGAGGTTGGCTTAGTAATTGTGCACTTGGAACTCTTTATTGCTCCACAGAGCTGGAATCTGAGAGAGCATTCATGTTACACTGCAGGCATCAGGGCTTGCAGCTATGCTGAAAAAGGGGATGAAAGTTCACGTTTTCACTTGTCCATAGGGTCGAGTTTCAAGTAATTTGTCCCCCACAAGAAATATGCTAGTTGAGAGAACTGCCAGTGTTGTACAGTTTCAGACAAGGACGTGTGTGAGAGCAGTTTTGAGTGTCAGATACTGCTTTATTTTCAGAATAGAGACGGGGGCTGATCCATGGGAGTTCTCAACTGGAGGCTGTGTTTCTCCAGCAGTTTGTCCTTTGTCCCTCAGCCCTGCTGCTCATTGTCACACAGTCTCCTGTCACCTGAAGTGGTGGCAGCAAGACCCCAGCCCTGCTCCCTTCTTAAAATAACTGACTTAAAATTTTAAAGGAATATTTTCATGGGAAGTCATTGGGGAACTAGGAAAGCACAGAGATATTGTCAGTGAGACTAAAGAATTGCTTCAGGCAGGAAGCTATGGTGAGTGCTTTTTTTTAAGCAAAATCTTAGTCAAAATCACATTTGCTAAATATTGGAGAGCTTAGTGACAGGTATGAATTATGATTAAAGTAGCTGCTATTGAAATTAATTCCAGTTTTTGTAATTCAGAGGAAGCTTATCTGTAGGAAGCCTTGGATTTAATCTCTAGTAATTATTTCAAGATCTGTGATTTATGTAGAATAATATACTGAAGTAGAGTATCTAAGCAATCCAATGTGGCACAAATTTTTACTTGTTTTGCATTGTGTGCAGAAATTTTGTATAAAAAAAAGTATTCCCAAATGTCTGTCATGTATGTAGAGATGGCATGGGCTAAAAGCAGTGACAGAAGATTCCCAGGGTCCTGAAAGACCAGAGTGTGCTTAATTTAAAGAGTGTTTCCATCAGGTCCCAAGAGATCATTTGCATTCTCAAAATTAAATGCAAGCTTATATTTGTAGAATAAAATGAAATACAAACCTGCGTATAATTTGATGCAAGCTAAAGCAAAAACGAAGACAAATCAGTCTGTCCTGGCAGAGTGAACTCAGGGCTCTTTTTCCTTTAAATGATTCAGTACAAATTGTACAAGCGGCTTACTTGAGGGAGCCTTAAGTACTTACAGTAGCTCAATAGGAGATGGTTGTGTACATCTGGGTTTGATAAATGGGCCTGAATTAACAAACATTCATTCTGGGGTATCTGTTCCTCGTAATTCTGATCCGTGAGACTGAGACCATGATGTGACTGAAGTTCAGACATCCAAGGGTTTCCCAGAAAAAACAAATACTGCTTCCTCTTCCAAATATTCTCATCACAGCATTGTTTTCCAGCACTCTGGTGTGTTCCAGCCCAGCAGATGTTTGACAAAAGGACTGAAAGTGTTATTTTTCGGCACGGATACTGTGCAAACAACGAGGTCCGCTTGCAAGATCTTGTTAAACTACAAATCCACGTGCCAATGTGTCTGATAGCCAGGATTTTCGATGAAAATTGAGCTTTTCAGAAAGACTTCTGTAGAGTCTTGGTTGAATCAAGTCTGCTGGATTCCAGGCTGTGGCCTTGCTGTTCTGAGCCCGTGGAACCCTAAAAAAGGGAGCAGCTCTGTTTCCCATCCCTGGGCTGCTGATTGTGCTCACTGCATTTCCTCCTGCCCGGGGTTTGCACAGGGTTGTGAATCTCTGGCTAAATGGCAGAACAAATGGTTCTCTTTTTGCTGCACAGGAGCTTTGGAGGGGTTTGCTGTGGCCTGGGACTCGTCCCAAGCAAACAGAGCACCCTGGAGCCCTGGGGTGGATGTGCAGGGGGTCGCTTGCCAGGAGCTTGCTGAGCCCCAAGCAGGTTAAGAACCAGCCGAGTGTCCCCTCAGAAGGCCGAGATCCCATGGCTGATGTATCCTGAATTCTCACTCCACCCTGCTGTGTGCTGAGTTCTGTGTCCAAAGCCTTTACCTACTGAAGTAGAGCGGCTTAACCTCATTTCTAGAATTACTTTCCTAGCGTCTAGTTGAGTTCCAGGTTTGATTTTTCTAAGAGAGTCTGAACTCATCTTCATGTCTCTAATAAAAGACAAGCCAGGAGCCTCATTAATGTTACTGCCATGACCACAAGGCAGATTCTCAGGCACAGCTCACATCCTACAGCCCCTGCTCACTTTGGAGCCAGCATTCTTTCCTGAAATGCTCAGGATGATCATGAAAGGCAGCATATGCACCAAGGGGGCTGGGAGGATCTGCAGTCTGTGGTCTTGAGGAATTCCCTAAATTAATACAACGGGGATGAAAATTTATCTTAGATGTCAAAACTTATCTTAAAAATGCGTTTTTGTTTCAATTTTGACAGTTTAATCTAAAAATATGTTCAGTGACATTTTCCTCAGTGTTTAGAAGATACACAATTTTTTTTCCAGGTAATAACTTTTAAAAGCAGAAGATTTAATGCCACTTTACTGCCTGTAATTTTATCCCAGTTACTGTATATTCTTACAAAACATACGCCCTTTTGTGTGTGTGGAGGTGAGCCAAATACCTGCTTTTTAACACTTAGGATAAGGGCCTCAATTCTGAATATTGCCAGCTTTTGATTATTCCAGGTGGTAAAAGGAGAAGTTTATAACCCAGATAGCACAGAATATTCAAAACACATGTAGCTGAGGTTGTGAGAACATCCACTGAGGATGTGATGGAGAGAAGAAAGGTCAGTGACACTGGCCTGTGGTTCAGAGATCTCTCAGCTTGTACTGACCTGACCAAGTCAGTCTGGCAGCACAGTGACAAAATAAATGCAGCTGTGTTGCTTCCAGACATGAATTGTCTCGTGTTGAGTGAGCTTGGGTGTCATTCTACTCCTGGCACCAGGGAGCTGCAACCTTGAGAAGCCACAAAAGGATGATTGAAGACCAATTTTTTTTCTTCTGCAGAAACTTAAAAGCTTTATGGAGGTAGCTGATCATCAGCTGCAGGATGCCATAGAAGTTAGTTCTTTGCACATGGTTTGCCAGCCCACTAGTTTCCTAATTAGCCTTTTGCAAAACTTCAAAATAGTTTCAAGTTCTGTAAGTATCAGTTGATTGAACTCAGCATTTCAAGTCATTTATGTTAAGTATCTGCTCAGACCAGGGTGTGCAGCCACTTGAACTGCAGCATTGGGTTTGCAGAGTGCCCTGATTGCCAGAGAATGGGCTAAATTCTGCTTTCCAGGCAGCCTGCAGAGCTGGGGTGCTGCGCAGGGGCAGGGTGGAATGGGAATGTGCATTCCCTTGGTGGGGGAACTGTGGAGCTGAAGCTTCCAACATCTTCTCCCAGCTGAAGTCAGCAGCGCGGACCACTGAGGGCCATCAGTGCTTCTTTCATCAAGAAGATTCTTCAGTTGTGACTTTTAAATGCTCTTTTGGGAGAAATACCTGAGTTCTTTCAACTTTATGACGGTGCTGACAAGAGTTTAGTTTGTTTTAGGCCTTTGCTTTCTGCAGGAGAGGTTTGCCAAGGTTAAGTTCTGTATGCATGGTTTAAATTTAGTGCTGTTTTCTCTATTTTACCCCCGTATAAGAAAATGTGCTCTGGTTTGGCAGTTGTTGCTGTCTTGTGTTTCTATCCTGTTCTCTCCATTTCTGCTTCCATATCTCTGTGAATCTCCTGCATTGTTTTTCCTATGATTTCTGTCCTGTGACAAGTCCAGCTCAGCCCACAGTCCTGTGTTAGGCACAGATGGTTCTGCTCATGCTGGTGGTACCCAGGCACTGCCAGGGGCTCCAGCTTTGCTCCTGCACACCTTGGAGAGGAGCAGAACCTTGATGTCTTCAAGCCTTTGTGCCGGGCTGGGTGTAATTGTGTGATCTTCAGTGCTGGCAAGGTTCTCTTTATTGCCACGGAGGCTGGGAATGATGCAGAAATGGTTACATATTGGAAAATGAGGGTGATGGCACAAAACCCATATTCACAGGAACCATATTCTTGTGAACATCAGGGTTAAGCAAACACAGATTGTGATGAATGTTCAAAATCAGCTGAAATAATTGTGGAATTAGTGTCTTTAGGTGATGCATGTCCCATTATTTCTGTTTAAGATGTGATTTGGTGCAGACTCTGCCAGGCTTTCAGCTTCAAACACCTGCCAGCAGAGCTTCATGTCCTGGTGCCATCCCTGCCCGCAGAAGGAGCGGCATTTCATTTTACTGCTTTTCCAGTAAATCCTGGCTAGCAGCAGTGCCACTGAATGGCCCTGCAGGGTCCTGTGCCTGGTGTCACGCTGTCCATGGGATGGTGTGGCAGTGTTCAGTGAGGAGCCTGGGATGAGCAGCGTGTCACGAGGGGAGGGATCACGTAGCTGCTCGTGCCATGAGCTCACTGTGTTTGTGACCCACAAAGCCGTTCTTTCACACAGCCCATCTGCTCCATTTCCTAAAATCTGCATTCTGGCAGTGCCCTGAACTGACCAAAAACCAGGAAAAGCCAGGCACAGTGAGGGAAAGCAGCTTAGGTGAGTTTCTGGCTTCAGCCCTGAGGTGTGCAGGTGAGCAGGGTGGGTCATGGCCAGAGGTGCCCGGGTTTTGTTAAAGGAGGGGACTGCTCCAGCTGGGTGTCCCCAAAAAGATCTCCTTACTTCACACCTCATCTGGTGCAGATCAGCCCCACACCCCAGAAATCAATGCTGCCACTGACATCCACACCCAGGCTCTCAAGCCACATTCATATTTTGCATTCTAATTAGAGAGAAAAAAGTACCTTTCTATGAATCATCATCTTGTCATCTCTGCCAAGGCTGCAGCGGAATTAATTGTGTATTATCGATGTAGTTAGCTTAATTACATGATTGGTTTTGTTTGTTATACTTCAGAAACAGTACAGATGAAAAATATTTTTAAACTTGATGTGCTTCCATTACATTTTATTTAACTTTCTCAGCTTTCAAAATCTCCCCTTTTTCCAGCTAAGAACTATTATTTTTCTGTCTTTAAACCTTTTATTTACAACCTGCTTTACGTGTGTATTAAATTGGGGTCTTTATTACTGCTAATGTTGATCTTTCATTGAAAACCCTTAGGAAATCCGAGTTGCATTTTTAACCCTTTTTCAAGCTATCAACATGCAACTCTCTAGACACTTGTGAATGGAACAGTTTTATTAAGTAAGTTATAAGAACTGTTGTAGAACCCTCTAGGTCATTTGTTCAAGATTTGCTGTGCTTGTCGTTGGTGATGGCAAAGAGTGAGATGATGCTGAGAAGTGCTGGAGGAGGAAATTAGAAGTTTATTGTTATGTGGATCTGTTAGAAATGGGTCATGTGGAGCTGTAAGATCTATTTGAAATGAAGCACTCTGACCAAGGTGATTTTTTTAAATGTAATTAACACTTCTTTCAGTTTTTCTCCCGGTTAAGAAGTATATTATCTACAGAAGAGACAGATACACTGTACACAGTGCTGAGGTTACCCAGATAAAACCTGGTAAACTTAAGAAATACAAAGAGTAGTGGGTTCCTAGAACATTTTTTTGGCAGTATTTCACAGGATCTGAACTGTGTTTCATCAGCTTTTACAACATGAGCAGGAAAATATAATTTTCTACTTCAGATATTCAAAATTCCTGTTGCTTACCTGGAGCTGGGTGCAGCTATATTGCCCTAATCTCAGTGCTATTTAAATATTTTTCTCTGGCACAATCAAACTGATACTTCTTTTCTTAAATTCTCTCAAATCCTCTGGATCCAGTTGCAGGATAACATCTCTTCAAAGGGCTTGCACCTCCTTTTGCCTGACCCTCGCTTTACATACAAGGTCTTTGAGTTTGTTCTAATCAAAACATGCAGTTTTGATAGCAGGAAATAAAACACCTTTTCTACTACATGCATTTGTACAACCAAAAATAAGAGACAAACGTGCCTGGGAATGAATAAATGGTGACAGCCTCCTCCAGAAGGGGAGAGTGGAATGATAGGGTCAGGATGAAATGGGTAATAACTCTCATTGCCACACTCATAATGCAAGATAAATGAAGGAAAAATGTAATTGCTAGACTGAAATCAGTGAAATTAGACAAAGGTTGGATTTTCTATGCTTCGTTAAGCGAGGGGAAGAAAGCAAGATGAAAGTGTAAGTAGTGCAATTAAAAAGAAAGTTTATCAAATGCATGAAGAAGTTTCTGTATCCCCCATGCAGCATTGCCAGGTAACTTTTGTTCCCAGTTTGCAGAAGGCACGTCACTTATTACACAGTTTGTGTCAGAGCAGTGCATGGCAGTCCTTGGTGCTCCCAGTTCTGGCAGCACAGGGGACGCCAGAAGGGCAGAGAGGCTGATGGTGACAGCAGGACATTCCCTTTTCCAGCGCAGTCAGCCCTCCCTGCATTAGCCATTGCCATTCACACCTCCAGTTCCGTTTCCTAATGAGATCAGCTCCTTTTCCCTCACCAGACTCATCACAGGTCATTCTGTGAGTCCAGCACTGTTACGAGAAGGAGACGATCCAGGGTGGAGCTGGCTGAGGGAGTTCTCGCCAGGTTTCCTTGCTGGAAATGTGGATTTGTTTTATTGTTGGGTTCTTCCTTCCAGTACCCATAAGCAGGTCAGCCACAGATGGGAGGGAGGTCTTTTTCTTCTTCATGGGTTTTTTGGGGTTAAAGACCCCCTGGAATTGGAGGAACCATCTGGTCTGAGGAGTTGCCCAGCAAATACCAGTGGGTAACATGAGGATGCCCACTGTGCAGTTTTAAAAATCTCTAGCTGGGAGAGATGATTAATTGCAGTTGCCCCCTGTTTCTCAGACATGTTTTGCTGCAAAATTAAAGCCAGCAAACATTGCCAGGTCTCTTACACCAGAACGATTATTGTTTTCCAAAATGATGTTTTACCATTTGTCATGGAGGACCGAAGAGGGAATGAGTTTTCCTTGCCAAATAATTCTATTTTGTGAAACGATGTACTCACTAGGTTAATTCTCTGTTTCATTATAAAATTCCTAAACCTTGCAAGGCCTTAAAGTAATTTAATACAGCTTGTAAAGGAGAAGAAAAAGGGTGGAATACTTGAAATAAATGTGGTGGACACTATATACATCCAATTGGATTAGTCCAGCTAATCCAGTAGTGGTTAGAAAAGATTATATATTTGTTTGGACCCATTCATGGATTAACCTGGCCAGCTGAGGTTGATCAAATCAGACATTGTTCTTCTAATTGGTCCTTCCTACATCCATAGCAGATGGACAATATTCTCCGTATTTAGAACATAACCTTGTAGTTACCATTTTGAAGTATCAGCTGAGCGTCTTCTAACAAGAAACAATGAAATTTATAGAAGATGTGCTTTTTGGAAAATATTAGTGAAATCTTTATGTACTTTCCATGAGATTTTAAGTTCTTTTGGGAAATGATTCTCCCAAAATGATGATTATTTCTCTGAGATGATTCTTTTTCTGTTGAGGGTGCTTAGAAGTTACTCTGGCTCCCTGGTTTGGTCTGGTTCTCAAGTGTGAAAAACACAGCATTTAATGAAATTTTAGTATTTCAGTTGGGAAAACTTGTAAATCTCAGTCCTTTAGAGCATCTTCTCCAGTCTTTTGGGTAATAAAACTGTGTTTTTGGACTGGTTAAGCCCTTTCCTCAGGGGCTGTGCTGGAGTGCCCTGTTCTGCTCTCCCTGGTGGTTTCTGTGAAAATTTCCTCTGCCAGGTTCTTGGCTTGGTGTGACCCCGAGTTTCCCTGACTCTTCTTCTCTTCCCTGTGATATTCAGGCCCTTGTCTTTGCTCCTAGTTTCATCATTGCTGCACACCTTGGCCACGGCATCCAAGGTTATGAGCTCATGGGATAAAATTCCTGCAAATGTCCATCCTGTTGTGTCAGGAGGTGGGGAAGTTAACTGAGCAATATTTTTAAATGTGCTTGTTTCTTTGCAAAGTTTTGTGATTTGGAAACATCTGGTAGCTTGCTTGGAGGTACTATCCACTTGTAGTTTTGCAAAGGTAATTTCCCTAATGGGATTTTCATTATAGCCTAAAAATAAATTTAAAAAAGCCTTTAAAAATACTTCATTTCTGTGCCTGTTCAACAGCGAGTAACTCCCAGTAGTACCAGTAAGCACTGTGTGCACCCAGGGCACAGTTTTTATTTTCATGGCAGTGAATTGACGTCCTGGGACCAATTCTTTAAGTCATAACTCTGCTTTTACTCAATCCTCATTCACAAGAGCTTGACTAGTTTCAGTTGGGAGTGAATGACTGGCTGTGCATTAAGTAAAAACTGGCTGAGCACTGCTGGGATTAAACCTCTGGGATTAGTAGAAGCTTGTAAATGGCAGTTGTGTCTCATTAACTTGGTAATTTTTAAGCTTTTCTCACTCCTGACAATTCTCTAGTGCAGGTGTGGGGTTTTGAATAGTGAACATGAAGGCATCTGGTAATAGACCTTTTCTTACTTAAACTTTCAGACTCCTCAAATGGTTTCATCAGTTCTCCTCTCTTGCCCTCTTTCCAGTGTTCTGTGGATCTGTAGAAACTCTTCCTGTAGATAGATATGTCTGGGGAATTTTCTGTTGTGCTGTTCTAAGGGGTAGAAATCACATCACATTCCTGGAACGTGTTTTCAAATTTTCTACACGAGAGCAGGGGACAGGATGGGATCAGTATTTTAATAAAGTTAAAATACTGTTATCCTTTGCAGGGATAATCTGACAGCTGCCTCATTAGGGCTGTCCAAAGACCTTGTGTCTTTTCTGGTCAGGATTTATTATTCGGGGGCTGTGCTGTGGCTTGTGGGTCTCCTGTGTTGTGTGGAGTTTGTGTGTGCCTTACCCCCGCTCTGTGGATGGAGTTCCTGTGTTGGTGCCTGTTCTGTCTGAAATAAACTGATTTCTGTGTTTGGGCTGAAGCAGCCAGGTTTGTTTCACTCCAGCAGGTGTGTATTTCTTATATTCAAGAGAGATAGCCCAGAGTTACAACTTCATATTTTTTCCCTCATTTGTGATTTGAATGGTCAGTACTTTAAACCTCTTGGGTGGCACAAAGAAAGCCAACTGTTTTCACAAAGGAATTTCACATTGCATATATAAATATGTATTTTTCGGGCATCTGTCAGACTGGCTTAGTGCCTTTTTAGCCCATCTTTTGACTGTTGGTTGGGGTTTTTTTAAATTTGTGGAGAGAGATGCTTATTGAGAATGCCTTAGACAATTCTTATTGCGGGTACAATTTGTGAAATACAATGATTGGAGGTAGGAGAAGTGAAAAAAACCCATCCCACAGCCAGTGTGCACCATCCTGCCGGGGTTTGGTCCTTAGGATAAATGCTTGGGAGAGGTTTGGAGCAGCTGCTGTGGCACAGGACAGGATGCAGGGGTGGATGCACTCAGGGCATCCAGGCAGCTGCTCCTCAGTGCCACCATGGCACTGCAGGTGACACCAGCCTGTGGCTTCGGAGCGTTTGTGCTGCTTGGATGGTAGGCTCCTGGAGAGGGAAGTCATTTCCAGAAATAGCAATGTGTAAGACAAGTGATAAATTGCCTGAAGGTTTTGTGTCAAAATATTTTTCAGTGAACACTGGCATTTGAATCAGCATGTGAGAGTGTTGTTTTCTGCTGAAGATGTTTATAAACATAAGTGTTTGCAAAACCAAAATAACTTCTGTTGAATGTTTTGAGCTTTGGCATCGAGGAGGCAGAAATGTTAGTGAGAAATTAAAATAACCAAACAAAAGCCAAGACCAGCCACTCAGTTTTCTGAGGAGAATAAAAGTTACTGGGATTTTAAAGCTGGCTCAGTTTCACTCAAGACTGGGGCGAAAGGAGCTGAACCTCTTGCTGCTCCTGGTTTATCAACTAAGGTGACGTACAAGATCTGTGTAGTGACTTTGATTTCAATTTTTCATTCTCTGCTTTCCTTCCTACTTGCATCTCAAGTGCTGGGGAGGAAATTAAATCCTGAGATTGAAGTAATAACTGAACAACAGTGGGTTTGTACAGGAGAAGCTATATGACCATAGGGAAAAGAACCTTAATTGAAGCGATGCTGTTTCTAGGTTTCTCTGTGATACCAATGATGAATCTTTCATTTTTCACATTTTGTTTTACTCTTGTTATCCTTTTGTGGCAGCAAGTTAATTGCTAGCCTGTCAGTAGAAAAATATCTCACCTGTCAGGAAGCTGGTGGTAGGGGAGTAGAGCTGCAGAAAAAATAAAGCTCAGGGTGCAGTTTCATATCCATACAGTGGCAGATTCCAGTTAAATTACAGAATTTTTGGAAGCTTTTAAGGAGAAATTTATCTCAGGTTTTATATCTTAAGTCTGTGCTGTTCAGTCCAAACCGTGGTGGTAACTCACAAATGCATTCACTTGTGTGCATGTGGGTACTCCTTTGGGCTCAATAAAGCTAAGAATAAATAGATTAGGATTGCTTAATTTCTTAAGCAGTTCTTAATGGCTTAATTTCTTAATTGCTTGATTAAGATTGCTTTTTAATGTTACAGTTTGGGACTGGGTAATGTAGGTGTTTATAGTGAGCAAACCCTGTGAACTCCAAAGTTGTTTAATAATTTTGTGCATAAGACAAACAATCAGCATTGAGTATGAGGGATTTTGCTCCTTAGCAGAGCTGAGCTGAGAGATGAAAAAGATACTTTTTACCCCAGTTTTAAAGCAATGCAAACCTTGTTGACCTCAAGGTATAACTTATGTATCAAAGGAAATACAGAGAGATAATGGAAATGTGTTGGTAAATCAGTGCTAGAAATGTGATGTGGGAACAGATAACAGACACCTCATAAAAGGCTCTCTTGTATTCACTGTGGCCAGATCAGAATTTCACACGTGCCCTCAAAAAAACATCTTTCCTTCTGTGGTACTGGAGTCAGATTTCCAGTCAATCAAGTGCAGATGTGGCCATACTGCTGGGAATTTCTGGGAATGCTCCCTTAGTGGTGTCTGCTGCTTTTGGAGGAGTTGCTTGACTCTGGATAAAGTGAAAGGATCTGTGACCTTATTCCTTTGTCATATTTTACTATTTAAGGGACAAACAGTTCTAATCAGTTGATTTTAGATGATCGCTTATTCCATGCTGATGCTTGCTCCTTTTTTCTTTTTAGAGTATTTTCTATATAACGGTTCATATTTTGCTACTGTTTCTGTATTCTTGTAAAAAAGCTTTTTTCAGGAAAACAGGGGAAAATAGTTGGTGTATCAGTTTATTTATCATTGGAAGACGAGTTTAGTTTTGTGGGTTTTGAATGAAGATTTTAAGAAATGCCTCAAAAAAAAAAGTTTTGAAAGGCATTACCATATTTTTCCCCCAAAGCCAGTGATGCTTTTTATCAGATCCTGAGAATGATGATAATGTTTGAACTCTGGGGCTGAACTCCAAGTCAACACTACTCTATTCCTGTGTTTGCAAACAAATGTCCTTTTGCTGGAGTGCTGAATATTTTGGGAAATGCCTTTTAATTACAAATGTCTGGGCCATTTGCACAGCAGTCTTTAGAATCTGGTGCTTTTTGGTAGATGTAGCCCTGGTGCTCAGCAGAGCAGCACTAATGCAGTGTTCCTGGGTTATTACACTCAGCACAGGGCCACAGCTCCAGGCACGAGTGTGGAGCTCAGAGCTGCAATCCATCTGGATCCAGGAAAGCCTGCTGGATCTAAGGGATGTGGGGGGGAAATCTGGACAAATCTGCAACTCTGAAATTCACACTTAAAAGAGGGAGGTCTGCAGGAATGATACTGCAGCCTCTGATTTCAGTGAGCTCTGAACTGGGCACTTCAAGAAAGTTGAAATTTGGTTCTTTCACTGGTGTGTGTGGTGGGTTTGCTGTTGGTGGCGTTTGTATTCTTTTTCTCTTTCTTTCTCTTTCTTTTTTTCTTTTTCTTTTTCTTTTTCTTTTTCTTTTTCTTTTTCTTTTTCTTTTTCTTTTTCTTTTTCTTTTTCTTTCTTTCTCTTTCTCTTTCTTTCTCTTTCTTTCTGTCTTTCTCTGTTTCTCTCTGTTTCTCTCTCTCTCTTTCTCTCTCTTTCTCTCTCTCTGTCTTTCTCTCTGTCTTTCATAGAAATCTATATTCAGCAGCTGGTCTGTCCTCAGAAAAAGGAGGGAATGGTACCCACTGGCCTGACAGGAAAGGTTTAGGCTGATATTCCAGGAAAGCCTCTCTGCAAAGTGGCTCCTGACAGAAGGGACACAATCTCATGGTGGGAAGCAGCTAGAAGGACACACAGAAAGGGAGGCTGTGCTGGACACCCTATTTCCCCCTGTCACTGCTACATTCCCAGTTAAATGCCCCTGATCTTCCTAAAAACAGTTATAATTGGTCAATAGTTAAGATTATGAAATTACTGTGCAGTGTGTGGAATGTGTAGATGGCTGGATAAAGCCAGAGTAGTAATTTTAATCGTTGAAATTTAATTTTTATTGTTGAAATTGTTGAATTCAGTCTTATTGTTAAGATTTTTCTCATGTATAAATTCCATATGGTACTAATAATCTCATCATTCATTAAAAACAGCAGAATTACCAGCACTTGTTTTTCTAAGCCACCTGAACTAGTGCAGTTTTCAATGACTTTTATTTACGAGTCCATTCCACAGTTTGTGACCCCTATCCCTGAGAAGTTTCTCCTCGATGTTTGAGGTGCATCAGACAAATGCAGCTGTGAGCTGCTCAGCTCTTGGGGCAGTGCAGGGGGGTGCTGCTGCTGCTCTCTGCTTGCAGAAGAGTCCCTGAGCAGCAGCAATTCCAGGGATTTTTTTCTGGGAAATCCCTGCCTGGCACAGTTCCACGTGGACATCTTGTGTTTGTTGATAGGTGTGACAGACTTTCAATAGAAGCTCCTTCCTCTCTCTGGTACGACGTGGGAAGTCTTTATTGCTCGCTCCACAGCTTTGTCGTGCTTGTGTTTAGCAGGCAGCTGTGTTTGTTTTTTATGTGCAATGCTAAGTTGTAGAAAAATAAATTTTTTTTCAGAGGTAGCTGTGAAATGGATGGATTTCATGGTTTTATGTCTTTGTCTTCACTCTAATTGTGCTGCCCTTCTCTTCTACATTTTACTACATATGTAGGACTGAAATAGGCAGTGTGTCTTCATGGTTTTTGGCAAGAGCCAGTATTTTGTCTTTGTTCGGTAAAATTGTAGAAGATCTATTAAATAATGTTCAGTGATGGTAAAAAAAATAATGTTGATACAAATGAAATTTTACTATTTGATTGCATCTTGAAGATCTTTATTTCAGTCTTTTTGCATGACACAGTTTTATTTTATGTGCTGATCAATGCATTCCAAAGTGCTTTATAAAGCAAATACACATTTAAAAGATAGCATGGTAAATTACTTTTATATTTATTTACAAGTCTCATATAAAAGCTTTAATCCCCAATAAGTACATTTCAGCCTATTTACAGCTGTACAGCTCAGCTGGGTAAGTAGTGTGAATTTACTGCTTTTTATTGTGTGTGTAACTTCTGTGTTGTGCAGTGGCTGAACACAAAGGAATGTGAAATGACAAGATTTTCTTAGGAAAAGACTTGGGGAGGTCATCTGGCTGTAGGAAGAATTATCTGGGGAGAGGGACTGGCAGAGGTAAGAAAGCTGCTCCAAAATTTGACTGCAACAGAGATGAAAGTTTGTGGTGTTAGGAGATAGGGAATCAGAGTGGGAAGGAGCATGATGGATGGTCTGGAAAAGTGGAAGGGATTCATTCATAGAGGCTGAAAGAGGCAAATCCATGGAGGACACTGAAGAGGTGTGAGGGAGGATAGTTTACTTTTGTCATTAATCTGTGGATGAAGTGATTGATTGAGGGAGACCCCTGAAACCAACCATGCCGTGGTGGGGGGACAGATTTCAGTACTCTTTGTTGGAGAAGGACTTTCCTCTCAGAGCTGCCCTGATGAAAGGAATGGGATGGTTTTTGTAGCAAGGAAATCAGTCTCTAATTAATTTTGAACTTTGTGTTGTCAGGTTAGTTGAAATGGAAAGCAAGTCCCAGATGCCTGAGAACTCTGGGCTGAGATGTCTGCCAGCATCTCGGGGAATGGGAAGTTTTTTCAAGTTGTGTTTGTCACTTACATGCAAAGTTCTAAGATCTTGCTGGCAAACCTTGCCCAGAAGTTTTAATCAGCAGGATTTCCAGAGATGCTGTGGTTTTCAGAGCCTAGGGCACTGTGAGAGTTTTGTTATTCGAACTTTTGCACAAATACATGTAGCTAAAACAACCCACTGCTTATCCACGTGCTATGGATAGACTTTATAGATTCCACTGCTGTATTTATTGGGATCCCAATATTACTTGCTGTCTTTACCGTTTCAGTTAGCTGAAGACTGGATCTGGTTTATGGAGACGTGAATTTAAATGTGCAGGTCGTCTCAGTAGAGTTTTACAGTTGAAATTCAACATAGATTATACAGAGACAGGGAAACATAATGAGCAACATTCTTGGGGTCCCCTCTTGATTACTAGAACAATGTGAACATTGTTTAAATATATGGCTATGATTAAGCATAGAAATTAAAATCTTAGTTTAGGCAGAGCAGCTACTTAAGCACCCCACAGCCTGTCACTGCAAATAGGAACAGCACCCTTTGAGAAAAGGAGCAGAAAGGCAAACGAATCCATATGCTTAAACACAAAGTTCAGGAGGTTATTTTGAGCAAAAGAAATAGCTGTCAGAAACTGGAAATCCAACACTAGTGAATCCTAAAGACAGGGGCACAGACCAAAGTGGGCACTGTGAGAAGGAAACTGAAGAGCCCGAAATGGAATTCGAAGAGCAAAGAGTCAAAGACATAAAAACAAACAAGAAGGAATTCTTGTGGTATATTAAAGACAGGAAGGACTGTGAGAGATTGGGCAGGTCCCCTGGGCACTGTGCCCTGTAGCCTGGAGCTGTCAACTGCAGGGCTTCATCAGCTCTGTGAGAGGCAGCTCTCAGACCTGGCACTGCACCCAGCTCTGCTTTGTGTCCCAAAAGTCCATCCCACCCCATCCCAGTTAACCACCAGACCCAGACATAATTTCTGAACACTCCCCAGATATTTCTGTGATATTTAAGCAGCTTTCAGTGAAATCAGATGTCAGATTTTGAGGAGCAGTGGGTGTACATTTTTGCATCGCTCAAGGGCTCACTGTAATACCAGGCATAGATGGATGTTTGTCTTGGCCAGTGAGACAGACTGCTTGGCATTTGTACTCATCTGTGTGATCAGGATTGGGGAACAAACACTCAGGTGTTGTCCAGAAATTTATAATGTTCCTGAGCCTGCTTTAACAACCAGCATTACCTAAAGTACATTAAACAACTTCAGATTTCATCAGGCTTGTGAATACTGATTTGTTCTGTTCTGTTCAGAGTCAGATTGAGGGCTCCTGTGAAGTTCTCCTTCGCTGAGTGCTCTGCTCCCTTTGTTACGTTGAAACTCCCCAAATGAGAAATCTCCAACACCTTGTCTCTGAAGAAGAGATTGAAAACCACTCCTCAAGGTCACATCCTCTAAATTTGGAAACCCCTTCACCTGATGCCACTTTTATTGTAATGGATTGTGTCTCTTGCTCTGTGTGTGTTTGCTAAATTACCGTTTGGTGCGTTGTCTCTAGCTGTGCCTCACTAAATTACAGTGCAGGCTTTTCAGCATCAGTGAGTTTCCTTTTCAGGAAACTTTGCTGCTTTGACAGTCTCTTGAACTGGGAAAATCCTGGTTCCTACAGAGCTTCCCTACATCAGGACGGGGTAAAAAATGTGTTATGGCATGGTATCTCCACAAGATGGGAGAATTTTTGGTTAAAAAATTGGTTCAAAGCTGTGCCAGCTGAGGTTTAGGCTGGGCATTAGGAAGAATTTCTTTACCCAAGAGGGTGGTCCGAGCCTGGAATGGGATTTCTGGAGGGTGCTTGGTGCCCCCAAACCTGTCAGTGATTTGAGAGGTGTTTGGACAATGCCCTCCTCAAGATGATTTAATCTGATCAGCCCTAAATTGCTCAGGCAGCTGGACTGGATGTGCTCATTGTAGGTTCCTTCTAACTGAAATATTTTATTCTATTACTGGGAGCTGGTTCAAAACATTTCCCAGAATAGATTAATCAAGTAAATATTTTTTTTCACAATCTTGTGAAGAGTATCATTATATAAGATTGATCTGAAGGACAAGAGAAAACTCTTCCACGAGCTGACCTTTGTGGAAGAAGAAGGCAGGAGAATTTGTCAGAGGAACAGAAATGGCCTCACAGAATTCAAATGATTTTGCAAAGTTGAAGGCCCCTTTTTACAAATCCACTTTCTTGGCAGAAAATTTAAGTGAGCACTGAAGTTCTGTGGGGATTTTGTGGATCAAGAACAGTACTGCAGAACTAAGATAAACCTCTGTATGTCAAAATGCTTTTTTGAACTGAGTCTGAAATGCAGAAATGTGCTTTTCTTCAGGGCCCACAATTTCTTAGGCGTTATCTGTTACCCTCTCATTTTCAGCCTAACAGTAATTTCCTTTTTGGTTAGGTGGTTTTTCCTCTCTTGGTTTCTCTCAGTGCTTCTGAAGGGCTTGATCCCATTTCCAGGGTTACACAGATAAAGTTTCATGCCAAAGGGTCTCTTTTAAAATAAGCAGTCAGTTCTAGGGCTTCATAGAGTAGAACTTAAATGGTAGGAATTGTCTATTAAATTTAAAGAGACAGGGAAAAAAATGGAGGATTTATTTGCTCATGAAAATAGCTGAATCTTGAAATTTCTCCTGAAACAAAACCAGCAAAATTGCTGTCAGATTATTTCATAGTTATTCTCCCACCACCACCTTTTTAACCCTTCATGTTTACTTTTTAAATCTGACTAGGCTAGAAATGTGATACGTAAATGAGCAAGGTACAAAAAATGATTTATTTTTATTGATTCCATGTGACCTTCAAATGAAGATAAGCATTTTAAGAAGATAAATCCTTCTTAAACTTTGCCTTCTAGTTAAGCATCTGTTTGCTCCCTTGATATTGTATAAATTATGCAGATTTAGGACAGCACTCAGTGATTAAAATCAATTGAGTTTATAGGATAGAAGAGCAAGTGACCATACTGTGAAACTCCCTGTTGAGCATTAACTTTTGTGTTTTAATGAGAGAATAAAAGTAACTGATTGGCTTTGGTGTGTTAAAAAATGTGCTGTTGAAAAGCCAGGACTGTCATGAGACTTGAGAGAGACTCCTGGCTTGGCTGGGGCTTGTCAAAGCTTACGGTTCCATTTATGTATTTCGTAGTTTTGGTGCTTTAGTTGTGAATACTTGTTTGCTGAGCTTCCTCTGAAACTCTTGGAAAGGGAAGCTCTGAATTGGAATTCAGGAGAGCATTTCATTTTATTGCTGCAGTCAGTCTCATTCATCCTGGAATTGTGCTGGAGCAGAATGGCTTATCTGCTTTCATTACCAGATTGATTTATTTGCAGCCTTTATTTTTCATTAAGTTGTTGAGTCAAAGATTGCAAAACTTTAAACAGAACTATAAAAGCTGCAGGTATTTGAGAGGTTTTAACAACTGCATATTAAAACTTCAGTGTGACAGATGGTGATGGATGCTTTGGCCCTCAATTCCAAGTATAATATTTCTGCAGTTGAGTTCCCATCACTAATGACCCGTGTTTAACCAAAAATCCTCAGTAATTCACGAAATAACCCAAAGCAACAGAGGAAGCAATGCACTGATTACTTTGATAATACAGTGTGAGAAAGTAGGAGAAGGAAACGAATGCATTCCCACAAAAATCTGCTCTTGAGCTCTTTTGTGATGCCAATCCTGAGAGAACTGGCACATCACCATCCATCATATTAGAGAAATCGTGGCGGTCTGGTAAAGTTCCCACTGACTGGAAAAGGAGAAACCCATTTTTAAAAACAGGGAAAAAAAAAAAAAAAAAGGAAGACCCAGGGAGCTACAGGCAAGTCATCTCACCTCAAAGTTAGGGGGTGAATAAACAAGCATGAGGCTGCAGTTGTGCAACTTCTTGAATATAAGCAAATTCTGTGATTTTGTGAACCCTGCTCACCTGAAAAGGTGTCTGGGTATGTGTGGCAATGTTGAAATAGTGTCACAGTGGCTTTATTTTGATCAAGGACCGTGCAATTTTCTGCACATAAGTTTCATTGCTTTGGTCTTTGGTGTGAAGGACTTGCCCTGTAAAATGTCTGTAGTTGGTATGATTGGAAAAAACTTAACCTTTGTGTGTTTTCTAAGGCAGGAATTTCAGGAGAAAAATAGGTGTTTTGATTGATTAGTGCTGAGGGGTTTCTTGTGCCTTCCCTCAGGAATAGCTGGAGCTAGTTCTCTTCAGACATCTGGTCAGCTATCAAATCACCAGCATATGTGCTCCTGCCAGCTCTGGCCCATGTGTTGAACACATGCCAGTCACTTCACTTGAAGGAATTTGGAGAATAAATTGAGGGGAAACTATTCACCATGAAGAAATACGTGTTCTATTTTTATAGGATTATTTTAGCTATTGATCCATCATTAATTTTTTCCATCGAGTGAGGTTTCGTAAGCATGTGAAATTTTAAAAAGCAACACCCCTGAATGTTTTCTTAAATTGAGAGTGATTTGGATTCAGTCTCTGTTGAAATGAGTCATGGAAGTCTTGTCCACTGTTTTTCTTCAATAGTCCAGTGAAATTCTTTGTTCAGGCTGGAACAAAAGTCCATGAACAAGGTCAGATTCTCCAAGCAAACATGTCCTTTCAATTAGCTTCCAGTGTTATGGTATCAAATATGTCTTTGGGGTAATCTACAGGAGAACTCAGCTAAAAATAGATGTTGCAGGAGTAGTTTCTGTTTTTCAAGCATTGCTTGCCCGTGTCTTCTCTCTAAGGGCAATACCTCTGCCTTTAGTCTTGGATGAGTTCAGTGGTTTTTGGGGTGCTGCAGAGGAGCCCACACATCAGCCACACTGGCCTGCAGCTGGTCTGTGCCACAACACCAAAGTATTTCCAGCTCAGGTTTGGGTGAGGATGCTTCGTGTTGGTTTTTGTGGATAGAAGTTGTCCATGGGCCTGAAAATCAAAAAAAGCTACTTAATAAATTGTTTACAGGAGATGGCTTGTACAAAAAACAGCCTCTGCACCAACCTCAGCTACAGTGCTTTTATATTCCCCTTAGTTTGCTTTGCCAGGGCTTCCCTGTGTAGGCAAAGAAGGCTGGGTGATGTTAGTCCTGAGAAATGAAGTCTGTGTTGGGTCAATCCGGAAGCAGAAAAAAACAGCAGCAAGGTTGTGTGGGCCGTGCTTTTGGACACTTCGGGGAAGTGCAGGACTGAGGGAGCTGGGCTTCTTTAGCCTGGAGAAAAGGAGATTTAAAGATGACCTTCTCATTCTCTACAGCTCCCTGAAAGGTGTTAGAGCCAGGTGGGGATTGGGCTCTTTTGCAGGGCAGCAACTCACAGAAGGAGAGGACACAGCTTTAAGCAGCACCGAGGGAAGTTTAGATTGGATGTTAGGAGAAAGTTTTCACTGAAAGAGTGATAAAATACTGGAATTGTCTGCCTGGGGAGGTGGTGGAGTCACCATCCCTGGGTGTGTTTTCTTAAAAAAAGACTGGATGTGGCACTCAGTACCATGGTTTAGTTGTTAGGGCGTGGGTTGGACTCGATGATCTTGAAGGTCTGTTCCAGCCCAGGGGTTCTGTGAGAGCCCTGCTGCTGTCCCTGGCAGCTGAAGGAGGTGCCCACACACACTCGACTGTGCCTGGGCCAGCTGGCATGGCTGGGCTGGAGAGGCTTCCCTGCTGCTCTCCACACAGTTTTAAAGTTGTTGGTAAATACAGATTTAATCTCGATTTTAAAAACTGTTTTCGTCTTACTCTTTAATGGAACTCGGACGTAATTTCTTGTATTTCTATGTTCGTACCTAAACAAAACCGTGAAAAATAACGCATCTCCCCCCATATTCCATCTTTGTTAAATTAATCCTGTCTCTTATAGCTGTTTTTTGCTTAGGTTTTTAGAAATAGATCGTAATGGACCACCTAACTAATTCAGCTGGAAATCATGAAATAGTTCATGACCTTATGGAACAAACATATTAGTTTTCCTACTGCCAGTTGAACTCCTTAATCAGAGGGTCGAGAAAATTCTCTCTAGAGACCCCTGTCTGGCTGCTTTTCTGTTAATGAAAAGATTCCCAGAAGAATGAAAAGTCTTCTGCATCTTCCTGCTTTCTTCTGATTAACTCATAAGATGGATTTTTGGTTCTTTCTTCTTAACTTATGCTAGTCTTATACTATTTTGTACTTTCCTTTCTCGATAGTGTTTAATACCTCAGATATATACAAATAAATACCTCAGTTTCTTCTGTGTGTCAAAGTTACTGGCAACTCTGAAATGTGTTTCTGAGGAAAGATGAACCTGCAGTGCAGTAGGGTTTCAGAGACAAGTTCTGAAGTGTCCTGGGTACCCATGTCACCTCTGGATTCTAAAGATAGATTTTATATTTTATACTTCTCCCTAGCTAAACCCCAGTGCTCGGTGCCTCAGGGATCATTGGTGCCACTGTGCAAGTCAAGCAACTGATGCCTTTTGGGACTACTTAAAAACAGAGGCCAGACAAAATTAAGGGAATAAAACTCAGTTATATTTTATTGAAGGGCCTTCAGGTACATTTAGGGCAGATGAAGTCCCCCCAGGGACTACACCCAAAAATGGATGATGGGTCACAGGTTTTCACACTTTTATAAGTTTGGTCCACTTGCATATTAGGGATAAATCTCCCAATTACAGCTTCAGGTAATGAAGTAATTTACTCCAAGTTTGCTCCCCCCAGCTCACTTTTAGTTATACTTTTCAGTGCCTGAGACAGTGAGGTGTCCTTGATTCCCAGTCCTAGAGAGGAATTGTTCTGTCTGACCAAAATGGGAAAGCAGCAGCTCACACTGTGTACGGAGTTTAGAGTTACACACTAAAGAACTGCAGGATTACAAATATATAAAAAATATAAATGCCTGAAAAATAAAATATATTTTATCCTAAAGCATCACAACAGAGAGCAGTCTGTCTGCAGAACTTTTGGCAGGCCTGGCTGGTGCACGTGCCAAGCCCAACTGTGTCACTGTCTGAACTCCAAGGGACCACCAATGTGAAATGCCCTCTCTTTCTCCAGCCATGGCATCTGCTCTCCCTGGTATTAGTGCCTGGCACGGGGCACAGTTGGCACAGCTTTTATTTCTCTATGGTTTTCAGTTGCAGGAAGGCTGCAGAACCAGTTTTTGGCCTTTTTTTGCCTATTATTTATTTGAATAGTCCCTCTCCTCAGCAATATCAACCAGCAGTATCTGTACACAGGCACATTTTCCTTGTACTTTAGCTGTGTCCATGGTTACATTTTGGATTTTCTGGCCACACTCTACTTGCTTGCTCCTGAATATTTCTGTGTGTATGTCTGACACGTTGTCATTTAAATGTTGTCCTCATCCTTACCTAGGCACAGGTTCCAGTTAAGAGGATTTTTTTGCTCCATAAAGGCCCAGAGCATTTGGAGTGCCACGATAAAGGATGTGCCAGCCCATACAGGAGTCATGAATATGCAGAGATTGTCTTTTTAGTTCTGGAAATTACACTGTTGACGCTAAATAGTTCATTCCAAAGGTCCTTCTGGTAAAAGTAGTTTGGGAAGTCCAAGGAGAAGTGAGACCCTTTTGTTCTGTCCAGCAGTCTCTGGGAAGAGATACCACCTGAAAGTCCTAATCCTGGAGATTGCAGTAAGGGCATTATTTTCACTTGCCAGCTAACCAAACTGGCAAAAACTTTAGACTAATTAGATCAGCCCTAATTTAAGCAAAGTAGACTGTTCCTGTGGGTCTGCCTTGCAAGAAGCAGTGATGGTTACAGAGTTGTCATTCAAAGCTGTTTTGCAAGTGCTTTGTGCTGGAATCCCTCCTGGGAATTGTGTTCTACTTTCTGTGGCTTCAGTCATCACTGGCCCTGTAAGTGACTGATCAGATAAATTGGATAACTCTGTTTCTGTTCCACTGGCTGTTGAACCTCCGAGAAACTTCAGTTATGTGACAAGCTGGCTACCTACAGATACACAACTGCTCCTGGGTTTCCCTTCGTAGGTTGTGAGAAGTGTTTTTTATAAATTTCTTGTCCTTGGAAAGCCAATGAAGTGCACAGGTGATGTTGTTGAAGCACAGCCATAGCTCTTTCTTCAGTTATCGTGGTCCAAATCCTGTTAGAACTGTGAATTGATATTATTAAGTAGCAGCTGACAGGTTTGAACTTGGCAGATAAGAATTCCGTGAATCATCCTTTGGAGTTGTGTTTTGATGAGAGGGGAAATAATAAGAGTGATAATCACGGCTTTGTGCCACGTCCAGCCATTCTCCTCAGGGCTTTTACTGATTTTCTAGATCATCTTACCACGGTGATCCTAGGTGTCCATCAGCCTGCTACTGCACAAATATTCCCAGAGAAGTCCTTGCTTTATTTATCTGTCAGGAGAAGCTCGTCAGTGTCAGAAGAGGTTAATTCCACATCTGGTCTCCAGCTTTCTGCCAGCCAGCTGACTCAGTTTTACTTGAGACTGCTCACTTGAAAAAAAAAGAGAACTGTACCCTATAATTACAGTGTATAAAATAATGTACAACTGTACTGAAATCAAATATACAGAAATAATAAACAGCTAAATTTAATTACCAGCTCATTCATTCCATTCACAAAAAGGTTTGAAGGCTGAAATATGTAGTGAGCAGCCTAAGTCAAGCCAGCAAACTCTAACTGATTCCGTGAAGCAGAACAACTTAATTATTTTCTAGAAACTCTTCCATATAGTGTTTTCTTTAAAAAGGGCTGTTCTGGTTTGGGGTACCGGAGTGCAGAGCTGTCTCTAGTCTGGTTTTCGCCAATAGTTTTGCAGTTAGTTGCAAGTTGTTGTAAATTATGAAGAAATTATGAAGCCAAGGCCATTAAGTCTGAAGAATATTTGCACTCTGGTTTCCACTTCCAGCAA
Source organism: Picathartes gymnocephalus (assembly GCA_013390045.1). Taxonomy (NCBI): domain Eukaryota; kingdom Metazoa; phylum Chordata; class Aves; order Passeriformes; family Picathartidae; genus Picathartes; species Picathartes gymnocephalus. The sequence continues at coordinate 55,683 of WEKY01018399.1, read as the reverse complement.
TTTGGATACATTCCCCAGCACAGACTACAGAAACCATTATTTGTGATTTCATGGCAAACTGACCAGAGCAGAACAAAAGATTGCATGTATTGCTGGCCCATCCTGTTGTTTTTAAGGCATCTCCTGGGCTTGTGCATCTCCTGCCTGTTTTCCCTTTGCGTCACCAGGCTCTGAAGCAGTCAGCCCGTTTTAAACCTGGTGTTATTTCTATTATTGATAGAATCAAACCAAAATAACCCAAAGTCAGTGTACATCAGTGTCACCAAAATGAGCTGCATATTCACCCCCCTTCTCCCTGTATAGGAATGTATAATAAAGAAACTGCTTACACTTACAGAAAAGTAGAAGAAATAGTAAAATAAGGAAGTGTCCTGTAGGACTGTGTGACTGAGCACAGGGTGTGGGTTTGCTGGCTGGGGCAGCTGTCTGAGGGGGGTGGTTATTTCCTGTATAATTGCAAAACTGTGCCAAAGCTGCCAGGATAGACTTGTGCATATAAAACAAAGCAAGACTGATCTTCATCCCAGGGCAGAGGTTTTCAGATGGTCCTTCAATGCTGTTTCCTGTTGCTGCTCTTGGAAATCAGTCTTCAAACAGAACATTTGAAAATGGGTTTTCCCAAGTGTTGTGGCTTTGCCCACTTTCTCAAATTCCAATGTGGGCTCAGCTGCTCTGACACTCACACTGCATGACGTTTCTTCTGTGCCAAATCACTGTCCCAGCTCCCAGCACTGGAGGAAAGGCCAGCAGGGAAAGTGTTCATATGCTCCCAAAGTCTCACTTCTAGAACTTTTTAAAGCCCTTACGACTTTTCATACATTTTTTAAAGTTTAAAACAGTATTGAATTACACTTGGAATTGAGTAGTGGATTAAAGCAGGTAAGAATAGCCTGTAAATAATTCTGCTCGTTGATTTGTGGTTAATCAGCAGTGTGCATAGCTGTTGGGTATGAACAGAGAGAGGCACAGACTCCAGCTTGGGCAGAAGTTTCTATCTGCAGGTACACAAGGGGATACTTACCTGATGTTGTCAATGCAAACAAGCTCATGGGGAGACTTAAGTAAAGACCTCACCCCTATTCTCAGTAATGGAAAGATGCTTTTTTCCCCATCTGATGTGTATTCTGAAGGACTGATGAACTCTAAAGACTGTCAAGGTGAGCAAATTCAAACTTCCTTTTCCCCCTTTGCCAAAACTGACTTTGCTTTCTTTCTGAAACTCTTTTGGCTCCTACCTTGTTAAAAGCAGTCACAGGAGGTGAATAGGAAGCAAGAGATCCTTCTGCTCAGCCCACATTCTGAGCACTTCCAGGGTTTTCTCTGGCCCAAAATGGTTTTGGAGCAAGGTTGCAATGTTTCCTGCAAGTTGTTGTCAACCAGAATGTGGTAGGCATCATTTTCTTATTAAACATGTTTATTTACATGTATTTATTAACATGTTACTTCTCATCAGCTTCATCAAGAGCCAACTGTATTTTTGTATAGGGAGATTGCCATTCTAAAACCAGTAAACCCCAGGAAAGTAGGGTATTAATAAAGAGCTTTGGCCCTGTGTTCTGCAGAAGGATAAATAAGGAGGATAAGAAGGAAACTTTCAATGCTTGGAAATTTTGCTCCTAGCAAAATGTCCTAGAATTGAAATTAAGTTGAAAGTTGCATGAAGTTGTTTACAAAAGCAGTTGAATGAATGACTGAATGGATTTTGGATTCTGTCTTTGCAAATGTGATACAATTTCCTTTGCACTTACATCCTTTTTTAAATTAATCTGAAAAAAAACCCCAAACCCAACCACTCGTTCATCTTGTTTAAGGATGGTTTTTAAGCATTCTTTGTTCATACTATTTTAAACATGTTTAAAAATCACTGTACACCCAAAAAGAGCTATGAATTTTGTCATTTGGGTGACATGTCGATGGACGTCTGGGTGTGATTTTTCTGCTTTGTACATTGTTCTCCCTGCAGCACATTGCAAACAGTCTGTGCTTAAATTCTACTGCTGCAAAATATTAATATGTTGTCCTTTATTTTGTCAAGCCATAAAGATGCAGAAATCTTAATGGATGTGAAAGCATGAAAAGGAAGCCATTGTTCAACCAAGTGTAGCTTTCATTCATTCTGTAACTCTGTAATAAATGCAAGATGTTGAAAGGAACGGAGCCAAATATTAGTGTGGTCCTAAGAGACCAAACAAATAATGGAGCTACTTAAATTTGTCATTCTTCTTTCGTGATTACAGTCAAAATCTGAAATGTACACAGATGTTATTTTCTGTATCGAGTCTGTATAGATCGTTTGGGATTTTGAGCATTGTTAAATCTTTTTGTAATGTTTATAATATTTTTTCTTTTTTAAAGGAGTTTGTGGATTTTTTAAATGGAAGTCTAGCAAGAGTTACTGCAGAGTGCAGGGAATCACTGATTCCTTGGAGAGCTCCTGCATTAGCTGGGTGGTCTTACCTGGTCAGTTCTGTGGGCAAGGTGCCAGCTTGGAGTGGTGCACAGAATTCTGGTGACAGTGGCAGGAACTTCCCTTTCACACAGGCATGGCATGGTTTGCAGTGTTAGGACTCTACTTTTTGGAAACAAGGGCGTTCAGGAATTAATAACTGAGCCTCAGCTACTCTGGGGCAGAAATAATCCTCTGTTAGCAGAGATATCATGTGTTTAGGTTGACTTTGTTTTGGTGAAATTGTTTCCATGCTAATATTCCTGTGTTGGACCTCTGGAAAGGAAAGAATGTGGGTTTTGGCTGATTCATAATCCAGCAAGTTGGAGGTTGCTTAACCTTGCCTGATGCTCTCCATCTGAACCCCAGAGCTGCTTACAGGATCTCAATAGCTTGTGGAGGTCTTGCAGGAGTGAGGAAAGCAAATGAACCTACTCTGAGCATGGCTATCATGTGTCAGTCAAGATTTTCTTGGAAAACTCCTGTGTGTGTGTTCCCTGAGACCACATCTGCTGCCTTCCCCTCACTGTAAGAAATCCAGGGCTCGTGAGATGAAGGCAACCCTGAATACAGGCTCTGCTGATGCCTCAAGTGGCTCCCTAGAAACAGAGCCCAGACAGGAGTGAGGGAATAAAGGTGGATATTTATTGGAAAGGCCTCCAAAGGCACAGCCTGGGGAGCCAGAGGCTGCTCTCACAATGGAGCCCAGGATGGACCCCGAGCCACGAGTTCTTCACCCCTTTAGAGCTTTGGGCCATTTGCATGTCAGCATCAATTCCCCAATTCAAACTTTAGCTAATGGTGGCATTTCCCCAGCTTACCCCCCACTTCTCAAGATGTTGGGTTGCACATTTTGGGCCCAGGACAGTCTGGGTGTCCTTGGAGAGCAGCCTTGGAGAGGCTTTGTTGTGTCAATGTGAACATGAGAGAACAGCAGCTCCCAGGCTCCAAAACACTGCAGAGTCACACCCTGAGCACTGCAGGGTTTGGGAAATATGAAAGTTCAAATCCAAGGCATCACTGACACCAGCTCTGTGCACTTCACTGAATCCTCTGCTCATGTCTTTCCTTGAACTTATGTTGCTGTTTGTCTCATAGCCTGACAAAATAAACACGCCCAGACAGACTTCGTGGCAGAAAGAGCAGCAAATTGATGTGTGGTACTTGTGCATCTTTTGTTCTTGTCTGGAGGGTAAGGCTACAGGAGAAGAGGTGGTGGCCTGGACACAAACTTGGAGAGCTGTTGCACTTGACTGGACTAAAATAAGAGATGACAGCAGTTTAAAAACGCAATCAGCTAGTCCTGCTGAAGGGAGGTCGTGCAAGTTGGTGAATGCAGTGTTTATGTGACATGAGAAACTTAATATCTGGATGTTTTTCCCCAAATAGACCCCCAGGTGGTGGAAAAATAGAGGAGATATTTGGAAAATGTTGGTGCACCAGCGCTGAGCAGATTGACACATTCCTCCTACGTCTGTTTCTCCCCAGCAGAGACAATTCCATTCTTGCAGCATTTTGTGACATGCAGTGGGTTTAAATCAGGATTAAATCCCACTGAAGAACTCAGCGGTGTTAGAGTGCAAAAGCTGGTGAGAGATAAGTGAGGAATCCTTTGTGATTCTCATTGCATGAGGAATTGGAGGTGCAGCTGCTGGCTGGAGAGAAGGGAAATATCCTCTGTGTCATGGTGGGTGTATTTCTGTCAGGAGGGAGCTCTTGCTCCAAACCAAGCTGTGCCATGCTCAGGCTGAATAAACATGAATGCTGTAGGTGCAGAACAGAGTTCTTCCATCTGTGTGTGTGTGTCAGACTGAGAATAATGCAGTTTTGGTGCATGGCAGGGCTGGGGGCCCAGCATTTGGACTGGTTTGGCTCAGTGCTGCTGCTGGAGCAGCAAACCCAGCGTGGCATCTCCTCAGAGCTGGGCTTGTCTCCAGCAGCTCATTCCACAAGCCCAGCAGGTCCGGTGGAGAATTGCCAGAGGTGAGCTGGCTTTGATCAGCTGTGTTTGAGTGTCCAGGCACATCAGTGCTGGAGTCGAGTGTTGGTGAGCACGTGCTGAAATGTTTGAACAGAATTCTCCCCGTGGAAGGTGGTGCTGCCTGACTTTCACGAAGTAGCCACCACTGTGTGTGTGTTCAAAATTCAAAACTGAATGTTGTTTCACTTCTCCTGTAGTCTTAAATCAAAAAGGGGCTTCTCAGCAACACGGGAACCAACCTTGTTCTCCTTCTTCCTATTTAATACAAGTGGAAGACAAAAAAACCTCCACATTTGATGTCTTTTTCAAATGTTGGATTATTTCAATTAAGGCTTATTTCTGTTCAGAATTGATGTATTTGCAATATATTCTATGCTGCTGGTAGGGTTGTGTTGAAGCCAGAGTCAGTGAAAGATGATCAAATAATTCTCCCACTGTATCTTTAGGCTTAGAATTCAGCTTTTTGTGAGTTCATAACTGTCTGAAGTTTGCTGTATTTGACAGCACAGATGAGAAGCTGGTTTTGCAGATAGTGGTAAACCTTCTTTGGGGTTTAGAAACGTTGTACAAAGTGCACTAAAAGCACATAATTAATCACTTCAGCAGCTCCTGCCCTGCACAGCCACAACTCAAGCTGTCCATTGTTGCCACATCATGACTGCATGAAGCCCTGTTATTTCTGATTTAAGAGTCTAAGAACAGTAATTTGATTGTCTCAAACATCTCTTAATGCCTTGACAATGAAAAAGGACCTCCATATTTCCTTCTGAAATGTAATTGCCTGCAGGCACGAGTCCCATTTTGTGTCTGACCAGTGGTGATAAGGAAGCACACGATACCTTACAGGGGTTTGCAGCATGTCTGTAATCACCAGCAATATTTTTGGTGTTAGGGCTCTTTCTGCAGGAGGAATGAAGCTATTTGCCATCACAATTTTTCCCTTACACAATGAAAAATAAATGTCATTATTACATATCATGATTTCATACTTGTCTCAGTGTAATGCAGAATTTTATTTAATGGAAGGCAGAATTTTCATAGTTAAGAGGTTTGAAACCAAAATGCTACGTTGTTTCTAAGCCTACAACTTGGTATCCCAAGAATCTGCTGAAATCTCTTTTTTTTGGGATGTATGCTGTCAATGGATGTTTTGCTCTTACCACAGAACCAATGTTATGTTTCACTGGGGCTTTTTTCCTCAGGAAAATACGGACACTAACACATTTATAAATGAATTTCATTTAGTTTCCAGGTAAGGAGAGCAATGCCTGCAGTTGTGCCTTTATGGATATGGAAGGTAAAGGAAAAGTGTAATATTAATGGCACTGTAGACAGCAGTCACTGCTGCCATAATTTAATGCTAAGCTGAATATCTGTAAGGGAGCATAGGGAGGAAACTTAAATATCTGTTCTTATGTGTTGTAATACTTCTATTGAGTTTTTAGTATGATGAAAATGATATTTGTTTTCCTTTAGAAATAAAGCTAAACACATAGAGAGGTGATGTGGCAAACAAAAAACTGCTTTTAGTAGTGTGCAGTAGCGCACAACAAACTGCACTACAGTTTAGATTGTGTCAAGATTTCTATCCTGGATCCAGTTTTCAGAATGGTTGTCAGCTCTGAAAGTCTGCTTCAGTCTGAAACTTGGCAAGGTGTTTCTCTGCCAAGAACCTACCGTCATATTGTTCAACTCAAGTGTATCTGGTTTCTTAATTTCTAGGATTTTATAAGCACTTCCCAAGTAGTATTTGCTGTAGTATCAGTGGGAGTGCTGAAGTGATTTTTCTGGCAGAAGGATTTGTGCGTATAAAATCCTGATGATTTAATGCCCAGTGCGATATGCTGTATTATCTGTTTAGTTAAAGCACACTTTGTGGTCAGAGGGATTGTGATGCTCATCATAACAGGCAAATCAGTCACAGGGAGGGCACAGTGCAGCCTTTGCTGCAGAACTTTGCCAGTGTGTGCTCATCTGGAGTTGTGTTTTGTATCTGCTCCTTTGTGGGGCTGATCTTTGGGCCTTGCTGCAGAGCAGGGAATTGCACGGTGATGTTCCCGTGAATGGAGAGTGGGATTAGACCAAACCCCCATTATCTGGCCAGGCCTCAGGAGGGATGGAGTGACAGCACTCCTGCCCTGACTGGAACTACTTGCCACCCAAGGATGATTTATGTCAGAGGGTTTTTGTTGGAGAGCTTCCAAAGAAAGCAGTGGGAATGGTGTGGATTGCTGGCTTCTGTGTCCTTAAAAATAATCTGGGAAACTGATCCCTTCCTTGCCCTGTCCATGAATTCTAGCACCCCAATCAGTGGTTTGGGTGTATAATACTTGCCATGTGCCATTTGAAATGTGTTAACTGTGGAACTCCTTAAATATTGTTTTTCCTTAAGCCACTCAGAAATGGTGTTGTTAAAGGACATAATGTTCTCCTGATTCGTGTATTTCACTTTGGTTTTGGGTCATAGTGGACGTGATGTCAGGTCCTCCCCAGCCACTGGCTGGTGTCCAGACATGGCCAATGTTAATAGGGAGAGGATTTATTCACTCAGCATCTTTTCCTTCATCCTGGAGTTGTACTTTGCAAGAAGTGCCTCTCAGCCACCTACTCAAGCACTGTGAAACAAAAGCTTCAGCTTCTGTTTGTATTCAGTTACTCAAAATTGCTGAACTGCCCAAATGCAGTGAGAGTTGTGAAAATCATCTTAACACAGCCCAGTCCTGGAATCTGTGTGAGTCATTCATGGACTGGCAAGTGTGGATCAGGGTCTGGCTAGGGAGAACACAGTCATCTTTTTTAAGGAAAACAATTGTGTGTTACATGTTGCTTTCATTATGCACAGGCAATGCTTCGGGTCTCTTTAATCACATTACTGCTGAATTATTATCTATTATTGCATTCTTATTGCAGTTTTCATGTAGCTATTGATGCTCCTGTTCAGGACAGTGTTAGTCCTGTGCCTGGGATGTCAAGTGCCTGCCATTAACCTCCAGTTCTTTCTCTCCCCTGCCCTTTTTAGAGGCCTTTGAGTCTTTGCTTCGCTTTGCTGAAAACCACACAAGTTCCCTGTTTGAGACAGCTTACAGACCTATGGCAAAAGAAGCAGCAGAGCCTGTTAAGGAGCTTTTTACAGACATCTCCCTCTACATTCTGGGTGCAGAGACCACAGTGGAAAGTGCAGTCCTGCGGTTCTTTGACAGCCTCTTTCCTCTGGTGTACAGCCGGCTAATAAACCCAGGAATTACAGATCTGTCAGAGGACTACACGGAGTGTCTGCGGCTCACCAGGCAGGACATAAATCCTTTCGGACACTACTCTAAAAACATGGTTACAGAGCTGTCAAAATCTCTTTGGGCCAGCAGGATGCTGAGCCAGGCCCTGAGCCTGGGCATTGAGGTGATAAATACTACTGAGCACGCGGCTCTGAGCAAGGAGTGCAGCAGAGCCCTGGTGAAGATGCAGTACTGCCCGCACTGCCAGGGCCTGACCCTCATCAGACCCTGTGTGGGATATTGTCTCAATGTCATGAGGGGCTGCCTGGCCAGCGTGTCAGAGCTGGATGCACAGTGGAGGGAGTTCATCTCCACGCTGGAATACCTGATTAATGAGATGGCTGCCTCACACGAGCTGGAAGTGGCACTGTCGGGGATCTGGAGCTCCATCAATGAGGCCATCCTGCACGCACAGCTGAATGGACCACAGCTCTCTGCTACAGTAAGTGCTCTCGAATTATTTGCTACCTCCATTAACAAGTTCCCCCTTTAACCATTTCCCCCTTTATCCATTTCCCCCTTTATCCATTTCTCAATTTTTTTTGGTGGACAAACGTTTGAACAAGTTGATGTGGTCTTTGCAGCAGTTTTTAGTCTTTAACTAGATCTGGGTTCAACAATCCATGCAATCTTTACAGACATCAAGATGGGGTTTAGTAGAGTCTGCTTTGAAATGAAAGGGATGGGGGGATTTGTTTCTTTGAGAGGAACCCTGCAAAGCAGAGAGCTCTGCCTTGTCTGCACAGTTTTGTAAACAAAAATTTGGGGTCTGTGATACTGGATATCAGTCAAGTGTTACCCTGGCATGTAATTGTAGCATGTGGGGACATCCCACAGGATTTGGTATAAGGGGATATAAAAGTGAGCTTTTAAAGAAAAGCAAAAGAATTGACTTTCACAATTTTACTCTTGTGTTGACTGAGACATCAGGAAGGTAGCACAGGTCTGTAATAAGTACACCTATCACACAGCAGTTGGGAAAAGAGCATGAAAAAAGTCAAACTTATTTGGCAGTATTTACATAAGTAAAGGATAAAAATACACTTGAAGTGGAAACAGCTTTGTGAGTGGTGTAGATTAAGGGGAAAGAATTAGTATGGTAGAACTGTCACATAAATAATAGCAGCATATGACTGGCAGGTGTTCTCTCAAGGTGTTGAAGATTAGACTAGAAATTACTGAACTACATCTGTGTGAAGTTAACACGACTGTCAGTGAAAAAAAATGTAGCAGTGTGGCATTAAGTAGGGTATAAAGATTAATATAAAAATTACAGATAGATCTGCCTGTCTTGAAGGTAAAGGAATTACTGGAGAGAACAAATGAGATGGTAATGCCAAATTTAAATATTTAATTTCTGTGTAGAACTTTGGTCACCGCATTGTGTAAGAGAAAAAGTACTCTAGAGGGTCCACAGAAAGAAACTGTGGCAGTCTATTCTAAATGAAGGAAGGGTTTTTATAGGATTAAATGCTTATGTATTTGTAGCCTTTCAAAATCCTTAATATTGCAGCTCCCTTCACTGTGGAACACCTGAGCCAGACTTAGAGTCAATATAATACATAGTTTATAAAAAAACCCAACGACTTGTTGTAATCTTTATAGAATTTCACTTGGTATTGTTAGTTAAAACTCCATTCATATTGCCTCAGTTTTCCTTTCCTTTTAATGAATGGCAAACTTGCTAGTTTATCTGACATCCAAAGATAAACATGGAAAAATCTCTGAGAAACTTGTCCAGGAGCCTGCATGTGCTGCAGGTCTGCATTGTGCTAAAGCCTGGTTGGTGGTGTCACAATTTACCCCAGAGGGCAGTGTTAAAACTAGAACATGTCACGGACAATGTTCCTGCATCTGCCCCTGTTTTCACTCAGAAATTGTTTTTATACGAGTCTAGAAGGGAACCAGAAATCAAAGCACACTATTACTGTGTACTGGTTTTATCTGACTACAGATGGATACCTCTAAAGTCATTGTAGAGCTTCATTGCTGATGACATGGACAAAATGCTAGAACAGAACTCTGCACTGCCTTTATCAGCCTCATAATTAATGTGCACTTGCTTTGCTTAATGAGGGGTAAAATTCATGATCCAGGTGAATATTGGATAATTATGGATGAACTCAATGAGTGTACTCCTTTTAGGTGATTTGGAAGTAGAATTCTCTCTAAAGTGTCTTTCGGGCTCAGGATTCTCTTTAAAGATTATTCAAATAATTTTATTTGAGGCCTTCTTAGTTCCCTAGCAATACCTTTAGTTTTCCTTCTTCCATTTGGAATGAGTTCAGAAAATGCTGTTGTGTTTGAATTCCTCTAATGCTTTTTTTTCCCTGAAGTTACCTTTGCTTTCTGTCGCTGGCAGAATCTCCATGTGCAGAAGAAGGTTGTGTGTTGTTCTAGGGGCTGCTCAGTGGGATGGCAAAGGATGTTTTCTGTTTGAAAATAAAAACTGTGCCTCAGTGTGCGTTACCCTCGATCCTTTCAGTTGTCTGCAGACTAAGATGATACAAGATGACAGAGCGTGTTTCACTGTTTGAACAAGCTTTCATCTGATACTGGTTTAAAATTTTCCTGATTAGTGACAGAGGATAACCGTTATTTAGAAAATTGAGCCTAATTAAGCTGTATTTTCTTCTCTGAAGAAGCAGAAAGGAGTTCAGTGCTCAGGTTCAGGATTTCCTGCTGGAGCAGGCTTCTGGGAATCCAGGCTGTGATTCTCAGTTACACTGGGGCCATTTGATTTGTACCCAGTGTCTTTACTGTTGGTTTTACTTACGGGATTCTTCTTTTTTTCCCGGAAAAGATACCTTCTCTTTTCCTTTCCTGAGTGTTTGGAGACCTTTTTTTATTTGTGCAGTGCACTCTCCAGCTTCTGCAAAAGTGGAAATGTTCAACTTGGGTACAGTTTCCATTACAAATGCAGTAATTGGTTTCATTCGATTATAATGGAAAACTCATCCAGGAAAGCAGAGCAATCCCAGTAATCTTAATTTATCCAGAGGCAGCCTTAATTAATGTGCCTGCCCTTTTAGGAAACATTTTACATTTTTAATAGACAATATGGCTAAAAAATTAGGGTTCTTTTTTTCTCTTGTTGCCTGCCTGGATGATAATGAATAATGGAAAGTTAGATTATGTTTTCTTTAAATGGGGAAGGAGTGAAATAAACCAATAAAGCACTTAGGATACTTTGCTCAAATGAGGTGCAGTCAATTGATATTAAATCTAAAAATAAAAAATCCTATTTGTATGAGGAGTGCATAACTTCAGGAGAGTGGCCTCTGCTGCTCTCGTCCATTACAGCCAGGAGAATTGCCTGATTTGCTGGGATAGCAAGTGTGAAAGGTCACCTTTAAGATATTGGTAATGTCTCCTCAGATTCCTGGGGAATGTGCTGTGCCATTTGTTCAATGATGCTGGCTTACATCCAGCTTACTTAACCTAATGCAGGCCAGCCCTGCTCTGCAGCAGCAGCAGCAATCATCATCATCATTGCTTTCATCTGCTGAATCTAATTGTCCTTCCTCCTGCTAGGAGCCCTGACTGCCTCACGGTGCCAGCTACACACACCAACTTGGTTTTTACCCTTCCTTATCATTTTCCTCTTTGTTTATTTCTTTTTCTGTCTTTGTGTTTTAAAGCTGGTCTCCTTTCTCATGTGTTCAGTTTACTGTATTGCTGAATTTATGCATCATTCCTGATGTTAAATTGATTTTTTTTAATTCAAAGTGAAAGTAAACTACTCTCAACTACAATGGGAAGAGAAGGAGGAGAGGCAGATACGAAATGCAGGTGATTGCTGGCACTTCAGGCAGGTGTAAAAGCAGATGGGGTAACAAACACTGCCCACATTCCTGGAGCCAAATCCCAGTGAGGTGTTGCCATTGTTGGTGTGACCAGCAGGGACTCACAGCCCAACTCCAGCAGGTTGTGTGTGGGGATGGGTGCTGGAAACAGAGTAAGAGATGAGGAAGAATTCTGTTGGATCAAAAATGGCTGGAATCTCAGCAGTGCCACCAGCTCCAGGTCTGCACTGATACAAAGAACACGTCTGAGTGCTTCAGGTTGAGCCTTCAGTGAGGCTTGGTCATCCTGCCCCCGTGGTGGCACTGCTGCTACTGAGGCTGCCATGGTGTGTGGGGTGAGTGTCCTGCTGGACCAGGGGACACTCAGTGCCCTGCTCACAGACTTCCTTTAGCTTTGCCAGTTCATGGTTCCAGAGATCCCCTCTCCTTTCTCTGGAACAGAATCCCTTTGCCTGCCTGATGCCTTGGAGTGGCTCCCTAGAACAGAGGTTAGACAAGATGAAGAGAATGAAGTGGGTGTTTATTAAAGGCCTTCAGTAGATACACCTTGGGCAGTGCAGAAGCCTCCCAGAGGCTACACCCAAGGTGGATGACGGTCACGAGTTTTTTTTGGACAGAAATAAATTTGGCCTATTTGCATATCGGGAGTTAATTGTCCAATTCCAGAATGAAGTCACATTCCCCCAGCTTGTCCCGCCAGTTTACTTTTGTTTATACTTCTCGTGGCCTGAGACTGTGATGATGCCCTTGGTGCCCACATGGTGGGAAAGGCAAGGGGAAGTGTGTGAGCAGGATATCTGGAATGTGGGAGGGCACGTATTCCTCTCTGTTCTTGCTGCAAGGAGTTCATTGGCATAAAGTTATTGCTAATGTTATAATGGCTGAAAAACCATTAAATGAGGAGAATGTAAAAAGCCACAGACGCGATGTTTTTAGAATGAATAACCATTAGGCAAGAACGAAGTCCAACATACTGTGTTTTGTGATTTTAGGAGTAATAAAAGCAAAAGCTAATAAAAGGCTTGATAGGGATTATAAAACCGAGATATGATCAGAGATTAAGCGTTAGGAGAAAGCAGAAAGATGTGCCTTGAGCAGGTAATTTCTTGGAGACAAGATCACCAATTAATGTGATAAGAGTGATATAAAAAAGTGATAGTAGAATAAACTTTGGGAAGAGGAGCAGATAGAGGCAGGACAAATACAGGAAGGGAGGGATGTTTAAGATGCAGGGAATTGCAGGAGTGTCAGGAAGCACAGGAACAGTGATTGTGGTCAAAATTGGATCAAAATCAATGACAATCTTTCTACAAGTTGCGAAGACATCAAGGAGAAGGATAGATAATACTGAGAAAAGATCCACTAAATGCCATTTGTATTTTAAAGGGACTGGTTTCAGGTTGTAATGGAAGAGACTCTCTGATGCCCGTTTTTGGCAGATCATTTGAGTGTTGTTTCTTAAAATTTCGTGTGGCTCAGAGGGAATGCAAGAAAGGCATGAGAAGGTGAAAGAAGATACAGACAAAGGAGTTGGGCTTTCCATGCCTGTCCAACCACTTCTGCTGTGGTCCTTTGCAATTAAGGATGGCACTGGGACCTGGCAGGCAAATTACATAGAATTAACAGCAAATTAGAACTTAGGGGAGTTAAAAAAAAAAAAGAACAGAAAATACATCTAGATAGATGGTTGTTCTTGGTGGTTGGTTGATCAATCTCCTCCCATCACTGGGTTTAAATGTTGCATTTAACCAAAACAGATGATCACTGCTGAGAAGCAGCATACAGTACCTTTGCACTGAACAAACTATACAGATATTTTCTAGATTCAATTTGAGGGTAGAAGGGGGCATGTTCCTGTGAAACAACATACTTGGGGTATCCTGGAATGCCTGTGTTACTGCAGTGGCCTTGAGCCAGAACTTACAGGGGAGAGGCCTTTGGAGAAAACAGATACAAAAATCTTCCTATAAATTTTCTGGTAAAAATTCTACAGTGTCTGGAAGGCTTACAGAAACTAATTCAGGTGTCTTAAATTATTAGGAATGCAGAAAAAAAACCACCCTGAACGTTAAAAAACCCAAGATCTGTTAAACAGTCACCTTTAGGGAAAGAAAAGCTTAGAGAACAGAGTGCCAAATTTGCAGCAGCGGGAGGCTGATGCACAGTAACCTTACAAATGTGAAAAGGAAGTGGCAGTACTACAAACAAAATAACTTTGTGCTGAGTGAGTTCACAGCAACAAAGAGTTTCTGCCAGCCAGTAATGAACTACTTGATTAATGACATTGAATGGTATCATAAAACACTCCTGGAGACTTTGTAGAACACTCAGAGCTGAACTCAGGTGCTTCCTTCCTGCAAGTTTTCCAATCCAAATGATCAACACCAGCTGTCAATAAGTATAAAAACTGTACTTAGCAGAGGTTAAAGCAGTATATTCAATTCCTTGTGGTTACATTGCAGAAAACAACTGTAAAAATGGACAGGGAAAGTTAATGTTGTTGTAAATGACATTTTGCTTTTCCTAAGCACTTAGCAGGAAACCTCCTGTGAGAACAGAAACTGGAGGAACCCTCAGCTGTGATGAGGTTTCTGTTAAAGATCTCCAAGCAGCCCTGTCTGATTTAGCAGCACTTCTTGCAGTCCTTGTATATTTGGTTCTCATGAACCCAGGTTATGTGAAAGTGCATCAGGTTCAAATCCTTTGTGAAGCCCAGGGCAGGAGGATTTAGACCCTTTAGAAAGCAGGGGAATTGCCCCAAGGGCACACCTTGGAATGACTTTTTTCTGTGGGAAAGGGAAGAGGATAGCTTTTACCGTGGTGTAAAACATGCAAAAATAAGTCTGCATTAAATTTTTGGTTTACTTCTCTTGGGCTTTCTACTCATACAGATTCTACTTTCTACAGATACTGCTGTCATCTTATGGTCAGTCATGGGTGAATTTTTAAGAAGGCAACAGTGGAGCTCTATATCTGGAATCAACTGAATTTCATGGGGTGTAAGCATCTAATTCTTGTATTTGGCTTTGGAAGTCTTGCCACGTGCAATTAGCTTGATTTAAAAGCATTTTGACACTTGAGTACTGTAGAAGTATTTCTGGAAATAATCATCTAAATTGTTTAATGCATTTGCCTTATTTCCATCTGTTCCAGAAGTCCCCTGGAGAATTAGAGCTCGTGTAGCCTTGAACAGCTCTCTGAGGGGATGCAAGGAGCTTTCTGGCCCCTGGTGGTTAATGACAGTTCTCTTCCATGCAGGTGTTTGGTACCACAGAGTAGCCTGATTTCCTGGTGGGAAGGATCATCTCATCTGTAGTGATGGAAATGCTTGAAATTAAGTATTTATGTCAAAATGAAGTAGGTTAAATTGAAATACATACATCCAAAAATCTAAATTATTATCAAGTGGAGCAGGAATAAAGAAACACCATGTAATTACAATTGGGTTAGTTCTGAGAATATTTACTGGGTATTATCCGGCTGTCAAGTTGTTTGACTAAACATGTAGCTAAGAATTTGATTTGACACAAAGTGTGCAGCCTGAAGTTGCTTTTGCAGAAGTGATGATGCATTTGCGTGGATGTGTCTCTGCATCCCCAAAGGTTTCCTTCACAAGGCCCATCTTGCCTCCCAGCTGGCTGCTGACCTCCTGATAGTGCTTAACCACACTATTAATGAGTCATTAATCTGTAGTAAGATAAAAAGCTCTTTCCTGCCTGCTGGAGCAGTAGTCAAGTTCTACATTTCATTCCCTAAATCTTGGATTTTGTGTGAACACAAACGTAAAAGGCTCCTGTTAAACACTGATACCAGCGGAATCTCTGGATGTAGCTTTTTACCTGCTTTATCTGTGATTAACCATTTGTGGTTAATTAGGTTTTGGGAACGATAGTGACTTGGGGGTATTGCCTTTTGACAAAGGCTTCCATCTTTGAGAGGGATCACAGCACCATTATATTTCCTGTTTACAATCAAGTTACACTTGTTTGGCCTGATCTTGTTGCCAGAGTGTTTGTGGAAAATGTGTCAGGTTTGTGTTTGTGGGGTCCCAGAAATGCTGCTGTTCAGTGTTTTCGGGAGATGTGCATGCATGCTGGCTCAAACCAGGTGAAATTGTGCATGATTCAGAAGTTCCTTCTGGATTTTACATGCTAATGAATGCTGTAGGGCAAGATGGAGAGAGTAAGGACAGCAGGTTATAATGAGAAGGCCAGGAAATAGTAACCTGCTTTCAGAGCAAGAGGCCTAAACAGTGTTGTAAAAAATGGATTAAAAAAAAAAAAAATCACTTTGTATTATGGACACTACCTGTATTTAGGTAGAATAATTCATAGGTGATAAATCCCTGAACTGTACATTTTATTACTTCATTGCTGTTTTCTTTAGGCTTAAAAACAATGATACCCCCATTGATGTTAGTTCTAAATACATCCTTAAAATTGCATGGTTGATAAAGCAAGTGTCCAGGGCTGCCCAGCCTGTCCCTCTGTGATGTTCAGTGCTGTCGGGACCAACACAAGCATCCACAAGCACTTGTGCACACACTGGCACTCACAGCCCACTGCTTTTCTTCACACCTTCAGATGAAGCTGTGTCTTTCCGAGGGTGAGTAATCGGCTCTCAAAGTGCAGCAGCTATTTCTATTTAATAAGAATGAGCTCATGAGTTCTACTATGGACTTGAATTTAGTTTTTCTCAGGGCTGTGTATCAATGTGATGTGGCCACTTTTTCTCAAAACAGCTGCTTTGCTTCACTTTGTTTTACAAACCAAGGCTATGGAATTTTTCAGCAGCACCTTATGGTTCCTAGAGGATTGGATCCAGGGAACTCTAGCAGCAAGTATAATTAAAAGTAAACCCCAGAGTCACAAGCTGTGTTAAATACGGTGAGAATGAAGCTCTTTTCCCCTGCCAAAACTGACAGTGCTAAAGGATGCCTTTGATGCCTTATCAGTCTGACCTGGAACAGAGGCCAGACAAAACGAGAGGAATAAAGTTGGGATTTATTGAAAAGCCTTCAAAGGCCACAGCCTGGCAATGCAAGAGCCCGGCTGCAGCCCTGCCAGGATGGGCCTCGAGATGGATGCAGGAAAAGGAGATTTTGTCACAGGGTTTCACAATTTGTGAAGTTCTGCTCCATTTGCATCTTGAGCTGAACTGTCCAGTTCATAACTTGGAATGATGAAGTTCCATCCTCCTTGCTTGGCCTCCTCTTTTTTACATTGTTGATGCTTTTGGGCCTGAGGTTGGGAACGATTGTCCTTGAATGTTGAGCTGGAGAGAATTGTTGTGTCTGACTGCCCTGTGAGGAGAACTCAGTAACACTTCATATGAAGCTGAGAGCTACACACTAAAGCAGAACAGAAAACCCTTAAAACTTAAGGCATCACCTTCCTGGTGCTGTGTGTGTCCTGTTTGACTTTAGCTCAGTGCTGTAGGAGAGGAGGGTGTGCCCAAGGCAGGAGATGAGCTCCAGAACACATGGCCTGTCAGAGCCATAATCATAAAGCTGCCAGGAGAGCACAGTTGTAATTTCACAGAGCCAGGGCTGTCACTGAGCACTCTCTGTCTGCCCTGGAATATGAGTCTGGTGTCAGCGCTTCACCATTATTAGAGTTGAAAGATGAAGGATGTAAATATGGTGAGAGTCCAGGATTTTGCTTGAAGCACAGCACTGAGCAAGGCAATCACCGGTTGGGATAATATTTATGGAAATGATGATACTCAGGATGACAGATGATGTGCTTAGTGTTTCAACGAGAGTTGTGTACACTTTATTCATTGTTTCTGCTTCTTTCTTTTTTATTCTATGCACTTTTTGTAAGCCTCCCCAGATTGTGGAAGTCACCTGAGTGTTATTTTCTATTATGAAATCAATTTCAACTACAAAAGAGAAATTAGATGTGGAGGTTCTTTTTACGAACCTAACTTTCTGTACTGTGGGTTTGTTAAAGATGATGGGTTTTGTAGCTGCATTGCTTTAGAAAATTGGCACTTCTGTTGGTGGCGGTTAATTTTTGGGCTTATAAATTAACAAGGCATGGAACAATGAAGTTGGAGTGTTGCTGGGTTGGGGTCCAGTCCCTGGTAAAAAATGCAGCTCGAGCATATTGGCAGCGAGGCTGCTTGTTATTCATTGTGAGGCGTCTGACTATGGGAGTGTTAGATGTTTGACAGCATTGAATGGATTCCAGTCAGCCATACAAACTACCTCCACTGAAGTGGAAAGGACCATAAAATTGTTTTAGCAACAGCTAATTCTCCTGAGTCTTTTAAGGCTTTTTTCCCCCGTTATTTTTTCTTTAACCGTTTGGTTGCCAGTAGAGGATTTGCCAATTTAAACAATAAATCTTCTCAGATTAATTTCATTTTTAAGGTAGTTAAGGAAGCTTTTCATTGATTTTGCATTTAGCATAGTTTAGATTTTTGGGGAAGAATGACCAAAAACCCCAAACAAACACCAACCATCTAAAGTGTACCTTGAACAATGTTACATTTCATTGAATATAAAAACTGAATTATAAAGTAACTTTTAGCACTGTTTGTTCTATCAATAAATTCAGGTCCTATTTTTATCAACAAGGCATTTGGGGGCTTGTCTGTTAACTTGCAGGTATTTTGTTTCATGTCCCTGCTCACCTTTTAGGTGCTGCAGTGCCACACAATCCTAGTGCTGCAGGTTCTTTTACAAACAGCTTGGGGCATTGTCTTTTCAATCTTCACCTCAAGATGTGTGTTAATTCTTCTCTCTTTGCTTTGAATTCCTTTTATTTTTTTTTTTTTTTTCTTTTTGCTCCTAAGTAGCTTAGTCTGTGGATTCAGAGTGTGAAAGAACATAAAAACGTGTTCTTACCTGTCAGATATTTCATATTTTAATTGCTGGCTGCCTCACAATGTGCCGTATTTCAGTCGTGAGCTGTAGTCATGTCTGGCAGCCACAGCGACAGTGGCTTTGGATTGTACCAAGGGAAGATGGAGAGCGAGGAGGTGCTCAGCTGTTACAGCTTCATTGAAGGGACTTACAGGAACCTGGGGATCATTTTCAGCTTTTCCATTTGTCTGAGTGCAAGGCTTCCACCTGCTGACAATAGATGGGCCATGAGATCAGAGTGAAAAGCCAGTTTGCTCTCTTGCCACCTTCTGCCCCAAAAGAGGCTGCCTCTTGTGAAGATCTGTCTTGTACACTGGGAAAAAACGACATATTTCATCCAACCGAGTACAAACTTTCCTTTTCCTCTCCTGTTTCCCAGTAATTATTCAGTTAGGTTGACATTAATTGGAAAAAATGAGAAAAACTCATCATTACCAGCATTTGGTGTTAGAGTAGAAATGCTGTGATGCTTCCTAGCTGTGCTGGGAAGGCACTGGGCAGCAGCAGCACATGGTGCTGCCCTGAGTCAGGGCTAAAATTATTGTGAATAAACCTGGGGCACAGCTTGGAAAGAGGAGCCTGGTGGCTCACAGGGTGTGCGCCCTTCTGGGGCAGAGGAGGTGAAATGCCCTGGTGATTTTATTGTGCTTCTCTAGGCTTTTATTAATTGTAGTGATGCTTGGCTTATTTTTTATCTTTCTGGTCCATCTATACAAAACCTTCACTGAGTTTTCCTCTAGTCCACCTGTATAAACCAGAGAAGTAGACACAGTTTGCATAAGGGAAAATGGAACTATAAATGGTAGTAATTGAATTTCTTGTACTTGCATTTAGAGAAGACCTGACTTTCCTTTTAAACATTTGAAGCCCAGAGAGAGATGTGGCCTTTCTAAGGCTGCCACGCCTCCTGTGCAGCAGCCAAATGCTTTCTGCAGCCACAGGACCAAAGAGAGCAGGTGTGTGCCCTGACCAGCTTCAGGGACTCTGAGCAGGGCAAAATTTGCCATTTATATTGATGCCTTAAGTTCTAACTTTTATATTTGCCAGACCAGTACTGCTTTAATGTATAACTCTAAAACTCACAGCCTGTCAGCTGCTGTCTCACCATTTTATTCAGCTGAAACAACTTCTCTCTAGGCCCTAACTTCAAGGACAGCCTGTTTTTCCAAGCCCAAAGATGTAAACAACTGAGAGCAGCAGCGAAGAGAGAGGGGGGCAAACTGGAGAAGGGGGCTGCACTGCCTGAAGCTGTAACTGGACAATTGGCTTTGAAATGCAGATGGACCAAACTTATATCTGTCCCAAAAACCACGTGTTGGTCCATCCTGGGTGTAGCCTGGGCCAGGCTCTTGTGCTGCCCAGGGTGTCCCCTGTGAAGGCTTTTCAATAAATACCTACTTTATTCTTCTAACTCTGTCTAGCTTCTGTTCCAGGGAGCCTCTCAAGGCATCAGTATAGAAAGAAATACACACAAATTTTGTCTGTGTATGTCACTAACTGGGAATACTATAAAATACCTGATTTTTCAAGTTGGACAGGACCTGAGCATTCTGACAGCTGTGTTACCTCTGAGTTACTGGCAGTCACCACCACAACTTCCAAAGCTTATTTTTGACAGTGGTAAGAGCCTGTGTCTCCTTACCTGAACTGTATATTGGTGCCTCTAATCTCTGTTTCTTTGCAAACCCGCTCTGCTCTACACTATCCCCTGCAGTCGTTTTCTGGGAGATCAAACAGTTTTAATCCTCTCTAATGAAATTGTATTGCTTTTATTGCAGACCCATAGCTCATGAGCTTGTGAGCCATGGCAACACGTGAATCCTCATTTTCCCAGAGGTGGGCCTGGAAGGCATTTACTTCTGGAAATATTAATAAGGAGTGGAGGATAGGGGAAGGAGGAAAAAAATACAGTAATTTCTAGACTGTTTCAAGCATTCAAGTGTGTGCTTTGTTCTCTGTAGCTCTAGTGGGATCAGGAGTGCACTTTGAAAGGTGAGCACAGGGCTCTGGTGAGTTGGAGTGGTAGGAGGCAGCAGGAAATTGGATGTACAGGAGGAGGATTGAGGGGCAAATGTCTCTTTGGAAAGTGCAGAGGAGATGTGGGGCATTTCTGCCCATCTCTGTGCCCTTACAGAAGGATACTTGGTTGCTCATATGCTGTCACAGTGGAAGCACTCAAAGATGTGCACATATTTGTTTGAAAGGTCCACTGATACTTTTCAGGGAGATGTCCATGCTTTGTCCCCTCTTTTCTTGCTTTGTCAATACTTTTTGTTAAAAACTTCACTTAGTAAGACAGTTTGTTTTGACTCACTGCTGTACTTGATGTATGGAGTTTACCCTTGGTTCTCATTCCTAATATGCTCCCTATATTTTAATTACATGCTTTCCCTCCTTTTTCTTCTATTGAGTGAGTGTGGCACAGATGGGAATTTGGGGAGAAAGAGCTCAGACTCAAGGAACACATCTTTTAGGGAACAGAAGATTGTAGGAAGAAGTTAAACAAGGCAGATTCTCAGGAATTGTACATCGTGTCTGGGGAAACCTAGATTTGTGACAGGAATTTGTCATTTATATTTCTGAACTGGACATTGGCAGAAGGGGAGAGAGGCACATACAAAGGCCTGAAACAGTGGTTTGAGGTAACAGAGAAAAATTACACTATTCATAATTAGAACAAGACAGGCAGTGGTTTTGAGAGAATCTTGTTTGTGTGGAAAGAAAAAAGAGAAAAAAGACCTAACCCAGGAGAAAGAGATGTAGAAGAATATGGACGCAAATCAGCGGGAAAGGAATGTAAGAAATTGAGACAAAAGACATGGAAAAGAGGTAGAAAAACAATTACTTAAGCATATTTCCCCTGTGGGGAAGGGTGGCACATCAGCCAGCTCTGGGGGTTTCAGTGGTTGTATTCCAATTATTTGCCTCATTTTCTGTCGATTACAAAAAAGGCACTTGTGTTTTGTTGGGTTTTTTTGGTATGCGATGCATTACTCTGCAAGCTTTAATCATTAAGTGTAAAATCATCTGTGTTTCTCCTTGTCTAAGCTTGCCCAGGGTATGCCCTCAGTTGTGGGGCTTCATCCTTGATGGAATTTTAAAGTCTGCTTCTTGCAGGATTTGAGCTGCTCCATTGATAGACTCTGAATTTTGATATGAGCTTAATTCTTCATGATGATTAGTTGAACGGACATTTATCATGATCTGAAAGTAAAAAAGAATGGCTTGTTCATTACAGTGAACTATGAAAGTGTGTTGTCAGTCCATGATTTTATTTTGAGACTACATGTAGCGACCCAGGATTTCTGATTCATAAGACATGATAGACTTTAAAAAGTCTTTTCATGTTCCTCCCCAGTGCATATGAACCCACGAAAATGTTTCAGCACTTCTTTACAGTATTCTATAATATAAAGATGATTTTTTGATAGCAGACTCCAAGGTTGTCTTTGTCCCATCATTACTTCGTGCACTAATGGGTGAGTGAGAGGTGAAATACTGGCTTGTCATTGCAAGGTCTGAGTGGTTCCAGTTTTCCTTGTGTGCATTGTTTGTAAAATGCTTTTTAAAAAGTTAGGGACAGAACAAGAAAGTCTGTGCCTCACGGGTTTGCTGCCAAAAACCTTATGACCATTTCTGCTTTGGAGCATCTAAATTTTCTTGAGCCAAGCCATAAGATAGTAAATTCTTTCCCATTTTTGCTCCTATTTTTTTTTTTTTTTCCCACATTTCTTAAATTTCTGGGGAAAACTTCTCCAAGGAAGTACACTTGCTCGAACAGCAGAAGGGAAATCATTTTAAAGTTTGCTGGAATTTCATAGCCTTCAAATCAGTGTGTGGGACAGAGCGCAATCCTGCTCTGGTCTCCACCTGCCCTTGTGGCCACAGCAGCCACTGTGTCCCCTCTCCAGCCTTGTCCCATTGCTGCCACCTGGGGAAGGTGTTGCAAAGATGACTTTCCACCAAAGTTTCTGAACCCAACCTATCTCTTTTTCTTCTTCTCTCTCTCTCTTTTTTTTTTTNTTTTTCTCTTTTTTTTTTTTTTTTTTTTTTTTTTTTTTTTTTCTTTTTTTTTTCCTTTTTTTTTTCCTTTTTTTTTTTCTTTTCTTCTTTTCTTTTCTTTTTTTTCCAAACCTGAATATCTTTGGGTATAAAAGTTTAGGGTTATTTTAGGGTCATTTCTCACCAACACATTTGCCATGATTAGAAAAAGAATCTCTCGATTTGAGTGGTTTTGTTCAAGTGTTTGCTTCTGAAGTTTTTTTCCAAGTACTCCCTTGTTTCCTTTTTTCTTTCATCTTAGAGTTTTAGATTTTTAAAATATACAAAGAAAAGTTATATACTGAAAGCATAAACAATCCAGTGCTGTGTTACTTGGACTTGGCATTATTTAATTTACCTTTTCATCTCCATACTGTTCTTCTACAGATTGAATGGGAGAGCCCTACTTTCACTTTTCCCTGTGCTGCTTTGCTTGTTCCTTTCAGAGTGAGGGACTAATAAAGTGAGCATACTTTATAAATTCAGTATAAAGTGCCTTCATCATATATGGCAATCAGGCCACTGTACTTGAGGTTAACCCCCAGCTCTCTCTGAGCTCAATCCTGAAAAATAAACAAAACTCTGGGAAAAGAGGTTTACTTGGCAGGAGGACTGAGCTAACATTATGGATGTAAAAACACAGGGCTCGGTTCTGCAAAAAACAGCATCCTGGCCCCAGTCCCATAGAGCACTTAAGCACAGGCTTGGTTTTCAAGTGAGCAGGAAAGCGAGGGGCAGCTGCAAAGGCTGAGCTCCTCAGCCTGGAGCCCACCTGTGCAGCAGGACCTGGGGTGCTCCTGCATGCCCAGGAGGGACTGAAGGTCCCAGGAGGGATGGCAGGTCCAGGTGGGATTGAAGGTCCCAGGAGGGATGGCAGCTCCCAGGTGGGATGGCAGGTCCCAGGTGATGTGGCAGCTCCCAGGTGACAGCACTGGAGTTCCTGTATTGGGCACCTGGGCAGCTCCCAGGAGGGATGTGGCAGTGCCCGGGTGGGACTGAAGGTCCCAGGAGGGATGGCAGCTCCCAGGTGTGGTGGCAGCTCCCAGGTGGGATGCAGGTCCTGCGTGTGGTGGCAGCTCCGAGGTGACAGCACTGGGGTTCCTGGGTTGGGCACCTGGGCAGGTGTCAGACTGTGCTGACCTGGTGCCCGCACAGGGTGGGCAGAGCTGCAGAGCTCACTGTGATCTCCTTTGAGGGGAGAGGAAGGGAAAGGTGTGGAAACGCTCCTTTAGAGCCAACAAGAAGTTGCCAGCACCCAGCAGGCTCCCAGGGCTTTCGTGCCCAGCCTGTCCCCTTCTCCCTGAGCACACTGAGCACGAGCTGTGCTGCGCAGGAGGAGCAGACTCAGCACAGGGGCTCCTCTGGCAGGGAGAGGGACAGAGCAGGGGGCTGAGCTGTCACTCAGCTGTCAGCCAGCCTGGCATTTTCATGATGAATTAGGCTCTGTAGATGCTTTGTGGCTTGGCTAACAAAGAGATTTTTTTTCTTTATTAGATTCCCCAGTGCTACCCCTACAGTACAAGATGATTTTTTAGTACTTTGAAAATGTAATACACAGCACTGAATGAAAAGAGAAACCATCAACAATTACAGTGTTATCATGTGCTTTCTCTTTGGTTTAAGACTGATAAAGCTGTGCTCTTGATACATCACCAGTGTCTGCTTAATAAGGTTTTCTAATTTTATATGCTTTCTGTTTTTTTGTGCTTTTCTTTCAGAGACTGTGGGTTGGTTTCTTGCATTGCAGGGTACTTGTGTGTATGCTTTATATGCATTTATGATGTTTAGTGAGCAAGCACTAATTTTTTGTGTTGTGTGGTGTAAGTTATGGGTCCTTATTCCTTAAGAATGTTTATTTTCTATAAAGTGAAGTGATGAGTGTAGTCATCAATATTTCTTTGCTCTCCTTAATATGTTCATATGTATCACTGGTGCTGATTATTATAATGATCTTTCTTCTTTCTGAAATCGATTTGCTGTCTGAATCTTGCTATTCTGTTGGAATTGATAAGTACTGGAAATAAGCCTTCTGGTCTTCAATTTTGGGAATTAAGTTGGTGTTACAGTATGAGATGCCATTCCCTTTATTTTTGTATTGATGAACATTCCCAAAGTGAAGGTGACAAAGTTAAGGGCACGCATTCCTATGTTCTGCAGAAACAGATTGGCTTTCCACAAAGCCAGGAAACTTCCTTCTTTTGAACCAGCTTGGAAGTGAATCACCTAAAAGGCACCAAACTTTCAAAAGTACTTTTTTTTTTTTTTTTTTGAGGTGGCCGGTGATGGCAGAAAGTTGCAGAGAAAATCAGTGGGACAAAAGGTTAGTTCTGATTCCATGGACATGGCTGGCATTGCAAGCAGCCCAGCCTCCCACCCTGCATAGCAATGAGCAGGGAGCTTGGTGAGAAAGTTTAAACTGCAGAAGATTATCCTTTCACAAATAAATTCTTTTACCAGGCCCCTGTTGAAAAGGGTGAGATTATACCTCTGAGGAGAAGGACCTCTCTGAAGAAGTGCTTACGCCACTTACAGCTTTTGGAAACCCTTAAATCTTTCTGAGTAAAAGTAACAAATTTTTATTCCTTTATTAAAACACATTTTCTGTCAAGAACAGGCCTATTAATTGTGAATTACTTAGGGACCTAATACTCTTTTGGGGCAAAAAATACTGATACTTGTATAGCAAAATATTCCCATTTTATTGCTGTGCTTTTTCAGTGCTTCCAAGCCACAGCATCTAGCTCATTTTTATATTTCAGCTCATTTGCTTGTTACTAATGTGGACTTTGCATTCTTTTGACACAAAGCCTTGAGTTACAGTGCCATCCACATTGAAAATTATGGATTGGGACTATCCAAATACAGGTTGTCACAGTAACTTGTTCGCTATTCCTGTGTAAATACAGAAGCTCTCTAAATATACTGAACATAGGCAAAATCATATTCATAAATCAAAGTGGAGATGTAAAAAAATTTGGTTAATTGAAATAATTTTGATATGTTTCAAACACATCATCTAAAGAAAGCAGTAAGACCTCGGTGTGACAGTGATGCTGATATACCCAAAGTGTATGTATTGAGTTTAAATACAAATTTGGAAATGGATGTCAAGCTATTTACAACTATTAAGCTTAAATTAGGTCCCAGTTCTGCTCCTGGTAATGAATCAGAGTGAAGGATGGTGAGCCCCAGTGGTAGGAGCCAAGGTGAAGGTGTTTTCTGGGATATTTTGGTGATGTGACATCGAACATGCATATTTTTATGTGAAACTGATCAGTTTGGTGTTTATGGGACTTTTCTAAATTTGCTTGTGCAAAATCAGTGTTACGTTCCTTTACTTGAAGAAATTGAACTTCTTTTCAACTTGAAGATACTTTAAGAGAAAACACGCCCCTCTTATATTTAAAAATCAGAACTAATAATTTCAATTTTCTGCAATTTTTCATTATTTTTATCAAGAAAAACATTAAACGTTTCCAGTAAAACATGCTGACATGGTTGGTATTGGTGCTCTTGCACATTTTTTTTTATTGGTAATTGTCTTTCTCGCCGCTTTAATAAAATCCACGATCTTCTGATTCCAAGGTCAGATTCTTAAAAACCTTGACGTTATTTAGATTTTAGTTAGTAAACAGATTCTGATACTGTAGATTTTAATTAGTAAACAGATTCTGGTACTGACGTGCGAGTAAAAAATCCGTAATAAATTACTGAAAAACATGGCAAAATGACAAAGAAAGTAGGATTTTCTGTGCAGTTAACCCTGGAAAACTGAGCTGGATGCTCTCCATGTGCTTGCAAGGCTTGGAGGGGGAGCTTGTGTGTCTGTCAGATGTTGCTGCTGTCACGGGAGTGAGCTCTGGTGTTTTGCTACGTGAAAATTTGCTGGATGTGGCAAAAGCAGGATTAGATAAAGGCAAGAAAATCGCTTGTAAAAATCTTGTGCACTGAGGGCCCAGTTTGGCCTGGTTTTGTGCTGATTGGAACTAGTTATTAGAACACACTGAAAGCAGCTTGAGAGTCCTGTAAACACGAGCACTTTCAGTATTCAGTATTCACCCAGGATAAATGGAGTAACAACTGCACTGCAGCCAGCAGCTGACTCAAAGCCTTCAGCTGCAGTTCATCAAACACCAGCAAACACCAGGCTGCTATTCGTTTCCCTAAGTAAGAAGTGTTAAAAATGGTTAGTCCGACTTCTTTCTGATTGGTAAGAACTGACAAGACAAAACTTGTCACCAAAAAGAGATGGAAAAAGAAGGCGGAACAGTGATGGAGAGAAAACTCTCCTGAATTCCAGATGTTTCAGTGTCTCCTGGAGCCCAAAGCTCAGATTACTTGAGTTGAGATTACTTAATATAAGAAATGTAATTTGGGATGGGAGGGCAGTGCTTGTAGCATACATTTTTTGCTGCCTTTATATAAAATTGTCTTGTCTGCAGTAGCATGAATGGGAATCAAGACCAAAATTCCTCCATTAAAAAATAAAAAATTAAAATCTCAGCAACCTAATAAAATACATGGGAGGTTAAAAAGTAAAACTGGCTTGTTACTAAAACAGGTCTTAATATAGAATGCCTGTAATAATGAAAAAGGGTAAACGAAAAGCATGCTGATTCCTGTTATTCTTTGAGTTAGACCATGCCCCTGGGTAGTACACAAAACCCCAGAAATGCAAAATATGAAAGTAATAAACATACAGTTGCTCAGAACTTGATAATGATCTCTGTGAAACAAAATCTGAGGATTTTTGGTAGGCTTTGATGACTCTGAGCATGGAATTAAGCTGAATGTATTTTAAATTAAACCTAAAATAAAAACAGCTGCTGGAAAACATGCATGACCAAATTCCTCATCTGAACATGTGCTACTTTTGACTATTTTCTTTTAGATTTTAAAACTTCACTGTCAATTCTGTATATTCAACTCCAGTATGCAGCAAAGTACAGTAGCTACTGCTGGCATTCAGTTAAGCCAATATAATTTTAGAGATGTTTTCCTGACAACTCAGAAGCACTGCTGTTTCCATTGGTGAAGGGTTATACCACCAAATAAATTTATTCACTCTGGTAGCTGCAATTCTGTGTGCAACAAGGCCTAAGAGAAATAAAGGAATTTTTAGGGTTCAGGAAGTTCATCCCACTGCTCTGATGGCAACCCTTAAAGCCAAATAATCAGATGGAAAAAAGACAGACTGCTAATTAATTTTCCTATTAATCTGATGAACAAAACAAGGCTGATTCCTAAGTGGAATTTTCCTGTATGAAAAAAGATTTGTTCCATTAAAAAAATACTTTTTTTCTGCTTGAGAAGCAGGGGAACAATACAGGAGAGACGCAGGAGAAGAAATTACTTCTGTTACTGGTACATATGAAAAAGACTTATTCCAGCACAGTGAGCCAGAGGGCAAAATTAACAAAATGTATAGAATTCACTTCCACTTATTATTGAATTACCAAACAAAAGATACGCATGTCACAGTGGAAATGCCCTAATCTAATAAACTTTGAAATACCATTTATTTGGAAATCTGACCCCCCTATTCCCAAATCTAGAAGACTCCATGGAAATTCAAGAGGGTTACAAAACACAGAGCCTTCTGCAGCACTGGGAATTGAATAAGCTTTCATACTTGCCACGTTTTTGTTGATAAAAGTATAAACCATGTATATGCATTTTTTCCTTTGTACTTGGTAGGATGACAGCAAAAATTTGAGCAATTAATTTCACAGTGGTCAAAAAAGCAGTTGTCTGTCCCATTTACCTTTAAAAGCTGAATATCTTAAAAAATAACCCACATCCTAAAAAAGCCATTCCTATGAAAAACTTTCTCGCTTTGTTTTCATCTCCTTGTAGCATCTGCATGTCTCAAAAAACACTTCAGAGTGAAAAGTCAGATGTTTTCTTCAGCCTAAAATCTGAAGGCCCATAACTATTGCCAAAATAAGGCAATATTAACTATACCTAAACACCAGAAGGGAATTTTTAGAACCTATCCATGAATCTGAAAGGCTGTCAAATGGAGACAGTAGAAAAATATTTCCATGCATTCTGGGGGAAAAAAAAATCAAAACCAAACCCCAACACAGTGCTCATGCTACACTCCTGAAAATGCCTCCCAGCAAAGATAAGCTTTCATTGTTTTTTATAAGGAATAATTCTCAAGGGTTTCGTGTAACCATGTTATCCATAAAGTTGTCCGTGGCACACAGAGGACAAGAGAAGAAATGGAGTTTTATTTATTCATAATCCAATCCCCAGGGGTGAATCCTGCAGCTCCAGGAGCTGCCTGCCTCCTCCAAATTCCAAATCTTCACATGCTTTGGCTACAGGAGCTGGGATTGAGACAGCTCCAGAATTTCAGATGACTTTTCTTTCCCATTAAGCACGAATTTCACTGCTCCACCTTCCCTCTGGCACCCTGACTTACTGAAGGCACCGTTGGGGCTCTCCAAAATTGTCATTTCACAGGGAAATTCCTTAAGAAGTGGCAGCTGCCACATGTGAGAGCTGCATGAGCTGCATGGGTGCAGCTGCGGGGGCTGCAGTGCTGCTCTCCCTGTGTCCCTGCTGCCGCCTGGCCCCGAGTGCAGCTCAGTGCCTGCACAGAGATGGCCTTCACACCAAGCCACCTAAACACTAAATTGTTTTTTCCTCTTCCTTTGTTCTCCATTGTTGTGGGCCAGCTTTTTCAGGGCAGCATCTCTTGGCACGTGGTGAAAGGACCGGTGGCTTAATTTAGCTTCAATTTGAGCCAATAGTGCTCAAGAGGCTGGAGAAAAAGGGAAATTAAACTCCTTTCTGCTGTTCTGAAGGAATGAAGAAATAGAGGTTATTAATGAAAAATCTGGTATGTATTTTGAAAAGCAGATGAGCACAGACCATACAGCTGAAACCAACTGCTTCCAATTCCTGTTTTGGGCAAGGAAAACAGTGAATGGAACAAGTTGGCATATTCAGGGCAGTTTAATTACAGCCTTAAAACAAGAAGTTGGGTTGCAGTGGGGACTGCCAGCTCCTGCTGCTGTGCTGGGCTGCTGGGTGGTCTCAGCCATGAGCTGGGTGCATCCTGCCCGCATTGTCTGCAGGGCAGCCCTGGACCCAGGCTGGTGTTTGTGAGACCAAAGCCCAAATCCACGAGTCAGACACAGGCAAGGATCTGAACACGCGGGCAGTTTGCCAAAGCTGTGCAATTCAGTGCGGTTTCATTGTCAGAGAAGTAAATCGGTTGTCAGGAGTTGGTCGGTTCCAAGCCTGCCTATGTGGATTTGTTAATCTCGCTGTTGTAGCCTCCTTGTCTGAGAAATGGGGATAAAAATGTAAAGTTGATGCCTGCCATGAGGTGAGGGCTGTCAGATGGAAAGGTGCAGGGTTGGTAAATGCCCCTCCAGACTGGAAGTGAACAGAGCACTTCCCAAAAGCGTCGTGGTCTCACGGAGCGTGTAATTGTCCTGGGAATGCTACACTGTGGTGTTTGCTAGGCAGCCAGGCTTTGGCCGGGAACTTTTACTGTGCTTTTAGATAGCGTTTTGTTTAATTTTTATTATTGTTCATGATCTATCTGAATTTAACCAAGTTATTTTCCCTTCTGAAGTTCAGGTTTCTTTTTCTTCTCTTCGGAATTGCTTAGAACAGGTGTTGAACAACGGCAATTTGACTACACCAAATTCCCATCCGCCTTGGGAGCTCTCTTGCCTCCGGTTTTTATCTAGTGTTTTATCCTGATGCAGTGGCTTGGGCAGTCAGCGTCTGGAAGGAAGGGAAGCCCTGTGTGCCTTCCAGAAGTGGGAGGCAAAAGCACTGAATCTTCATCTTCCATCGCTGACTTCAGCAGGGTGAGATGAATCTCTAGTAAACAACTTAAACACGGGAGAAAATGCAGAGGTTTGTGTGTGTGTGTTTGTACAATTTCTCTCTGCTCCTTTTTTGTACTTGGTTATTGAACCTTTGAGGAACAAACTGGGAAGGGTTTTTTACTTGGTTACATTTTAAGCTTACAGTGATAAAAGAAATTCCAGGAATATTTGGATAATTGCTGTCCCTTAAGAATGGGTATAAATAGTAAACACAGTAACAGGCAATACCATTTTGATATGCTGTAATTAATTTGAAAAGTGATTAAAGGGGAATTTGAATAAAATCTTTCAATTGATTTTGTTATGTTCTCTTTAAAGTCAACCAATTTTTCTGAGAGCTCTTAAAGTGCCTCACTTGGATTGACTCCCAATGGAATTTCCTTTTCATGCTAGATTACTGTAATTAATTATAAAATTGAGCTTAACCTTTGTAGGTTGTCAATAGCTAAAGACAAATGTCACAAGTAACAAAGGCCAGGGAAGATGGGTTCTGAATCTGGGGGGGATTGTGAAGGAGAAAAGGGAGATACCATCTCCCCTCTCAGGTGCTGCTAGTATTTGGTTTTGGCTTTATAAATAGTTATCAATTCTCTTTTCAGCTGGGTAAATATATATATAGAGTTAGAACACAAGTGTTTTGAAAAAATCCTGAGGAAACAGACAAAGTTACTGACTCATGTGCCTAAAAGATTGTAGCCGTGGAGATGCACTGGGGATAGTTTGCTGCACTAACCAAAAAAATGGAATTTTAAAGTCCAGTGAGAGCAGCAAATAACAGCAATGTAAGTTATGGTAAAAGTTTGTTAGATAAAAACTGTGTAGAATTCTTGAAATGCCCAATGTCATGTAAGATACTGATTTATTTTAAATTTTACTGGGAATTCTTGCCTGCTCTCACTGTGAACAAAGGCTGTGTTTGCATTCAGGTGCGGGTTTGTGGCATGCCCAGGACAGATTATCTCAGCACTCTTAATGCTGTTATGGAGTAAGCAAAGTATTTCTGTAGCAAAGGCTCTAAATTCTCATTATTTCTACTTTTATCTGGGATAGAATTCGATTATTTGAATAACTGCTGCAGAATTTGACCACTCCCTGTGCCCAGTGTTGGTACCTGAAAGGATTTCTTGTGCCATAGAACACACAGAACATTATTTTGTATGGACTTAAATTCTGTGGCTGAATTGTTTGATGTCCAAGTGTCTGACAAAAGGTTTTTCTGCCCCTGAGGAATTCATGTCACCATTCTCCCTGGAGGAATCTCTTATTATCTAGTAAGGGTCAACTTCTCTAACTGCCAGATTTCAGGAGATTTGTAGGAAATTAATTTGAATTGAACTGTTCAGGAAATTCAAGATGAGAGAGAAGAGAATGCTCCCCTCCCAAGTGAAAGCCAAAATATTCCTGTAGGAAAATGAACTAATAATCCCTTAGTTTGTTTCTGTATTGCTGAACTCTGCTACCAGCAAAATGCTTGTAATAGAAAACATATTCCATAACGGAGAGAATGTTTAAAAAGAGGCAAAATCAGGGGTTATTTGCTCTCGTGTCTGATTTTGTTCAATGAGATAAAGGCAGTGCAGTGAGCCATGAGCCCTCACTTGCATCTTATCTTGTGGGCTCCCACTCAGCTTTTGAGCACTGGAAATGAATGTTTTACGAGAATATTCCAGTAGCAGGTGACAGCCACCCCAAGGAGAGGATTCTGTGTGTCCACATCTGGGTGATGCCTGGACAGCATAAAATCACAAATGAGACTGGTTGGTTTCTTTTATTGTGGGTAATCAGGTGATACAAGGCTGGGTCTGACCCTGAGCAAGTGAGTGCTCCTGGTGAACAATTTTTTAAAAACCTGATTTCCCCAGAATTCAGTGTTTCTTGCTTCCCTCACTTCCCTTCAGTCCTGGCAGCTGGAACCTGGATTGGAGCAAACTCTAATTCTGCTTTGAAGAGTGTTTGTGGCACTTGGGGGGCACAGCAGTGCTGGAATTGGGGCTGGGGGCTGTGATTTGTCAGAGGGGTTGGGTTGGGGACAGAAACCAAATGTGTCAGCATTTTAATAATAACTCATACCCAAATCA
The DNA here is from genome assembly GCA_013390045.1 of Picathartes gymnocephalus. Classification (NCBI taxonomy): domain Eukaryota; kingdom Metazoa; phylum Chordata; class Aves; order Passeriformes; family Picathartidae; genus Picathartes; species Picathartes gymnocephalus. Next base: position 23,332 of record WEKY01018399.1, on the reverse strand, counting down.
CTGGGAAAATCTTATATTTTAAAACAATAATTCCCCCATTGCAAAATCAAAGTAAAATTACTGAACTAGTGAAAAGGTCTCCTGCTTTAGAGAGATCAGATTCTCTTGGTATCCAGAAGGGCATGACATTTTTCCCGTGTTTGATTATATCAAATATATTAAATATGACCTCAATGTTTAAGGTTACTCAAGCTGTAAGAGTTCAGAAAGATTCTGGATGAGAATTTTTCCATTTATTTTCTTAAGCCTCTGTAATAATTGTAAATAGTCATTCTTTTAAATAACAAATAGTAAGAGGTCAAAAAAAGTGTATATATATGGTTCTGTATTTCATTACCAAGAAAAGTTCACAGCAGAAAAAATGTCGCTATGGCTAGAAAAGCACATACTTAAGAGGAGTCATCGGTGCTTAAGAAAAAAAGCTTTAATATGAATAAAAATGTTAGAATTGTGGATAACGTTGTGGATAATAATAATTGATAATTCAGAAAATAACGAGGCAGGAGGAATACCAGTATTCACTGTTAGAAAACAGACTTGCTTAAATATCATGGCAGAGACAAGCAGAATGACCTCAGGCTCTTACCATGGACGAGGGATGATGTTCTGACAGTTTGTGATTTAAAATTGGCAGACTTACTTTAAGTTTAAAAATCCAAGAGACGGGGTCAGTCATTCTTTATGTTGATTCCTGATTATTCTGAGTCCTAGACCTTGAATTTAGGAAAAGAGCTTTAAAATTTAGGGTGAGGTTTGATGGAGAAGCTCTGGGTTAAACTGGCAGTGCAGTTGTGCCCTTAGGGTGGGAGGGAAACTCTGTCCCTCACTGCTGTTCACACACAGGGAATTTGGAGCAGTAGATTCCAGATGGTGCAGTTCCAGAAAACACCTTTTTGGGTTTTTTTTTTATGGCATGCCTCATGTTTTTCAATTTGCACCACATTATCTTATTTTTCATAAACATCCCATCTGGAAGTTTAGATGTTTTTTCATATGTGAGAGTTCTCATTTGTGCCATCAGCTCAAATTAGCTGGTAAAATTCAGGCTTTTCTTTTGTTTTATTTTGCAGACAAATACAAATCGGAGAGATGCGAAGATTAAGAAAAAAAAAATAAAATTCAGGTTTCTGTTTAACTCATTGAAAATCTGAAACAAATATGCCGAAGAGGGATAACTCAAGAGTCCCAGGAGACAGTGTCGTCATGGGAGGGAGTTTAAGTTATTTAGTCTTTGGTGTAGGGTGCAGCCACATTCATGGCATTCATGTTTTCACACCACCTGCAGGAGCAGGGCTGGGCTGAAACCCTCCATCCCTGTGTGCCCCAAAGAGCCTGGGAATGAAGAGAAGCTGGTGATCCATGCTAACTAGGAGGGAATATCCTGTAGGAAAAGGTGGGAATAAAAAAGGTGATGAGTGGCCATCCTGAGACTGCCTGGCCTGGACCCGGCTGGGGGAGCTGGACTGAGAAAAAAGGCACTGCAAGTGTGATTTGCCCTTTTCTGTAGCAAATTATTTTATTCTTAATGGAGTAGAACTGGTTAAAATTTTGCCACTGAGAAAATTTTTTCCTTCAAATCATGTGGTTTTGTTTGATACACAGGAAACCGTTATTACTGCTGAAAAAGAAAGCCCTAAAGCATACGTTTGGCATAGAAAATCCTGAAACCTGGGCAATCTAAAGAGTCATTTTTATGGTATCAAAAATTCAAATCAAAACAAAGTTGCTGTTTTCAGTTGGATACTTAAACTGTTGATTCACAACAAAAATTATGACTTAAATATCTTTGAATATTTTTTTCAGGAAAAACAAAGAACTTGGGAGTTCTCCATCACTTATGTAGATGAGAACCACGTTGCTTTTGCAAACCACTCTGATTTTAGTTGGTAAAAACTGTCTCAAATGCATAGTGACAAGGTTTGAGGTGTTTGTAATTTGAAGACATGAACTTTAGTGACATGGTGTAACCTAAGCTGGGTTTTGCAGAGGCCTGTGCTGGGAATTTGGGTCTGTGTGCTGTAGGAGACCTGGGCTGGAGGGCAGAAAGCATCCTGTGCAGGAATGTGCTCCAGCTGTGTCGTACCCTCTGCCCAGCTCTAGGGGGTTCAAAAGGCTTTTTTTCTTGGATATTTTCATTTGCACAGAGTGGGTTTTTTTTCTTCTCAGAAGTTTAGAAGGGACTGAAATAGATCATTTGATTTCAGAGCTGTATTTTAAAGCGGTGCTGTGCTAGTCCCTGGTGAGACCAGAGCAATACACACAGTGAGTGGTGTTGAGGGAGGCAGCTGGCTCCCACCCTGACTGCTGGAGATGTGTGAGGATTAATCCAGTATATTCCCATTCAATTACTGCAATTTTAGCTTCTTCACAGCCTATTACACTGGGCTGGGCTGGAACTTACACAGCTAAAGCTGACAGTAACTGTCATGCCCATAGAGCTTCCAATTTTCCACATTCTTTGCCTGGTTTTTCAGAGGAGGATGTCTTAGCTTCACATGGTCGTGGTTTTGCTGGAGGAAATGGGCTAAGGCAGGGAAAATTGTGCTGTGCTTGTGCTGACATCTGCATCGTGGTGGTGCAGAGGGACAGAGAAAGTTACCTGGAGTCATCTGTGGGCTGAAATACTCAGCAGACTCGTGAGGGTTCTAAAGAAGCAGCAAAGAGCAGGAGGAATCCATCTCGCCCTGGTTCCTGTGGGAGGTTGAAGGAGGGATACCAAACCCAGGGCTCTGTGGGATGATGGATTCTGTGTGGTCTCTGGTGGTCCCATGCCCAGAGTAGGATTTCCTTTGTGCTCTCTTTGTGTTTGCTCAGGGATTTAAGTGTAGGGAAAACCTTACAGGTTATTCATTTGCGGATTAGAAAGGTGAGAGATTTGTCTTTCTGTTGTCACTTAAAGCTGTTACAGCAAATAAATGTGTCAGGATACGCGAGCAATGTCAAGTCCATGTGAAGGATAAACACAAACTTGCTTTCTCCTGGCCTAAATCCCTAATGAGAGGCTTCAGGAAGGGAAGTGAGTGATGTTACATGGTTAAAGGCTGGAAGAATTGGTTATTTTCTGCTTACAAACCCCTTCAAACTCCAGATAGACTCTGCTCTTTCTGCATGAGGCAGATATTCCAGCAAAATCCATGGACCTTTAACCTTCAGGTATGTGTCTAAATAAAAGTTTGGTTTGCCAATATCTGGTCAGTCACTGCTTCAGCCTTTCCAAATGTAGTCCAGTATCCACTGACAAATCCTGCTGACTTTCTGGGTGTTCTTTGCCCTGCCTTGGAATTTAGTCTTTCTTTTTCAAGGCATTTGTTTCCAGCTCCTTGAAGGAAGAATCCTTTTTATCCTTTCTTTCTCTCACCCAGTTTCTCCTGCAGTGAACACTGACTGCAAGGAGCAGGCAGACTTTGGTGGGGTTGTAAATCCATTTCTCCAGTCACACCCTGTTTTCCTTTCCCTCCCTTTCTTGCAGGTGGATAAAGTGTGTGGGCAGCCCAAGCAGCAAGAAGGGAACCTGTCCTCAGCCAATATTGTGCCAGTGAAGGAGGTGACTGAAACCCAGACATTTGTGATGGCTCACACCAGCCTGAACAATAAAAGAAGGTAACCCTAGGCTGCAATTGCTTTGAAACAAACCCTGTCTGTTCTTGGCACTGCTGTGTTTAAGCCAAAGCCACAGCTCTGTCACCTCCTGTGTGCTCTCCTGCCACTGCCATCACTGGCAGTCACACACAGGTGACTCTGTGACATCTCATTGTGGCTCTCTCCAAGAAAGGCCAGGCTTGGTATCACTGCTTAACACCAAGGGGTTCATTATTTCCAGAATCTTCCCGTGAAAATGGTGAAAACTTTCCCTTGACAAGTCTGAGCAGACTGATTTCCACAGTTGAGTCCAAAGTACTTAAAATGGAACTACCCAGGTCTGTAAAGAAATGAGCTTTATCCAGGGGCAGAAGTGGGAAGGAGGAATGGGTGAAAAGGAAAGATTCACTGCCCTGACACCAAATCAGTCCCTGATTCCACTGGACTGGGCAGGAGTGATAAAATCCTTTGGAATCTCCTCGATCTGTTACCTAACAGAGAAAGAGCTGGAGGAGTTTTTTAGGCTTGTTGTGTCCGTCCTGTACTTCAGCTGTGCCCCATGTGAGGCAGCCCCAGCTGAGTTACTGCCCCTGGCCTGGGCAGGAGTATCCCTGCTCCCAGATCTCCTGAGCTTTTCTGTCACTTTACCTTGTGGAGCTCCTGAATTGACTTTCTGTACGTTCCAGGAAAGGATTTTTTGCAATCCCACTAATGATACACGAGTAGGTGTCACAGCAAGCTGCCCATCAAGTCCCAGTGCCTGTTTCTGGCTGGCACCTTGTCCTCTGTAAGAGCAGAGTTAATCTGGAATAAACCCCATCAGTGGAGCTGTGCTGGGCTTACCTCTGTCCAAAAGCAGCATCTGAACTGCCCAGGCAGCCCCTGTGGATCTCTCTCTGTCGGATAAGTGGATGACAGACAGCAGTGTTAAAATTTCCACAGCCTGGGTTCTGGAGTTTCAGTTGTGAACATGAGATCTTTATCTATTTCTGTTTTAATTCTCAGCTTGCATGAGTGGAACAAACACTGCTTTAAAAAGATAAAAGTGGTTAACAGCAAGCGAAGTTTTTTGAGTGATAGTGATAATTTTTTATCCTTTTGGAATTTGAAATCAAAGCATAGCAGTTTGTGCTAGTGCTTGGAGTTAATCAATTTTTACCATGCAAATCAGAAAAAAGGAGCATTATGGAAATTAAATTAATAAATTCAGCAATAGAAATCCAAAGAACAGTTGTAGTACAATTATTGAAATAGGCTTTTAACAGCACAGAGCCCTGGGCCATCTTCTGTGTAATTCACTGACTTGGCTGCAGCTTAACACTGGCAGCCTAAAATCCAGAGTTGCCAACCTGTCAACAGGTCACCTCCTAAATAGATGCAGATTTGTGTCTTTAATGGCATGAAAGCTGCTCTTTCTTACCCGAGGATCTACTTCCTCCCCTTCCCAACCACCTAGAATTATTTGGATATTGACCTTTTAAAATGTAAGGCTTGTAGATGGAAAAGAAAATAAACGAATTCACTGTAAATCAGACAGTTTGCCAGAATTGGTCTGCACACTGAAAATTAATTTATCCAAAAAATCTAAACTAAGTCCTTGCTTATATAATTAACATGAAAAATTACTGAATTAGTGTTGATAGGTATTGTGGAGAGCCTGTGCACCAAAAATGAATGATGGAAATATGCCATAAATAGTAAGAAGTGGAAAATTTGAAGCTATTCTCCACAACTTCCTATAAAACACATGGCCTGAAGCTTCTGCTTCTTCGGAACAATTGTGAAACCATGGAGTGAAAGACACAGTGATTGGCTGCATCACTGTGCTGTTCCTTCTCCATCATTTAATCACATATGATATCAATGAAAAGCAATTTAAAGTAATAAAAATTCTGTAATATGTGGGTGATATAATTTCTGCAGTGTGTAAAATGCACTGGGGGTGACAGATAACTGCTGCAGGGGAACCAGATGATGAGAGTAATTACATGAATCTTTCAATTCTAAGAAATGGAGAGCAGTAATGTCAGCTGCCTGTCAGTTCAGGTGCGAGGTCACCCTGGCCCTGCTGGGTCTGTCTGTTGGGCTGGGTAACAGATATCCAAATAATCCTTTAATTCAAGGGGAGCCTGGAACATGAATCCAGCCTTTAGAGTAAGGAAGGAAAAGAGAAGGAATGAGCCAACAAGTAAACAGAAAAGCTGTGGCTCGTTCCCTGCATGTGTCAGAGCATTCCTGAGCTCAAAGAGAAGAACCTCTTGGCTTCCACAGAAGCAAAGAACCTCTTTTTCCACATCTGGAGGAGAAACCACGCATTGGCCTCTCCTCTCTTGTGTGAAGCTGTTCAGAGGTGCCCTTGAAAGCCCAGTTCCAGGCAGATGCAGGTGGATGTTTGCTGCAGAGGTGCTGAGTCTCTGCTGGGCCATGTCAGAAATCATGTTCCTTTTCTGAGGAGCTGGGGAACCTCTGCTTTGAGGTGTTGAGCTCCTGCTGGTGCAGGAGAAGAGGGGTTGGTGAGTGCTGTCCCTGGGCCTGATGTGGTTCTGCAGGGGGAGGTGTTTGGGGTCCCAGCCCTCCCCACCCTTCACACAGCTGGATCTGCAGGCTCCCCCAGTGCACAGAGCACCTGGGTCCTCTTTTGCCGGAGTTGAACCCTTTTCTTCTCCTCTTACTCTCATGGGCTCCTGGGAGATCTCCCATCTCCCTTTATTTCACTCTGCATTCCATTCCTGCATATTTTTCTTGTGCATCACTTAAGTGTCGGGGACGATAATGAAAGAAGCTGGAACTTGAATAAATGTTGCATGATCCTGCAAGAAACCGTTTCCTACGATTAAACTGGAAAGCATAAAATTGATCATTAATATTTTTTTACCATTACACAATCGTAGTCAGGGATTAAGTGAAACTGGCAGCATTGCTGCTGTAGTCATTTTTTAATGTGGAGGTTACTAGAACATGTAATGGAGATGACAAGAAAATTGAAACCATATGATGGTACAGGGAATGTAAATGGCATGTGCAGAATCTCAGTGAATTGGAATGTTACTGCTGAGTTCAGCACAAAGAACTGCTCTGGTCAGGGTCTGGTCTCCCAGCAAAGTGAAATACTTGCCTTTCAGCATCTCTGCTCCATGGAACATTTCAAACCACTAAATACAGACTGCTTACAGAGCTGTATATAAAATATGCTTAACAAAGAGCTGTAACATATTAGGTCCCTAACTGGAGGAAGAAGGCTTTGAAATTCTGTTTTGTTGGGGTCTCTTTATTATGCTGTGAATTTACAGATCTTTTATACACCCTAAAATTCACAATTTAGGAATTCCTTTAGGAGTGTTGGAAGTCAGTGATATCTATTTCATTTAAAACAAACTATCTCTTGGCTCAGACGTCACATGATTTTATTAAAATGTGAGTGATAAAGTGCTACTACAAAAAAAATTATTAATGTCAGATGCACGTGAAACACTGGCCAGGACTGACGTTTCAGCTGAGCCAGATTTTCCCTGTTACAAATTTTCCTTTGCGTTTTTTGAGAGGCTCTGTTGGAATTCCTGCAGGCAAGTGCCACTCACCTGATGGTCAGGCAGGTCGCCCCTGTTCTGTGGCCACTCCTGCATCAGATTCCAGAACTGGGATGGCAAAGCTGCATCACCTGTGTGTCCTCAGGCTGGTTTATTTCCACAGTTCTTCCCCCTTTATAGCCTGAAAGGCTTTATTTCCACTTGTGCAAACTTGGGTGTTTTTTCAGTGGTGCAATCCCAGTGCAGCAAAAAATACCTGTATTTTTATTATTTAGTACCAGGCAGTAAATTGCTCATTGTGCCAGAATATGAATGCTGCTGGTTTGTGTCCCCCTGCCCGTGGTTCTCATTCTGAACTGTTTGCCATTGTTTTCTTGTACAGCTTCATGTATTTACAGTCCTTCCATTTGGTATCATTACAGTTAATTTAAGTACCACTGAATTTATTTCCAGCGTCCTGCTGTGTGTGCTGCATTTGTAATTCTGCTGTTATTTGAAAATGATTGGGACAAACAATCTCAGTTGTACTTTTTGCCAGTATTGAATTGACATTTTTGATTGCATGTGTACTTTGCAAAAATCTCGTGATAATTTTCCTCCTTATTTATTTTCTTATATTGTCTTATGCATGTGCTTTGATAACCTTTCTTTCAAATAATTTTTACTTTTCTCTTTTGTTTCTCATTTCTTTCCCTCATTTGCCTGAACTCCTGCTTCTCCCCTACTCCCCAACCTCTCCTGATTGATGCTCATTCTCCCTGGCCTATTCCAGTTCTCTGCCTCTGAAAGCTTCAAAGAATGACAAATCAAGAAGCTTGAAAAAAATCTCTCGGTAAGAATAAAAATAAGGTGGCATCCTTTGTTGTCTCTACACATCTCCAGCTGTAATCTAGGAGCTGGAACACTTCTGCTTGCTGCTTTTGCATTACGGGGCACTGGGAAACTCCACATTTTCTCCCCAAGTGTGTTTAGTTTTATAGAGATGAAAAGTAAATATTTTCACTCAGTGAGACTGGGAATTGGACACAGAATTCTGCATTTGCTTGGATACTGCTTTGAAATGTCAGAGCCTCACTCTGCTGAGAATGCAGAGGAGTTTAAACCTCTAGGGATGAGCTGAGTAAGGCAAGTTTTAGGCTCTTAAAAGGGTTCTGGTTTCCTCCTTCAAAGAAAACTCTGATTTAGAACCTGTAGATCTTTGGCATCTGTGTCTCCTTTTGGAACTGATCCTCTTAGGCTGTTCTGTCAGGAAACCTTCTGGCTGGGCCTGGCTTTAATTTATAAATAACCAGAGCTCGTATTTGTAAGTTGGTACTCAAGAGTTAGAAATGCTGATTACCTCCTTGTAAGCCCCCAAATTCCTGCTTTTTTCTTTGCTTTAAATCCCAGCTTTCCTGCTCTGTAAGGCTAGGTGAGTTTCTTAGGAGCATGTGATGACTGATTTATCTAGAGCAGGATTTTGTTACAGAAGATAAATGGGATGGTTAAACACTTCTGAGAAAGTGTAAAAAAAGTATAAAAACAACTGTGGTGAGAGATGAGCACTGCCTCAGCCTCCTGGGGATGGATATTTCCCAGTGGACTTGGATGTTGTTTGCAGCACTTGCTGCTCCTAAAGAGTGATAAATCCTGGCTGGTTTTGTCCCAAAGCCCATCCATCCTTATCCCAGGCACCTCTCCAGGGCAGGCTGGAGCACTGCAAAGCAGAATGAGCCCCAGTGGGGCTGCTGGGGAAGTTCTGAGCCCAGCACAGAGCTCAGGGGCAGCTCGAGCTCAGCCTGTGTCCTGAATCTTGTTCTCCACGTCTGTAACACACCAAACAGGAGCTTCCAAAGCAGTGCAGTAGGGGTTTCTCCTTCTGGAATGCTCTCAGCTGTGTGCTGAATTAACATTTGTTTTGTTAGTTTGTTTTTGTGGCCAGGTGTATATTATAGGCATAATCAGATTATAAAAGAGGCAGCAGTTTGCCCTCAAGGCTTTTTTCCATACACAGTCATCAGAAATATACTGTCTGTACTGGCCATGCCTTTTATAGTGATGTTTTCTCAATGTTTTTTAACCTGTTTATAAAGAGTAGGTGTAGCCTTTTTTCACATTTAGTGAGAGACACGTTAACACAATGTTTTAAAAGGCCCCTTTATGTGCGTAAATACATGTATGGTAATTACGTGTATCTATTACATGTATTGACACTGGACTAACTTAAATTGGATGATAAGGAGTAGAAATACACCAGAAATAGAAATTATTCAGATGACTCACGTCCTAAAGTCTTGATCTGCTGGAGGGTTAGGCTGGCAGGGGGTTTAGCTGCTGGATTTACTGTTTGTTAAATGTGTTCTTCCTAATTACAGAGAGTTCATCAACTACATGAAGCGGTCCCGAACCTTTTATGCCTCTATAGCAGAAAGGCTTTGTGATGGAGACCTGGTGATGAGAGACAGCTCGACCTGCTGGAATGGAGAGGATGTTGTAGAAAGGTAAAGTTTTATAAGCCAAAGTTTGCTGTCATGGTGAAAAAGGTGCCTTCACATCCTTCTCGTGGTTCAGCAGCATTCTGAGACACTCAAAGCTTTTCCTTCGTAGGGAACTTTGTGAATTGTTTCATTGAGAGAGGGTTTTGCTAAAGGAAAAGCTTGTAATTGCTGGGTTTAGGTATCTGTATTAAAAGTAAAAGCTTGTAGTTGCTGGGTTTAGGTATCTGTATTAAAAGTAGAAGCTTGTAGTTGCTGGGTTTTAGGTATCTGTATTAAAAGCTTGTAGTTGCTGGGTTTTAGGTATCTCTGTCAGCTAAAGTGGATGACTTTCTTGCAGGGCTGCTTTAGGTGCTGCCCTTTGCCAGCAGCACCTCTGGGGCTGGCTGGAGTCCCCTCCCAGCGTACTGAGTGCAGAGCTCAGCATCATTTTGGGCCAGGATTAGAAAATACAAAGCTCTTCCTGTAAAGGTGTCAGGAAAACACAGTGACCAGTTGTGTTTTTAAAGAATTTCCCTTTTCAGAATTTCTGTCACAGCACTGTGAGTAACAGCTGCTCTTAGAATTGCCCAGCATCTTTATCAGAGCAAGTTCTGCAGGCATTCTTATCAAATAAAAATGCTCCAGGTTGGTAGAGCACTTGGATGCTCTGTAGGGTGAAAAGACCTTTCCAGTTTCTCAGCTAATTTTTTTCCCCCTCTGTATTTTATCAGTGTGTTCCCCATCACCCTTCAGGCTCTAAACTGGAATATCTTGCATTTCCACGACCTGAACTTGTTGCTGTCATTTTTTTTTACTCTGTATAACATGAGGCAACATCACCCTGAGGATAACAGAGATGTTTAGAACACAACTTTATGTTTACTGTCACTGTCAAAGTATAGATCAGATTTTGCAGTGAGAGCTGGTTGGAAACGTGCCACTGAATGTTCTCCAAAAATTTCTTTTTGTCAAAACAGAGCATGGAATTGTGTTGGCTTTCAGGGTGTTTCTTCTTGAAGTGGATTTTGTGGTCTGTTGCAGTTATAAAAGATAAAGTTATAGCATTCTGTTTTCTTGCTTTAAAACGATTTTCATAATCCCAAGTTGTTTTGTAGGAATTTACTGAATAATTCCAGCGTGGGGCAAAGATGTGACACTTCCTGTCTGTCCCATTAATGAAGGTTCTGACTCCCACACAGCTCAGTTTACTTTTCTCATGTGTAAATAACTTCAGCTTAATTACATCCAGTTTATTTGGAAATAAATGCATGTCTAACACATCCATAGATTAATATTTTAATATATATTGTCATTACAGATTAATTGTAGAGCATATGTTTGAAGATTTCGGCAACAAAGCAGTGTTGTAAATATTGATGTATAGTGATTGCAATGCTTGAAGTTTTTACTGTAAAAGCAGTGGAGGGGAAATAGAAGAATATGAGTATTTCTAATCAATATTTCCATATCAGAATCTCTTTTGCTTGTGACATGTTGCTGGATGCACAGTTAGCTTTTAGAACAAACAGCTTTCTGGCCAAAAGAAAAACAAAAAAAAGCCAAAAAAACAAAACAAAACATTTTCTGGATCAGTTTTCTAGGGGAGGGGAAAAAAAAAGCTTCATTTAATTTTTGTCTTACTGTCTTTAAAAAAGAACCAAAAAACCCAAACCACTCAAATTGCTGATATGTATATTTTAGAAAGGCATGAAGGGGAAAGCTGTTGTTCCTTTCCTTTGGCAGTCTGTGACTTTCCCAGAGCTGGAGACACATGGAAAAATTTGAGATTTGAAAGGGATAGGAAGCTGGGAAAAGCAGCAGGGCAAAGACTAACAAGATCCCTCATATTTTGAATTACAAAGCAAAAATAAAGGAAAAAGGAAACCTAAACAACCCACCCCCAAAGATGACAGCCGCAAAAACCCAACCCCGCCACCAAACCTAGACAGGTGTTTGTAATTAACATATTAAATGGGAAACAAAAAGGGTGAATTCATGTGTTCAGTCAGACAGCTATAAATAAATAATATAATTATATATAAATACTGTACTTTTGTATAATCCAACAGCTCTAAATAAATA